>VYZW01020989.1:41574-87034 GCA_013401315.1 Balaeniceps rex | reverse complement strand
AGTACCACAGTATGGCAATCTGTAATTTAGAAATCAAAATTTATTTAATACCATTTTAAAAATTCAAGCAATTTTTTTGTGAGATTTTTAGCTGAAATTGAAAGCATTATTAAGTTTGGGGTTTTTTTCTGTTTTTCAATTGAAACGGCATTTTAGAGCCGTGTGCCTTGGGATTGTTTCTNAGCGTCTGAGTCTGATGTGGTATGTCACCCATAAACAGAGGCGATGATGAGCAGTAACCAAAGCAATCTGAAGGTCTGCCTGAGGAAGGAGCAGACAAACAAGACGTGAGTTGTTACATGGTTTTAAGGCTCAATCGGGACTTGCACTGCTGAAAAAAAAACAGGAGGGAGCTACCAGTTGTAGGTCTTTTTTGGCTCTCGGTATGTTTCTGAGAGTATGAAAGGCTTCAGACTGGATATCGCAGNTAATAATATCAGTTCGCCTGGTTGTGCTGTAACAGGGAGAATTTTGTAGCTGTGTGAGGCAAATCCAAATTAAAATAAAAGGTTGCCAGCTACATAATTATGCGCTAATATTTTCTGAGATTCCTTAAGCCTTATGCATGCCAAGGAGCCTNGGGAAGGCAGAAGAAGCTTAACTTTACGGTTTGGTATGCATTTCTGGTACCACCTCACCTTCTGCCTCTGGGCCTGCAGAGGAAAACCTTAAGTTTGGGCTCATTCCAGAAAATGTATGTTCTACAAGTATGTTTTCTTAGAATAAAACATTATTTGGCATTAAAACAAATTCTTCTGCACACTGTATTTTATTTGGAGGAGACTCTGCTTTATTGTTGGCTGCTGATCAAATGCCTTCTGCCTTTACAATTTCTGTAGTGGNGACCTGACTGTGCTGGGCACAGGCTCCTCAGCCCTGAAGGGGACATCATCCTGTGCTTTATACACGGCTAGAAGCGCTGCTCTGAATCAGGGCCACAAATCCTCAACCTTAAAAGAAACATTTCTCTCTGCGGCCATAGAGCGCTCTGTCAAATCAGTCTGTCAGCCCGTGCTGAAGTATCTTTACTGTCACTGGGTAGAAATTGACTTCCTAATATTAGTGTCAAAAGGGTTGAAATAGGGACATGGTCTTTTATTATNCAGTCATACTGAGATTTCATAAATCTTTGTGTTACCATCACCACTCTACAGTGTAGCTTTTTTTCTAGTTGGTCATAATTGATGTAGTTAGTAGTACCACAGTATGGCAATCTGTAATNTCTGCTTTGTTTTGGTTTCTTTTATTCCATAACTCAAAAGCTTGGGAAGTAACTGTTGTTTAATACAAAGCTCGATAGCTCAAAGGCTTACATTCCTCCATCTTGGCTTTATTACAATTATTACTTAACAATTATGGTTACTACTTTTACAGTGCATTGGATTGAAAAAAAAAGAGCTATTCATAAACAACTTAAAATATTATTTCTAATAAAAAGTAGACAATTGTCATGGTTTAAACTTGTTGAATTCTGGGGAAAATTAGGCTGATAGGAATTTGTTAATCAGCAGGATTTAAACCCCTTATTTATAGATGTGGTAGTACCAGGCTGTATAAATAGAAGGCACAACATCTCTGCCTCTAGTCAAACTGGCTGCAACTAACTGCAGCTACTTTAGTTTTTCACCAAGTTACCGTTCTTGGTCCTATATAAAAGTAGCATCGATTGTTTAACTTGCTATGTACTGCTTTTCACAAACTACAGTTTTAGTTGCTTTTAATTTTCCCACATCTTAGCACTTGGGGGTGAAATGTGCTGTGCAGAGACTCTGCTTAAGGTGGAATTGTTTGAGGGACTTCCAAATAAAGTGCATTCAAGCTATATAATAGGAGGGAATATATATATATATGTATATATATAACAAGAGCAAAAATATCCTCTAAATAGGATCTACCATATATACATTAGCGTCTTTTAAAATTATAAAAGCAAGCAAACAAACAAACAAAAAAACCCACTTTGCTGAAGAGGTCTGGTGCTTGAGTTTTTATTTAGAGCCCTTCTATCACTGGGAGGCCACCTATTGCCTTGCCATGCAAATTTGACTGTGATTAATGTCCCTGAGAAACACGCTCAGCAGCAGTTTGCAGGTTTGGAACCTGAATTACCTGGAGTTTTGGCTTTATTTAGCATATTTCATCCCCTGATTTGTGTGTTTCTGGGCTTTACCCAGGCACCATCACCTCAGTAGGGCTAAACGTCCAGCTGCCCGTCGTGAAAATGTCTGTAGGGAAATGATACTACATCATTCAATATTTGCACCACAATGTGAACGGTCAGGGACTCATAGGCAATCTTAGCTCTGACACATCCTGATTTCCAAAGACTTGCATTTTTAACAATAATTTTCTGGGTTTTTATAATGCAATATTCATTTTGACTACATTACCTGGGGCTTAAACCTGGAAAGATACTGACCCCCAAATTTAACCGCAGTCAGTAGGGTTTGAGACTATTTCAGCAGCTCTAACAAGGTTTTTACTAGACATGGCATGGGTCGTGTCACAGGTTTTGTATAACTCAAAGGTTAGGAGGAAAGGTCTGCTGCATACGTGATATCTGATAAAGCTAATAACAACAAATGATTTAGCTTCCTGGATAAATAGACTAGACAAACAACTCTAAAGCATTTATTGCTTTGCCTTCAGGTACTTAGCAGTTGCTAAGCAGCAAAGAGTTCATGTGTCTTTCTCTCCTGGGCTTTTTTTCTCCAAATAATAAAGTAAATGATAAAGATTGATTTTATTATTTTTAATTGAATAAGTGTGATATGGACAAGAGTCATATCTCAGAGGCATCTATAGGCATTTCTTCCCATTTTGACCAGTTGATAATAAAGTATAAGAAAAAGAAGTTCATCCTGCATATTAAGAGCTCAAATATGTTGTCAACNCTGTCTTGCATAGAGACTTTGTTATACTAGATACTGTACCAAGGCCTTGCCCCACGGCACTGGCAACCTATGTAGCAAGGACTAACAAAATGGTCAACAGAAAGTAGCTGTATTCCCACTTTCAGAAGAGAGAATAACCCACAGGAATCTGGATTTCTCAAGAAGCGTTCAGGAATTAAATGAATTCTATAGTGAGTTTGGCAGATGCAGCATGAACAAGGATGTTCTCATTTTATCACCGAGTGCTTTTGCTGAGGAAATTCAGTTACAAAATGCAACACTGATCAGCTACAAAATGTTTTCAGCTATGAAAAGAGGTCTACACAAATGATGAAGCATGCTTAGTCTGGGCATGAATGATCTGCAAAAGGAAATCCTGCAAAATGCAAAGCAGGATCTGGTCCAAGATTTAGGACAAAATGAACATTCCCCACATTCCCTGCACTTGTTCCCAGTTTCCTTATTTTTTTAATGTTTTGTTTGCAAAGAAGGTGAGAGTCCCCATATTCTCCATCGTCTTTAAATGATGAGCATCAGTTAGGAACCATTTCATGGTAGATAAAATTATGGTTCATGTGATACCAGTGCCTCCCCACCAGCTTCACCAGTCTTGATTTTCTACGGGGATGTCTTAAAATGTTAATGTTACAACATATCCCGGTGTACAGACAACCAGCTTGTACTGTGGTATTAGGTGTCAGTGCTGAACTGTTTAACAGTGCCTGCTTCGATGCTCCATGCCTCCAGTTATGTCGAACATATGAAAGTGTACAATCAGATCTATTTCAGTAAAGAGCCATTAGGAAACACTGAGTAAATGTCTATTAGAAGCATTACGTAGGCAGATGTGTCTAACAGTCTTTCTAGTAATGAACCATGCATAAATGCTTACTGATGAACAGACTGCAGAATCGTAATGGTTTGAGATAGACTGAGTGCTTCCAGTTCTGCTTCCAATATTGGTGTAAGTCAGAGTAAAAATCTGATTTTGCAAAGAAAGCTGGCAGTACCCAAGTAATCAAGACCCTGCCAGCTGGGACTGGTTTTCAGCATATTCTACCTGCCTCAAATCTTTGATATTAAAATAGGGAAACAGGAAGATCAGGATTAATCTGTGCTGTCCAGCCAAAAGACTAAGTGCTCTTGGTCAAGGTCACCCTGGAAACCAGTAGCAGAGCTCAAACTTGAACTGAGATGCCCAGTGTTTGGCACAGACACCTGAGCTCCAGCCCACCTCCAGATGAGACCAGTCCCTCCATCCAAAAAGAGATGTCACCAGACGTATTCTCTGGTGCTGTTGTATGATCACCAGAAGAAAAGACAGGAGCTGAGAGAGCTTTTGATACAGCCAGAGGTACATTGCAAATGATTCTAAATATGGAAAGGAAAATGAGCTAAAAAAGGGCAAGACAATGAAGTTGTCTTTATAGAGTGGAAGTAATTCTGCTGATATGCAGCAGCTCTCAGGAACTCAAGTTTCCTAACTGAAACCTTGTGGTGTTAAAAATGTAAGGCAGTGTGGGATTGTAATGCTATGTAAAGGACCTAGAGTAAACTTCGGGCTAATTCTGTGTGTGCCCCACAGGATGAGAAGCGTTTTGGAGACATATTTGGGTCTTTCATGTCTGCAGCAAGCAATGTCACCTGATGATAATTCAAATGGACAGTTGCACCTTATAAAAAAATCATCCCCAGCAATCTACTCCAAATTAAAAATCCAGTACTTCTCATCACAGAAGACACCACTCCCACTAAATATTTCATAGGATGGAAGGAGCTGCCGCAGAGGAAATATTTTTTTACAATGGTAATTTCCATGCCAAGGTGAATGTGGGTGTTATATTCTGAGTGTGGGAGAAGCAAAACAAACCAAAAGGACAGAAAGGCAAAAATGGCAAGTCTCAGCAGTCAGCTAAGTGTGTTTCTTCAGAGAGAAAGGAGATTTCTTACGACACCATTCCCAGGAGCTCCACCATGGCTTAAAAGCATTCTCCTGTTCAGTGGAAGTTTGTGTGCCTGTTTGATTGAGTGGAAGGAGTGCAGGGGAAAAATGAGAACACAAATGTATGTTTTGGCTGCCATACAGTCAACACAGTAATAGGTCAGCAGAAACATCAAAACACAATCAAGAGCTGTCTTCAGGGCTGTGAGTGAGCAAAATTTGTTGGGCAATCAGCCAAGGGAAAGGAGAAGAGGTCTTCTGTTGTTCTTGTAGCTCATCAAGAGGTGCTAAAGAAGCAAATTGAAATATCTTTATACTGAAACTGGAATCTCGGTTGTAATCTGCATGTACAGTTTCATTATGTGTAGTGTAACACAGCTGCCACTTTCTTTCCCCTGAGCTAGCTAAACATTGGGGATGAGAAAGTTAATAGTGTGCATATAAGTAATGCACATGCAGTTTGTAGCATGGTGCAAAAATTTTCGAATAGTGAGTTTGGGCTGGATGCAATACTCAGGAGCATTAAAGCCAAGAGTAAGTGATGCAGATCAGTGCGAGTAAGTGGTTATAACTGGTTATGTATCCCAACATTATAACTTTTTCAAATGCTGCTTTGCTCTGTAAACAAAACAAAACAAAACGACCCAACCAGGAGCACCTGAGAGTTTCAAGCCATTTTTTAGAACTTTCCTTTTTGAAAGACAAGGAAATAATCACCAGTGTTCAGCTCTCAGAAGGAACTGTAAAAGCTTATATAAGCAGCTTAAAACATTATATCTACATGTGAAAGGGACACACGTATAAAGTTCCATACCTCTGCACCTTCCAAGACTGGAAACAAGGACCCATTTTACAAAAGGAGTCTGTGGTAGCCCTTTAGTGTGGATTCAAGATTGTATTTCTCATTCCAATATCTGGTTTTACAATCTTTATCAGTACTAAGAAAACTTTAAAATGACAACATTCTGATAAAATTTAACACAAAAAGCAAATAACTTTTGCAAGCAATAGAAGTTTTAAGGCACAAGTAATTTCTTGCTCTTCCTATCACACTTCTTACTGGCCTTGGGGCAGGAATATGTTGGATGAAGAGGTAAGAAATGTACAAATTTAAAGAGAAGTGCTGACATTTCTGTGGCAAATTGATTTACAGGAAAATGACAGATTGCTTGAAGCCTCCTGAAGATTTGATCTCATACAGAAGGCAAACCATTAAAAAGACATTATCTAATTATCATACGGCTCTACAACTTTGTTATATATTCCTTTATATGTTTGCATGTGTAACAGAAACGGAGGGCTCAAAAGCATCTCTTGGGCTTGTGAAACCTAGCCCTTTGGTACAATACCAAATGACTTTTCTGCTTCCCTTCATTAGCTCAGTGGTCACCATTTCCAAAATGGTTAGGGAGTTTTGCTTTGCTTAACCAACTGGCAAAGTGAACATCCTTCCTTTTGTGATAATGGTCACCTTCAAGTTTCCAAAATAACTTTATTCACAGGCAGTTCATATGCAAGTATTTTTGTGTCAACAAGTGATTTTTAGCTTCACTGAATCTCTGTCCTGGCCTCTTCATATGCAGCCAGATTTGGTACGGGAGCTCCTCTGCTGGTCTGAAGAGCTTTCTTCTTGCTGTTTTGCTACATGGATAACTTGCATTCATATAGCAGGAAAAAGCGTGATGATCTGGAAAGCATTTAAAGACTCTTTGTGGCTGCTTGAGGAAAATTTTTGATCTAAAATAAGACTTCTAGAGGCATGCAATATTACAGAATCACAGAATGGTTGAGGTTGGAAGGGACCGCTGCAGGACCTCTTGTCCAATCCCCCTGCTCAAGTGGGGGCACCTGCAGCTGGTTGCCTGGACCAAGGATGGGGACTCCACAATTTCTCTGGACAACCTGTGCCAGTGTTTCACTATCCCCCCAGTAAAAATATAAAAGTTTTGTCTTAGGTTTAAATGGAACTTTCTGTATTTCGGTTTGTGCCCATTGTCTCTTCTCTGTTCACTGGGCACTACCAACAAGACCCTGGCTCCCTCTTCTTCATTCCCTCCCCTCAGGTGTTTATGCACTTTGATGAGATCCCCCCAAGCCTTCTCTTCTCCAGGCTGGACCATCCCAGCATTCTCAGCCTCTCCTCATACGACAGATGCTCCAGTCCCTTTATCATCTTAGTGGGCTCGGACTCACTCGAGTGTGCCCATGTCTTTCCTGTACTGGGTAGCCCAGCGCTGGACCAAGCACGCAGGGCTGAGCAGCAGGGAAGGATCACCTTCTCAGACCTGCTGGCAATGCTCTTCCTACTGCAGGCCTACTGTTGTTCTTCTTTGCTGCGAGGGTGCACTGCTGGCTCATGGTTAGCTTGGCGTGCACCAGGAACCCCCAGGTCCTTCTCTGCAGAGCTGCTTTCCAGCCTCTACCTGTGCCGGGGGGTATTCCTCCCCAGACACACAGGTGTAGGCGGCAAGATGTTGGCAGTGGGGCTGCAGGGTTGGCCTCTGTGAGAACCCCCTCCTTGTCTGTGGGTCTGGTGGGCAGACAGGGGCTTCCAGGCCCACAGCAGGGATTCTCACTTGCTGCTGTCCCTCACTGCTCCCCCCCAGCACGGCTGAGAAGCCCCGGCTGAGAAGAGTTGTCCCCATGCCTTCTCCTTCAGTTGTCAGTACAGGAAATGTCATTGGAAATGTCATTTGAAAATGAAACAACACCCATCCTCTGCAAAAACCCTCCATGGATGATTTTCTCTACGTCCACGTATCGGTCTTGTTCTCATTCAAACCATGGTTTTGCTAATCCCTGAGGGAAGAGTGTTTAATTAATTTTGGCGCAGCTGTAGGATGTTATAGCCCAACCCAACAGGTGTATTTGTGCACATGTGAAAAGAGATGATATTCAAAGCCATAAGTAGCCAAAGCTGCAAAACACCTGTTCAAAACCCATGGATGAAACACGTAGAAAAATGCTTTGAAAGTATGTGCCTAAAACATATGAAGTGCCTTCACAGTGAAATATACCTTGTGAGTGAAATAATATTGTAAATTAATTACTAGGCAGTCCAGACGTTTATAGACTTCACCATAATGACCCTTTGGGATGTTTTTATCCCAGTAATAGAAATAATCTAGCTACAAGTACTTGTCAGGCATGATGGGGCAGGATAAACCTGCCTGCAAGGTTCATAAGGTGCTGTAATGAAAAGACTTTCACCTTCATGTCTGATAAGTTTGAAACATTGAGTGTATGTCAGAAAAAACTGACATTGAGGCAACACAGACTTTTTGGCCAAGCACTAGGGTTATTCTTTTTCATTCTTATCACAGGCTTCTCTCCAGGGGGTAACAAGGAAGAATGCAAAAGTCCTCAGCTTGTAGTACAACCAACAAAGGGGTTTCATTCCTTCTATTTCTGCATATGCAAGGTAAGCTGTATTGCAAACAGCACCAATAACACAATAACTTTTGCTTTTATTCCTTTCACATGAATAAGGCAGATGATAACAGTTAGTACCATCATTATTTGCGACCCTCCCATGTGCATACGCTGTAACAGCCAGGGACAGATCTTGATATGCAGCCCTTACTGTGAAGCCTGCTGAGTGCAACAGCTGCAGGGACTGGAGTCTAGAACTTAACTTGCATATCAAAGTTAAGTCATTTCATCTTCCTGAGCACACAAGTCTATTCTGCAGATCAAACTACCCACAAAAGGCTATAAAATACATGAGTATTAATCAATCAGCACAACTGATCCATACCAGGTGATTTCTTCATGGCAGTTTTAACAACCTGCACTCAAAAAAAGGCTGTTTTATGCAGCCTAAATGAGTCAAAAGCCTTCAGGACATTAGGATTCATTCTCCAGGTTTACCACAAGCCAGTTGTTTGTTTGTTTGTTTGGTTTTTTTAACCAGAATATAAATATGATATCCGAGGGGATCTAATTCAGTGCCACTATGAAAAGTGACTACACTATAGTAACTACTATATAGTAACTATACTAACAGGGTGACCCACCTAGATTCATTAGCCCTTGCATGAAGCAGTGTATAACAGCCTGAGAAGACCCATAGTAGCCCTAGCTTCCTTCTAATATGTCCCATATCAATTTGCAGAGTACAGGTCACCAGGAATAACCAAGGAACACTCAAGACAGACCTGTTTTGACTTTCACCTCCTAATGTGCTGCTGTCCAAATTCAACAAAGTTTGAAAATACATAATTTATCCAGTATTTCCATATAATCATCTTCTGTAGTTGCCATATTTAAAGTGTACTCTGAAAATATTTTCTGGCATATGATATTTTTACTGTTAATTTGTTGGGGTTTTTTTTTAACTTTCTAAGTATTGGGTCTTTAATGAATTGTGACATGTACTTTACTTTTGCTCATTATTAGCCTGACATGTGGCCTTTGTTTTCTCTAGCAACCTGTGGGTGGTCGTGCACTCACCTGTGAGCTTTGTATGAGCTAAGCTTCCAGACGTGCAAGACTGATTTTATTGAAAACCAAATGACTATCCCAGAATTGCTTTCATATAACTGGAAAAACCTCTGTTTCTCTAAAGCCAGCTATGCAGTGCACTGAAGCCAAGAAAATGTCTCTCTTTGACATCCCTGGGCTTTGGCTTCGGCCCCTTGCCAATGTTTTATTTAAATGGGCTTTTAACAGTTTCATATATTCAACTCCTACCAATTCTCAAGTTCAAAAAGAGTAAACATGTTCAAGAGTTGAATTGTAATGTATCCTCTTCAAATCCGTACTGCTAGTAAAAATATTCATTTGATTACAGTGGCCGGCTGCCACTGTAGGTTATTTTGAAAGTACAAGCTGGTGCTGTGCTCTTCTGAAATCTGAGAACTGGAAATTAGGCACAAGCGTCATATGTACAAAAGAAAAATTATCAAAGATCTAAGACCTCTGGAGTGATGGGGAGGGGGAAAAGGAAAAGAAAGAAGAAACATCTGCAGCAAGCCCTAGGAAAGGGTGCAGCGCCCCACATATTGGAGGAGAAGGTAAAGGGGGAGGAAACTGAGAGACGATTCTGCCAGGCTGAGGCGCCACAGATTTCCCACTCTCCAACTTCAAAGACTTTCACACCGTCTCAGGACTGCTACCAAGGGCTCCACTCAATACCTCTCTCATATCTCATGGGGACCATGGGGGCTGAGGCTGCCCGCCAGACCACACAGGGGCTGCTGAGTTTCAGGACAGCAGAGCCTTGAGGGTACTGGGGACCCTAAGGTGGCGTGAGGGATGCTGAAAGGAGTTGCCTTTCCCTAGTAATTACATTTCCTCACCCTTTAATTTTGCCCAGCACAACAGCTCTGTATAAGGCACAGGTTGTCTCCTAGCATGGTATACTTAAAGCAAAAGTAAATCTGATTATCTCAGTTCAGTCCAATAGTTTCAAGCTCCAGAAAACAAAGTGGTTTTTATTACTATTATGTGTATATTGCCCTCAGTGTTGGCAAATTGTCTCTTTCTTTTCTGAAAATTTTATTCTATTATAAAATCTGATGGAACTGAAGTGGAGAATTGCATTATATAAAAAGAAATTCAGAAAGGTTTAAACTCATAATATATTTATTAAAAAAACACAATTTGAGGATGTTGAGATATTTAGGGCATTTTGTATTCATTATTATTTTATGTGTAGCTTGCTGTTACATAAAATGCTGAAGTAGTCTGTGGGGAATGAATTTAGGGCTTAAAGGCACTAGAGGAAGACACACACTTAGCACATGAGCTAGGATGCTTTGTTTGTTATTTGGAGATACTGTTCTAACAGGGAGGCAGGCTCACAGCCATGCCTACTGCACAGCCACCAAAGGACAGCGCTAGCTCTGCTGTTCCTGGCATGGCAGGAGTTAACGTTGAGTTTTCCTCTTCCTCTTCAAAGCTGGCCAATGCAGGTCAACACTCTTCTTCCGTCTTTCTGTGTTACAACAAAACCAGGTTATTCACTTTGAAAATACAGTTTTTAACATTAGTCAGTGTTACACACCATCTCTAGTTTGCAGCTAAAAAAAACCTAAGGACTTTCTTCACCTAGCCTTTCAGCTAAGACTAGCTTAACCCATTTTGAAGTAAAACTGCAAAAGTGAATCAAGTCTCGCTGGCTCCCAAATGAAGTGACATAACCCCAGCAGCATGGTGGCACCTACATGGAGTTCACAAGCTGGACAGAAATTGAGCTACTTGGCTCAATCCTGCCAGGATGTTTGAAAGCTTAGAGGTAAAATGGGAAGGAGGGTTGCTGGAGAAAAAAATAATTATCTAGGAATAGCTGCTTGACATGATGGTCATTTTCATCACATATAATAATTTTAATTAACATTATTGAACAAGAATTATAGACCTTATTTTCAAACTTCTATTTCCTTATAGGCAATTCATTTTACTTCTTATTTCCAATACATTATTAATTCTACCTTGTATCCTATCTCATTCTGTTTTATCTCTTTTGGATGCCCAGTTACTTTTAATTAAATATTAATAACTATCTTTTAATTTATCCTGTAATTTGGAAACAAAAGAGAAGAGAGCTGCAGTGGTTCTTGACTTTCCGATGGACAATATTTCTGTGTGGTGATGGCGGAATCCAAATGACAATGCATCTATCGCAATGAATATCTGGCCCAGGCTGACAGCACACCGATTGTCCTGCCACTCTTATCCTGTGGAGGGAGAAGATAATTTGTGGAGCTGTGTGGAAATGTCAGAACAGATAAAAGGCTACCCTCCACATTTCGTACATCCAGGAGGGGTGTTCTTGTGGGAACCAGCACCTGCGAGACAGAAAGATCAGCTGCTTAGACACAACAAATGCATTTCAACTTCGGAGATGGGTCTCCCTTTCTGGGGTTTCTCCGAGGCCTCTGTGCCAGCGTATGAGCATCAGGCGTTCAGGTCACAGTCAATCTCTGCCTGGCATTGTCTGAAAATCAGGAATCTCTGCGGCATGTTGAGCTGAGCATTCAAAATCCCTTTTATCGTAGGACTTCAGCGCTCTGACAGTGTTACTAGAAGCACTAACTGAAGATGAGCCACTATTTACTGAGGATACCCTCGCAACGTGAACAGTGGGAGGGTCACTGCTGTGTCTCAAGACTTTTGGGGTGGGGTTTGGGGTGTTTCCTGGCCTCCGATCATTGATTTGCTTATTAGGCAAGAAGAGAGTAAATGTCATCCCCAGCTCAATGATAAAAGAAATATTTTACGCTGACTTTTCTTCTTGGTGCTGTTTTTGAGTTTAGATCATGGCTACTCAGAATACCCTCGAGCAGTGATGTATGTGTGCAGTCAAGGATATTGTCACCTTATCAATAGAATGAGGAGGGATATTAAACATGATAGCATGTCATTCTGAATAAACTTGAAAATCTCTTGTTTCAGAACAAGTTGTAAAGTGATTATTCATTTTAGATAGAAGTTGGTGCAGATTTATTCTTGTCATCTTTTTTCTAAAACCGATCGATAATAAGATTTTTTTAAGCTGCCTGAGGGATTGAGAATCTTTATCCTTCGGGTGAGGCTGATACCTCTGACCAAGTCTGTGAAGTTTCTTAATGTGTGCAGTGTACTAAATCAGATTTGCCTTATACCTCACTCTGCTTTGCAAATTAAAAACAAATAAACAACCCCCTCCGTGTTCTTGGGCTAATACATTTCAATATTTTTCCCTGTAACTAAAAAAATTGCTTGATTCAAATGGAAGCTTTGTACTCATAACTTGAGAATGTGATATTGTATGATGACCATGCAGGGAAAATGTTTTTTCTTCAAAAATAAACATGATTCTGCCATCTGCCACTCAGAGTTTTCTTTAAAAAAACAGCAGGCAACACTTAGAAGATGAGGATTTTTCCTATAACATACATGCTCAGACGGACATGCCTTTTAGATCTGGACATAGGTTCCCAGCAGTGTGCATTAATAAATTAACCACCTGTTTCAGAAAGATTTAACAGACTTCACTGAGTTTTATTCAAATGAATCCTGTCTGTGTAAAATTTATCTATTTTTATTTTATCTACAACAGTTCAGAAGGTGCTAAAGGACAAAGAGGTCAGAATTTATAAGCATTCAAGAAGGAAATTTGATGAACTAAGAGATTGTAATTACTGATGGACTAGAGGATTGATCATTTTCTTTCAGGGTAATTGGTTCAAATCCAACCTAAGATGCTCAATTGCAGATACATACGTGTGTGTGTATATAAGTATGTACGTATATGAATTTTTATTCAGCTGAGTAACAGCTGAGCGTCTGTAACTATTCATGTGCACAGAAATACTTAAGTAAGTATATGTTGGGAAATTAAGGTCCTAAGTCTGTATTTTGTGGAAATTGTTACTATTTGATTTATAAAGCAGCATACTGGTATACAAGTACTTTTAGAAAATGGCAGAGCTAAAATATTGGTGCCAGTAGGCCAGCTGTTAATACAGCTGGAATTAAATAAGGATTCCCCCCTTTACCCAAACAAACATGGAAAGCAAACTCTTATCAGCTTGTGTTCATCGGAAAGCTGGCAGGCTGTTGACTACTGTCAGGAGAGATCTGGGACCACAAGCTACCTATGCTATTGATAATCCTATAATTAAGTGGGCCACAGATTTAATGTAGTTTGCTCTCTTTTTACATTTACTAATATTATTGCTAATATAGATATAGGGAATTTTCATTCAAGTATAGACATCAAAACTGTTTACAGTTCAATCTCTATTGAATGGCTGATTTCTTTCCTCTTTTTATTTTGCCTCAAAGTGTTTTAGATGCTATCTGAAATAAGAGAGAGAAAGAACTTTAAAAAAAAGGAAAAAAAGGAAGGAAAAACAAAAATTGAAACTCCTTATAGAAAGAGAATTTTTTGGAAAAATAAGTCCACTTTCTGGGATAAACATTTAAACTTTTGGCTGATTCTTTTACCTGAATCTCTGAACTGTCTGCTAATGACAAATTGGAGCCAGCCATTTTCTACCCTCAACCAGAATGAGCAAAACTGAGATTTCTACTTAAAGTAGGTAAGCTCTGACTTATTAAGGAGCATGGACCCTTGTAAGGACCTGATACATTTTAAGACAGCATTTCAAACATTACTTATTCATTAGTTCTGAGTGATTCATAAAGCCACTTTATTTTGTTAGTTTAGAAAACTAATATTTCAATTGTGGATTTTTTTTCCTTCCTCACTTGCTACAGGTACACTGAAACAAAAATGCATCTGCAGCTAAAATAGACGTACATATAGACAATATTTTGCTTTTTAGTAGCAAGGGAGTGATCTGATGGTTTCTTCATTGCAGAGGCATGATTTTTAAAAGACTGGAGTTTTGAGACATTCTTTTCATCTCAAGCTTGAAGAGATTTTAGCACCAAAAATTGGTAATAAAAAGTTATCTAAACTAGAATCAATTTTCAACATTTCATCATTGCAAATATATTCCATTCAGAAAGTGACACCCAGCATTGTCATAATATTTATGTGGTGTGGGGCAAATACTGGGTTGGCAACATTTGAAATCACGTAAAAGAGAAGACTGAGTAGGATTTCCAAAAACTCCCACAAAAACAGGTGATTCGATAATATAATATATGAGATATGTATATATATCTATCTACATATATCTATATCATATTCTAATGGTACAGTAGATCTTGTGATACAGAGTGAAGTTCTGGTCATGTCCCTTTAGAATGTATATGGGGGTTTTAGATTACAGGAACAATTAGACTTCTATACAAAATGTTGATATTTATTTTCCATTAAAAAACAATAAAAAGACATATGATCAAGCCACCAATCAAAAGAAAAAAAAAAAGAAAAAAAAGCAAAGGAATTACAGACAGTAAATTCCATTTTACTTCTGTTTTATAATAATACTAGATAAGCATATATAATTAAATTGAAAGTAATTAATTTAAAGTTAGCAAAAGGAATTATTCTTTTTACATAACATACAATTAGCTTGTAAAACTCTTTGTCAGAAGCTATGATTGAAGTTGAGAGCATAAACCAGCCTCTGTGGATTAAGTTTTTTAACACTTCACAAGTGAATTAGGTGGGTATTTTTGCACTATAAGAATGAGGACAGAAGAATTTCCCAAGATGAAAAAAATGCTTGAAATAGTGGTTCTTTTATCTCCCCTTGAAGACACGTTCCAAGCCATTGTTTAAGACATGGTTCTAGATTGAGTCAATCACCACATCAGTTCTTACATAGCTTTATGAAAAGGTCCTTATTCACTGGAGATTAAGGCGTAAATACCAATCTTATCATAGAATCATAGAATGGTTTGGGTTGGAAGGGACCTTTAAAGGTCATCCAGTTGAACCCCTCTGCAATGAGCAGGGACATCTTCACCTAGGTCAGGTTGCTCAGAGCCCTGTCCAACTCTAGAGCTGACACAAAACCCCTACATTCAGAATTTACAAGGAAGCGGTGTTACATGTCACAACACAGACTTTTAAACTCAAAACTGTTTTAGACTTCTACAAAAGAGTGAATGAAAGTTCTGCACACTAAGAACAAACAACACTAGATGAGCTCATCGGTATGTGCACCATCATCATAAGTACGAAATGAACAGTCAGCCCCAGAAAAATAACAAGTGCTGCTTTTAGGTAGGGATTCAGGACCCAAAGTGGGAGCCCAAGCAAAACTCCTGTTCATGCTCTGAAACCACCTTCCACAAGTCCTAGCCCACACAGGAACCAACGCTGCTATTTTCTCACTCCAGGTCCCAACCACAAAGCAGCGTGACCTTGGATGCAGCTTCCAGTGCCCGTCCTGTCCACAGACAGGTAAACTGGTGGAGAAAAGAAAGCCAGCCAGCTTGGGGTTTCTGCAGAGGATGCATTTTGGCCGGTGGAGTTTTGGTTTTGGGCTTCCTTCCAGTTTGACGGATACATTGCGCTGGGCTGATGTGCTGCAGTTCCCCACATGCTTCCAGTGCCGGATTTGAGTCAATGTGACATTTGATTTGAAAAGGACAGCAAGGGCAACCTTCCGGCTCCATCTGCTCCCGCTGCCGTGCTCTGGTGCTCCCCGAGCTGCTGCGAGTTAGGCCTTATGTACAATCTTATGTACAGTGTCATAAGCGAGATGTCATATTTTACATGCTGTTTCATCCATTTGAGTATCCACCTGAATTCTGAGTCAATTTTGACCCAATTGGTAAATCAATTTTTGGGAAGGCTATTTTTAAGAAGCTTTGGGAGGCCTAATAATCTTTAAACAGATAAATACCATACCAGGCCTTTGCTCTGAACCAATTATCTTAAGCTAAAATGCTAATTAGGACTGGTTTGCCTATCCAAATAGTGCTTGGGACTATCATAAAAGTAATGCTCGAACAACTCTGAAGAAACTTTATATACCGCTTTCCACAGCTAAGGAGGAAGAAAACCTAAAATGGCTGAAAAATTACTGCAGATAAGGAAACAAATGCAGCTGCTGAGAAAACCAGAGAGACAAAAAATATTTGCAAATTCTTCGTTCTAACATATACTCGTTGCAACACTGAATTAGCCATTGACTCCTCTACACAAAGCCTACTTTTACTGCAGGTGCCATCCATTTCATGAGTCTCTGCTTGCCTTCGGAGGGCAAAGGGGGGAGCTCCGTTGTGACAGGAATGCCTCGGTCGGATACGGCAGGTAGCAGAGCAGAGTCCCTCTCACACAAACAGCAACTTGCTGCAGCTCTTCTTGCTTCAAAGTAGTATTTCATCTCTTTCAAAATCATATTCCATAGGGTAAAGGAAATACCACTCTGAGACTATCAGCAACATTCCTCACTGCTCAAGTGGCTTCCTTTGAACAGCTGTTAAGACACGATTTTACCTTCATATTTGCTCTAAAGGAATAGCAAATAATGAGTGTAAGTTGGAAAAAAAACATTTGAAATCCTAGGCAGACACCTTATTTGTATTGCACTTACGGTCAGACAGCAGCAGCGCCCACTTGTTTTTAACTGACACTTGGGCCCCGTGTCCTACTGTGCGAGATGAAACACAGCGAGGGAGTAATCGCTCCTCTCTCTTACCTTAGGGCAAAATGGCTGGTGTTGCTGCAGACTGAGTCTCAGGGGGAAACAAACCAAGCAGCACATTTTGCCATGTCTGTGCATGTGTGGATAAAATGCAATGGAAACTGACGGCACAATCCAAATCCCTGTGATCCAAGCCCCTGTGAATATTCCTGGAAAAGTCTTCTTGTGTCCCTTCTAGCATCACTTCCCAGTGCAGGAAAGTGCCAATGGTGGAGTGACTGCCGTAGCGCTTCTTCCGTTGTCTCATCCTAAAATGGGGAGCAGAAAGTCCTAAAGGAAGGGATGCAGGGAATGGCTTTAGCCTTTCAGCTCTGTGAGGAGTGGGGACAAAAACAGTTCAAAGGCTCATCACGCTCATATGACTGCTTTAGCTACAGTCAGTGACACAGCAGAAACCCTCCTCATCTCCCTAAAACCAGTAATGGGACATAGTGCAGACAGAAGAGTCATACTGAACTCTGCTCTTACAGCAAAAATGCAAAGGGAGAGAAGTGGTTTATGAATTATTTGATGTATACGATATATCTTAAGGCACAGTAAAAATTAACAAAGATGATACATATCACTAAGTTCAACAATTTTGTTGCCAATAGCTGTACGACAATTTAGCATTGTTTTTCTTTACCACTTTTCCTGGAGTTGAACAAAATGCAACAACTACTTCCCTTTATGTGTTCTAAGGGCATGATAGAGCAATGTTTGTTGTTTGTAGAATAATCGTCAGAACAGCTTTGCATAACAGTTACAGTCAAAACTCATTTGCAATACCTGTATCAACTACTTATGTGGAATATTTTTGGCTCCTACCTGGTTTGCAGGAATTTTGGCTGAATTTCAAGAAAAGCTTTTAAAGCTGATTTGAACCAACACTACATCAGCTGAAGCTAAGGAAAAGCTTTGCATGAATGATAGGTGCTTTGGATTCTTACATGATCCATATAGCTATTTTGCTTTTTCCTTAAAAATTGGTTAAAAAGATAATTAAAAAAAATTCAATCACGTATGTCATTTGTCTTGAAAGAGAATTTCTCACAATTTCAACTCTGTGTGATTATTATTTGGAGGAGAGCTGTAGCAGTGCACTCTTTGCTGACACTTGGAAAATACAGTAAATATTTTGCAGAACACATCAACTTTGTGTGTAACACTGAACTTTCACGAAGTGTGCTATTATTAAGGATTTACTACAATGTTACCTTTTAATAGGATCATAAATCTTTAATTACAGTTCAATACAGTACCAACTAAAATTGCTTTTGGAATGAAACATTTTTTATTAAATGATATGAATAAGACATTTCTTTCAGAGGTAAAGAAATCATAACGTCTCAGGGAGAAGTTAAAGTGTGCAAAACTCCCACTGACTTCAAAGGATGACAGCATCTGCCCACTGATTAACGTGGAATTTACCTAGTCTGCCACTACTGTTTTTACTACTTTTAATGCCCATTAAAAATTCAGGGCCCTCTGTGATTGTTATATTTATATTTGTTCTTTAAATTCACAATGGTGTCAGCTCTAATTAGGTAAGAGATCTCATCCCAGGGAAGTGGCTTGGCATGACGTCTCTTTCTACTGTCGAAGATCAAGGCAGTGGAGAAACAGCAGGTTGGTGGAGAGACAGTTTTCTTCAAGAAACAAGGGTGTTCATTGAAAGTATATCAAAACTACAATTGGAGTTTCTTGCCAGTTGAAACATGAATTTCCATTACTGTCATTGCAGCTTCAATTTCAGCTCCAGCTTAGTTAGCTTCCCCGCAATGACCTTTCCGAACACTTTTCTCCTCAGGCTCTGAGGCTGCCTGTGGTAGCAGGGCTGTGCAAACGGAGGCAACTTTGTGCCTCAGTGATGGAGCTCAAATGCTGTCGTGATGGGAAAGTTTTTAAAACATGCAAACCTGCATATTATTGCTTGGAGGGATATTTTAGGCATCTCCCAAAGGGATAGTTCCTAGGACCAAAGCTTTAATTCCTGTTGTACTCAGTTCAGAGGGCAGCCAGGAGGAGGCCCACAGAGCTGGAGACGTGGGGCAGACAGCATATCTGCTCCTGAGAGTGTATAGTGCAGTTTAATACTTGCCTGTTAGCAACAGTTTATTTTGCTTTATTTTTCAAACAGCAGCTGAGTTTTATATGGGAATGTTTTTTGGACTGTACCCTTTGATTACACCCATGAGTGGAAAGGCAGTATATCTTACCCACTCCTAAACTTTCATTGAAGGCAAAGAGGAAATCTCTGCCAAAGAGAGCGAGCTGCACTAGGAAAATATTCTTTGCAGCTGTGTCCTGAATGGACGTGTAAAGAGGTAATGCTTCAATTGCAAGGCAAGGGAAAAAGGGGACACTGTTTTCACAGCAAATATATTCCAGCCCACTGATGTAAAACCCTGTGTTTCCTTATTAGAGTATATGATGCAGGGAATTCTTTCATACTTGCAGATACACTGGGCAAAGCAAACACTCATGTGCATTTGGTGAAGCTGCAGCACAACAGCTGCTGGTTTAAGCAGTCCTTTCCACTATATAAGTATATATAAGTATAAAAGATCATTGGCAAGCAAGGTTAGTATTGGTCCCAAGGCTGTTTCACAGACTGCCATTTAAAAGATAAAATTAAGATGATTTTGCCAGTGAAACCAAATTTGCATTCTTTGTATGCAAATTTGTCTAACTGACATGTTCTTATTACAAAGATTAAAACACGGAGAAAGCTACCTCTGTATCATTCCCCTTATCGCTCTCTTGACTGGCATTACTGTCCTCCTGCCTTTTTTTTTCTTTAAAAACTGTCTCTGCTTCCCTCTCAGATCTGGGGTACCAACATAGTGTTTCAAAGGTAAGATTGCAATGCGTTAGCTTTTACTAACTAGAAAAACCATAGAAAGTGACGCGGCAGTAACATAGGCGTCAGTCTGGCTAGACCGCATATCCAAGAGCTCTGGCAGGTGGAGACAGTTTGTGTTGAAATTCATGAGGGTACATCCATGCTGGCATGACCATCGAAGTTAACTAGTTTAAAGGTAACACACTGATACTGACTCCTTACTCTGCAATCCTCCAAACACATGTAGATACAACTTAACACATCCTTGACTATTGTACTTGCTTCTGTCCTTCAGAAATAATTTTTGTCCCGTGGTCTAGAAGCAGTTGTAATATTGGCATTGGTTAGCTGGCAAACTTGCAAATTTGAATGTTTTTGCAGTAATAATTCAACATTAATTTTGATTCCTGCAGTTACTGAGTCTCACAGCGCGTGGTGAATATTTCTGAAATTGGTACAATGGCTACGTTAACTAGTAGCAAGCACTGAGAGGAACACACCCGCAGAGTGAAATGGTAGTGAGGATGCTACATTTCAGGCTTTTTCTGTTTTTATTAATTCAAACTGCCTTGCATGTGCTGAACACCCATTTGCAATTGGGGTGCATTATGTGTGCTGCTGGCGTGCATCTTCTGGGCTAGTTCTATCCAAAAAGAACGCAGTTCGTGCGTGAGCTGGGGTTTAGGTAATGTCACAAGGCAGACGAACAGCAATATCACGGGGCTGGGGAGGAGGATGAAATAAAGGTTGCTTAAAGGTTGCCTAAAATCTCTTAATCTAAACCAGCAAACAGTGCTACACATTAATTAAAGCATTATGATTTATTGCAGATAAAATGAGTGGAGTTGGATGACTGAATGGTGCATTCCCAAGAGTAGCAAATTTAGATCTTTTTAAAATCAGATTTAAAGAATTTTTCAGTTTTACCCTGGGTTTTCAGTGCTTAGCTCTGTTTAACTGCAGAATTGCCTTCGGTTACCAGTACACCCTAATTTTTAACACCACCATATGTTGGGCATATATGCAAAAAGTTATAACCTACCTGAGTTTTTGCAATCTATTTTCATAGCCCCATTCCCTTTGGCAATCCAACTTGTGATTTTGTTTTTTAATATACTTTATGGAAAAGCATAGGTAGCTTAAAGTAACAAGAAAAAAACATTTAGGAATGTTTGCATTTTTCTTTTCCTAATATGTTGCCAGTTTATTAGATTATGTTCATAAATGAATGCCACAAATAATTTGCCGAAGTTTGTGAAATGCTCATATAACAAATTTCAGATTAACATTTTTTTTGTATACCAAGCCTTCATACCAGAATAAGCAATTAATTAAATATTTCCTTAGCTTACACTATCTTGCTGACAGATATTTTTCTAACAAACAATTATTTTTGAAAAAAATTATGTGGGTCCTTTTTGGTTGGGTTTTTTTTTGTGCATATGGGTTTATTTTTGGTGTGCTAGACTCCTTTCTGAATGTGTTTTATAATGTCAAAGAGACTGAGAGGGCATTTTTCACTCCATTTCCTCCAGCTATAATTTACTACAGGATTGTAGATGTATGTGAACTATAACATAGGGAGGAAAAAAAAAGTATTTCTCATGGTATTTCTCATGGTATTTCTTATGATATTGATACTACTGAGTATACTGAATAAAAGACTACTAACTTAAACTCCAAGCCTTCTGGGGCACATGCTATTTATATTTTAATTAAAGAATTTGAAAGGGCTATGCTTCTGAGTTTATTTCTTTGTTAATTTTTTTTTTCACAAAGATTAATTGTACAGGACAAATAAGATAAACTGTCTTGTATAGAAGTGAAGAAAAGTGGTCTGTGTACAATATATATTTGCAAAGTCAGCAGCCCAGTTACAGTGATAATTTTATGCTGGCAGCTAGCATCTGGCATGCTGACCTCACGAACTGACAGAAAATCTGCACGTAAAAAATACATTCAATTTATTCTGGGGAAAAAGTCAGAAAAGTTTGTGCTTACCACACAAAACTGTCCTGTGTGCATATGTCAGAGGGATGACATTTCCCTGGCAACACCCGGGAGAGCACGTCTCGCTGGGAAGGCAAGTTGTCTCCAGAGACTGAGGGTTCCCCTGGCCTCCCTGCTTCCCGCGGGTGGCCCCGAAGCTGCTGCCCCTCACTGATGGATGCGGGGAGAGCTCTCGCCCCTTCGGGCCTGGAGATATTCAACTCCATGGTCACGAAGCCTTTTTTATTCCTTTTTATTTTTCTTGCACTTGCCCACGCAGCTGCCTCCCTCTGCTTCAGTATGTTTTTCTGCAAATGTCTGAGCCACAGAGCTGATGCCCTGTGTTTCCCCAGAAAGCCCACCTGTACTTTCTCTGAGATGAAATTCAGGCAGACAAAAGTCAAAATTTAAGCTCTAGGCAATGGCTTCCACCACTGAAAGGTGCTTGTGGCTATGATATTACCATGTTTTCTCCAGAATGGGGAATGTTTTAAAGCACACATTAGCTGTAGCCTGGGACCCCATAGCATTCTCTTCATCCTGCTGGTTCCCTTGTCTTTCATTCTGCCCTACCCCTCCTTATCAGAGTCTCAATTTATCTCCATTTTTCAGCAATTTGCTGTCATGATATCACTAGGATCATTCCCATGTCCTTCATGGAAAATGAGCTGAGGTTTTGTGTGAGTGTATTGGGCTTTAGGGCTTTTTTTTAGGTGCTCTTTCTGCTACTGTAGCCAGAGGATATAGTACTACTATGTCAGGTCCAGCCACGGGGAGACTCCCTTGTCTTTCAAAGCAGCCCTTTTTCAAGATCCTCAGCTGTAGGAATTGTAGCAGCTATTACTGGGCCCTGGCCCTGATGCAAGTGCTCATGCCCTAAAGGGAAAACAGGCTTTATCCCTGCTCTTCCTGCAAGTGGGTACGCAGAGCCTTGGGAAAGAGCACAGCATCTCAGCAGAGCCATCCTAATTAGAAAGAGCCAACAGGTTTCCACTTCATTTGAACTGCCATTTTTCACCTGTTTATTTGGAGGGGACAAATCCAGCTGTTCTTCCTCCCTTCAGAAGTGAGAAATTCACTGTACGGTGTTACTACTAGGGTAGGAAGTACGTTTCTACTCTCAGAAGAGAGTAGAAGTAGCAGAAAATGAACCTTATCAATTTCATTAGGGGAAGTTGCTTTTGGAGGAATTATTTCAAGATTGTTTGTCCGAGGTGTGTTTTAAAGATTTCTTATGCTTCTAATTAAGAAGCAATAAATAATCAAAGCTCAGGAGCTGACACAACAGTATAATGAAAATATAGCCAACCTTATAAAGAGATACTATTTTGTTCCTTCAACAACAAATGTAGTTGTGTTGGCAATGATGGACACAGACTGAACAAGGAGCCAAAACCATATGAAAATAACACAAAATGATACCTACTGTCACATCCCCTTGAGTTACTGTCTCATCATGGTTTCCAGGCTAAGTCAGGCTTTACCTTTTTAGTAGCTTGATAGGAGACCTGATAAGAGGAAACCCATCACATTTGTAGGAAGTGATATTTATGGATAAGTAATCAGTGCTGCCATTCCTTCCCTCTCCACAGCCGAAATTAGTGCTGCACCTTACCCCCGCTATTCAGCTTGAGTGTTTTGGGCTGCCAGAGGGTGACACAGCAACCAGATCCCAGCCCCTAACACTGATTAACTTTCCCACAGCAGGTTTCACCAAAGAGGCCTATTAATCAGAGGTGCCCTGCTCAGGTTCTAAACTGGATAATTAAATTTTCCCTGCCTACATTACCTTTGTAGTTTCAATTACTTCACAGCTTTTCTTTCCTTCTTTTTCTGTTAAGACACGTGGTTTGCTGAAATGGTGTGCAATATTTCTTTGCTCTCATACATATGTCCACTCCAGATACATCTGTATTTGAACCATGGTAATTCTGCCGCACACGACATTTGTGTAGCCCTTGCAGACACTCTAGGAACCAATGAATATATCTGTTTCCTTGGTGATATAACAGCAATTCATGAGACATCATCCTTCACCGTACTTTAAAATAAATATGCCTGCATTTTTAATGCACTTGGAAAGGCATAAAAGCCGCATCATTTCTGGGGGCATTGCCCTCAGCATAGAAGACCCAGAGACCTGGAGAACATCCTTCAGTTCATTTCCATGCCACCACCTAATCAGTACATGGAGGGTAGGAAACTGCCTCTATGATAAGAGAGGGTGCAGGCCCTGAATATTTTGTTTGTTCTGGGGGACAACACATCTTTTAGCTGCCACAGATCTTAGCTGGTTCTTTGTTATTATTCCAAAATAAGTTGAACCTGTAGCTTAGGTCATCAGAGCTATCCAGAAACATGGACATAAATTGCAAACAGTCAAATAAAACTTCGCACATCATATGAGAATACAGAGCAGAAAAATTCGATTCAAGTCATACTGCTGCAGGTTGTTGCACTGATGTAATTTCCATCCCTCAGAAAGGTTAAAAGGAAGAATAGTAAAAAATGTTGTAACTAAGCCTATCTCTGAGATCTGTACCTGGGCAATATTGATTTGGCGCTACTAACCCAGAGGAAAGGCAGGGGTTCTTGCATTTACTGTAGCAGTAATAAGGTGAAGTTGTACTTCTCAATGGTGTTCCACTCCAAACACAAACACTGAATCAATATCCAAGGCTGTTGTTTCCTACTGGAAAAGTCCACAGCAGGAGAATTTGAGGAATTAATTGCTCTGCCCACGTAGATTTTAATGCATATGCTATGGGAATATGTTATTTCTGTGCTTTTTACCCAGGCATCGCGAGAGGCGCTGGGACTTTGATGTGTTCAGGTTTTGCTTATAAGGATAGTTCAGACGCTGCTGTGAGATTACCACCACTGGGAATCTAAAGGGGATCTGGATACTGAATTTTAATGTAGCAGTACAGTGAGACCTTTTTAGTGCAACACCTCCCCTTGCAAAGCACCAGATCTGCCAGCACGGGGACAGCTGGGGCAGGTCTGCAGCAGCCTGACAAGAATAAGGGGGCCGGAGACCTCCCCTTATCTCGTTGACTTCCATCACTAGTAAGTGTAAGGAGGAGAGAGGCCAGAGAAAGGAAAAGGGAGAGATGACATATGGAAGGGGAGAGAAAGAGAACAGACATCAGAATAGGAACAAATATTGTGGTTGCCTTGGGACCTGAAACAGTTTTTGCTGCCTTGTAGAGCAATATATAAAATTAACTATTTTCATAATTAAAATAATAAGATATTAGATCTTGCCCAATGAAACAGATTTTCATATCTGGAATAGCATTCAAATCCAAACTTGTTTTCAATAGTGATGCAGCAAAATATTTGGCTCCAATGTGAGTCCTCGTGTATCTACATATTTAGGTCAGTGATTCAAGTGTGATGTTGTGTTTGGTGCATGTAATGTTGACTTCTTTCTCTGTTCCATCCTCCCCTCTCCTGGCGGACTTAAGCAGGAAAAGACTTTGTCTGAATAGAAGTGTCAATATCCTCTTAACATCACCATTTATCTACCCCTGCTCGTGACAACAGCTGGCTGTCGGCATAAAGTTTATAGAGACGATGAGATGGGCTAGAAAGCAGGACAATACCATTGGCCTTGCTGCTCTTCAGAGTCGAATAAAGCTCTATCCCCGAGTGGAGGAACTCTGCAGAAATAGAAGTGAGTCTGAGTTTCCTGCTGCCTTGCAGTTACTTACTGTTAGCAGTCACTTACTCTTGTGGATGTTATATGCAAAGAATTTCCTTAACTTGCTTTATATCCATGGTGGTGCTGTTAATGAGAGCTGTTAGTGACTGACTGCAGGACTGCAGTCATACGCTCTCTCTTGCTACCTCCCACATTTCTCAGTGTCATTTTGTTGTAGCCAATATGCACGTGTTGAGGACAGCTCTTCCAGGCACTCTGGAAGCTTGGTAGTGCAAGTGTTAGTACACGGTAACCTCAGGATTTGTGATTTAGGGCATAAATGCCCAGTGCACAAGCCATTCCACGATCCTCATTCACACGGATGCTAATGATGAAGTGTGGACACAGAAATGCTGAATGTTTCTGTGCATGGGGTTCTGCTCTACTCTGAAAGAGCATGCTGCATATATCACCCCAGCCGTATGTGCAAAATGGCTGGTCACTACAAGTGTTCCCATAGCCACTTTTCATACTTGCTTTTCCCACTATACAAAATCTAATTTTCCTTAATGTCACTCTGCTAGTACATTATCATCCACTTCTATGCCCTTTTGTGCTGCTGAAATGGTGAGAAAAAACATACAGGAGCAGGGAATTTAGTATCTCAGAGCGTTTTGTGAGTCGAGGGTTAGCGTCTTAATCATTACAATAGTCTACTTTTCTGCTTTCCAGCCAAAATGAAGTCCAAGTAAATATAAAGGGACATTGTTGCTTTTTGCTTGATTCTGGAACATCTTCTCTTTTTTTAACACTATAGGTTTTATTCTAAGCATTTATTAACATCGCTGCTATAGAGAGGCTCCACTGAATCCTGGTTCCTTTCTTTTTATTGCAGATTAAACATCACAGAAAGCTACAGAAACTGCACCCAGGACTTTTCAAAGTGGTGTGCCCACAGTTGTGAGGCTGGCAGTGCTTCACCTGCTGAAATATTTGTTTGGCTCAGCAGCCTCAGGCACCTCACAGTTTAGCTGCATTTCTCGCACTCTTAGTATGGTCTCACGTGCATGGATCAGCAGAGCACCTGAGAGTCCATATCCTTGGGGTAGCACAAATCTTGTCACCCCTTTACCAGTGTACACAGCATCCCCTACCATTTCATGACTCAGTGCTCTGGTAGTGCCGTGATAACTGCACTTTAATGTTTGGATGGGTGTAGCATCTTACAAGTTTTTAAAAGCATTTTAAAGATCTGAAATTGTAAGTAACATCCCTACTACTATATGCACATGCCTTTACTTTTTTCTTTTTCTTTTTCTTTTTTTCTTTTTTCCTGAAAGGGACCTCACAGACCTCAGATTAGGTTTTATGCAAAAGTCTAAACAGACCACTTAGGGCAGAAGGTATTTCCTCTAATTCTTCCTGGAAGTGGATATTAGGGGAGGTATGGCATGGGAAAGGAAAAAGCGATTGTTGATATTCTGCTTCCTATGGCTTTTCCTTTCAGCTCACATCATAATTCCTGACTGTGATGTACAGTTATTCTGGGTACTTTTATTGGCTGCAGTACAGTTTCTCATGTATGTTAGCTGATCATCCTATACCATGAGCAATAAAAAAAAAAAAGGGCTTTAGGTTTTCATGTATTTACTCACAAATGACAAATTTTTAATACAGAAGAAAGCATTAAAGCATTCGTCCTAATCCTCATCTATCATGAGCTGTAACATTTCAGTCTTCTATAGGGCAAAAATACTTGGTTTGGTGCAAACCTCTTTGGTGTCTGGCAAAGGTATATCTTCTAGATAAGTGTCCAGTCTTGACATGACGGAGTGAAACTACACTCTTGGTAGACTGTCCTAACAGTCTCACCATGTGCATATTATTATTAGTGTACAATCTGTCTGTCTTCACTTCAAAATGCCATTGGTTATTTTTTGAAAATCCTCAGTTGCAGAACTCTTAACAATCAGAATTTTCTTTCGTACATGCCTCAGTGAAATTACTTCTCAAGATCCACCTCCCCACTCCACCTGCCCCCCCACCCCAAAAAAAAAATGCCCACCACATTTCTTGGTAAGCTAAATAGGCCAAACACTTTCAGTCCTTCTTCCGTCTGGAATTTTCCAAAACTACAAGTCACACCTGCTGTAATGCTCCTCATTTGGCCTCCCCTGCTGCTCCCCTCACACGCGTTATTCTACAAACACCGACAGCAGAGCTGGAGCTGCACTCCCACTTTGTTTTGTCGAAGGTGTTCTACACAAATGACAAGGCTTTCAAAAGTCACTTGCACCCATTTAAAATAAGGACAGAAACTCATCTCCTTGATTTTGCAGTGGGTTGCAAAATTCAGGTACTGTTTTTACTGGATACCGAGCAGTGGGAAACCTGACTTAAAAAGTGCAGGAGGTTTCTGCAACTCCAGTAGGGAGCAGGGTAAGATGCATGTGCATGTAGGCCTGCCACAGTTTTGAGGCAAACACTTCAGTGGCAGTAAAAGTGGCTCTCAAAGCGCTCATAGTAAAGGCAATCTTAAGCTGCAAAAATTCAAATCAAGTTCTGTAACACCCTAAGGAGAGTTTAGGATGGTTTATATAGGAATTTGTAGCTATTCTTCAAAGCTCTGGAATTTAAAGAGCTCCTAAAATTCAGATCTAGACTTTTGGCTTAGGTTTAACTCTAATTTGTACAGAGCTGTGAATGTAATGTCTTGTCCAAGCCTCATCCCAACCTTCTCCATATTTTCCTTTCCTTAGACCAGCCACACTAAATTGCTTCCATGGTGTCCTGGTTTCAGCTGGGTTAGAGTTACTTTTCTTCCTAGTAGCTGGCATAGTGCTGTGTTTTGGATTTAGTATGAGAAGAATGCTGATAACACACTGATGTTTTAGTTGTTGCTAAGTAGTGCTTACCCTAGTCAAGGACTTTCTTTTTCAGCTTCCCATGCTCTGCCAGGTGCACAAGAAGTTGGGAGGGGGCACAGCCCAAGATAGTTGATCCAAATTGACCAAAGGGCTATTCCATACCATATGACGTCATGCTCAGTATATAAGCCGAGGGGAGTTAGCCGGGGGGCAGCGATCGCTGCTCGGGGACTGGCTGGGTGTCGGTCGGCGGGTGGTGAGCGGTTGCATCACTTGTTTTCTTTTCCCTGGGTTTTGTTTGTCTCTCTCGTTCTCCTTTTCATTACAATTATTATTATTATTATCATTATTATTATTATTATTATTATTATTATTTTATTTCAATTATTAAACTGTTCTTATCTCAACCCGTGGGTTTTCTTGCTCTTGCCCTTCCGATTCTCTCCCCCATCCCACCGGGGAGGGGGAGGGTGAGCGAGCAGCTGCGTGGTGCTTAGTTGCCAACTGGGGCTAAACCACGACACATGGAAATAAACAGTCAACTGTGTAAACAGAACACCCTTTTATTGCTCTAATATGACATTCCAGTATAGATATGAAATTAATTTTGTTAATTATATTAAAGCACAGAACAAGAAAAAAATAGGCTTTGATTTTGAGTCTTGCTCACACTAGACCCAAACACTAGCTAGTTTCACATGGAGAACATGCTGTTAGGTTAACCAGGCCTATTAAAGGCAAAAATCAACACCAAACAATCCTCTGGTAGACCCATTTATACCATATTTTGTTTATCTTACCTTACATATTTTCAGTTTCCAAACACTTCCTAAACAATTTTGGTTTTATTCCTCACTCCGCATTGCACTCTCTTAATTTTGTAGGTTAACCTTGTTTAAACTTGTGTCAGATCAACTTTGGGAGGAGACACTCCTAATACTATTGTGGCTACATAGTTTATTACAACTAACTTTACATCAAGTCCCAGAAAGTTGTGGGAGACCACCCAGACAATTCTTGGAAAACAATCTAACCTACTTGGTTTTTTGAAGTTACCTGAAGACCCAAATGCTGGAGTAGATGTAACACGGGGAGGATCCAATGTGGCAATTGTCCCCTTCCTCTGGAAATAATGTTAGGTAAATCTCTCTCTCTGGTTGGGAGATATTTGAGAGGGAAATCACTATAAATATAAAACAAACCTTATAACTCTGTAAGTGTGGTTTTCTCCAGAACAGTTTATAATATACTATAATAATATCTGGCCAAATGCCTACCTGTCAGCAAAATAAACACCCTTTGAAATAGCATAGGTAACTGATAAGAAAATTATTAAAATCTGAAAAGAAAATTGACCTGTGGAAAACAATAAGGTCAAACCCTAAAAAATGCTGACCACCTAAAAAAAACACTGCAGAGAAATGCTGATTTTGATTTTAGGAAGCACTGCATGTATCTTAGAAATGCTGCTTACTGGCTCTCAGTCACTCACCTCCCTGGGCTTTTGGCGTGGTGGTAGCAGCCAGCAGAAGGGAAAGTTTGATAATTGAACACATAAGCCTCAGCCACCCATAACGATTGGCTTGTAGTGACGCGCTGGGCAGTAAGGTGCTGGGGTGGGCGGTGTGTGGGAACACATCCTTGTTGTCCAGCTGCTACCTCTAGCAGGGAGCTAGGCTTGGCTGGGAGATGCTCTTTACTCCGTAAAAATGAGCAACTAAATTATCTTCTAGTTAGTCTGACAGTAAATCAGCTACAAATATTTTTAAATGTGGAAATGAAATAAATTTATCTTGATTTTTTGGGGTGTTTTTCTTTAGGACTATGTTGGCATGGGCTTTGCTAAAAAGAACATTCCACATATTCCTTCCTTAATAATTCTCTTCCTAATATCTAATTAACTTTACACGTTCTCCAAGATGTACTTTCACCTTCCAGAAAAGCCATTTCCTCTGATCTGTATCAATTGTTCATTTGCTGCTCCTTCTTGAAATTTCTCACTCCTGATTCATGAATCCATTAAAAGGCTTTCCTTTGAAACGTTGCCCCCACCACTGTGTCAATTATTTTGCAGTGTTGGTGCTGGCAAGTAGAACTTGTGACTCTCCTGAGCAATTAACCTGGCAGTTATCAATAGCAAACACTGAGCACTGTAACAAAACGGTGCTGAGTTGAGAGCCATAAGGCAATGGATTGTACAATACAGCTAATGGAAAATGTAATTGTAAAATGGTTAGCCCACCTGACTTCTTTGAACCCTTGGCAGACGACATGCTTAAGTAATGGGTTTAGAAAGCTCAATCTCCTGCCTTCCTGTGTTCTGGGCACTGTGGAAAAGCAGTAATGCCTATATATGTATAGGTGTGCCTGTATATTTAAACAGGGAATGTTACAAGCAGGCTGTAACACCATTCTGTATGACTGGGTTTCTTTAAAATGTGTGGATCGGTGGGTGGAAATAGGGGTCTTTTAATTCAAAATCAAACTCAGTCCATAAATCAGTTATTTTATAGAAATCCTTACATGGATAGAGCGATGTCTGTGCTCAAACCTGCCCTGCTTGGAGCCCAGTGCTCCATGTCACATAAGCAGGCTCACTGGTTTTATAGAGAGTGCTCGCCACTGTGCCCAGCCTGCACTTTTCTCTGTGAGCTTGCCTGTAACACGATGTGCCGGAGTTCCTCCAGGCACAAGGCAGGCAAGGGTGACACGCTGCTTTATGTGCTCACCTTGCAGGAGCCGGTCCTACGAGGGCTCAATGCTGCAATGCAACACCCTCCTGCACAGCGCGACTGTGCATGAACAGCCATCTCTTACTGTGCTTTTTGAAACAATTGTCTCTTGCTTCCCCCTTCCTCCCACCCCAGTGTGACTTCTCTGAAATCAGCCGGTTTACTGTGGCTCACCAAACTCTGTGCCTGGGCCTGGTAAGGTATGTGCTGCACTGAAGAAGGGAACCAGACCCTAAAACAGTGAACTCAGCAATAAAGTCTACTGAGAATTTACATCTGAACTGCTGTTTGTGTGTGCCACGTTGCTCTCTACAGTAGATCACATTGTTTTGCATGTTTTAATTGATAGGAAACTCTTCTGGTGTGTAATAAAAAGTTGCTTTGTAACCAAATACAAATACTTGGTATCCTTGGCGATTGATTTCTACTATCTATCCCACTGAAGGGTGGTTAATTATCTGATTCAACACCAATTCCTTATGATGGCAGTTGACTGAGACAGGCACTGGGTATCTAAGTCTGGTCCAGGATTCTGAAATTGTCCATCATCTCAAAACATGATCTGACTTGGTTGGTGCTAAAGAACATCTGAAGGTTATCATAAATTGTATAAGGTACAGACGAGCCTGCATTTAGTACTGTACTATATACTTTGTGAAGTGCAACAGCACGAAAGTTGTACATTAGCTTTATGAAATTGAAGTGTTCTTGCATATTACATTAATATCGGTTAATAGGGAATTAGTGCCACCTAATGTAAAAATGTAACCCAAGTGTCTCTGATAGTATAAGGGAAGACTTTCTCATTCTCTCTCTTCCATTTGCAATAAATATTAGTGAGATAAAAATAACCATGGATTATGGAGCTGTTAAATATTATATATTCCTATGCTATTAAATATCTTCTATTCATATTACATAAACTTTACCTTTGATTAGCAACAAATATCCTGTTTTATTCTGAGAAATTAGCCATTTCGTAGTGCTCTAAAGGATTAATTGCGGTAATGAAATAGTTCCCTGTCACAGTCTTGTGTAAACTATAATTATTTTGGCCCCAGTTCTGCAAACACGTGCAGAAGTTCTTAAGTGCACTCAGGTGAGGAGAATTAAGTGCATGTATAAATGTTAATGTGAGCAGAAACAAGGTCCTGGGTGTAGCCCTTTTTCCTTTCACTAAAGGTACAAGTCTGAATTCCAAAGATGACTCAGTCTCTCTGGCCATTTTATAGGAGAAAAATAACCCTTTAATAAAGATTAGTGAGAGCAAAGATAAAGATAAATATAGTGAAGGAGTGCTCTGCTTCCCCAATAATCACCTATCTGATATCTTCTATCTGAATTGAATTTGTCAAAAGAAAGAGCAAAGAGAAAGGTATCATTAATTGAAAAAAAAAAAAGGTTGCAGTTTCACCCAGAACCCTTTTCCCTTTCTCACACGCCAGCCTCCTTGTGCGTTGGCTGCAAGCATCCTCCACCTTTCCGTCACTCATGGGGACTAGGGTGTACAGCAATGCCTGAATGTTGAACACTTAACCCAGCCTGTGGGTTTGTTCCTGCCAGTCCCACTCAGGACAGTGCTCGCAGTGACTGCGGAGAAGGCAAAACTCTGTTGAGCATCTAGACTAAAATGTCTATACTAGGAAGATACAACACATAGAGATCTATAGCTTCTGTTTATAACAAATGTGTAATTGGCATGGGGATGAGTTTGCTTGCTGAGATATAGTCACACGAGCGACCCCTGCCCAAAGATGATTTGACATTAATGCAGTGACTTTTTTAAAGATACAGGCACATATTGCAGTGTGTGATCTAGAGTGATCACATTAGATCTTGTGATCTAGAGTGATCTAAGTAAGAAAGAGCACTGAGCAGTCTAGGGCCTGAGTCATGAAGCTCCTGTTATAGGCCTAGTTAAAGGTTTTTCTGAGAAAGCTTTGTTTTTTCTTTTCAACTAATTTTAATGCCAACCTGTGCTGAAGCACTACTATTACATTTGCTATTTTAGAAACAATGCATTTGAGCAAAGGTTGCTTTAGACATTGCCACTGTTAATCCTAATAGGCCTTCGAAGGTTTGAACTGGGATGCATCTGGATACTGATGAAGCAGAAGTGGCTATTGGCAAATGCTTTGTTTTGTTTTAAAAAAAAGTGTATCAGTGCATGACACCTTGAAAAGAGTTAGAATGAAGTACCAGTAAATGATATTACTGGAGCTTTTGAAAATATTTAACTCATAATGCTACAACCACTTCCAGGTGGGCAGAAAAGCAACTACATTGGGTTTGTTGCATCATCGATAAAGTGTCATAAATGAGGTGAGGAAAAAGTGCCCAAACTCAGCTTGTCTGCTTTATTCAGTAATTATGGCGAAAGTCTGATTAAAACTGACCATGCAACTTTAAGAGAATTAAGGCCAAAATAATCTCTATTCATAATGTAATTTGGTGAGAGCCACCATTTAGTTACATTAACATTTCTAGTAAGACACTTTGGTTTTTTAAAAATGAAACCTGAAATTTGTAAAAACTAGAAAACCAACTAAATCTTAAAAAAACCTTACAACTTGGGTCAGTGAACTTGACTTTGTGAAGCATTAGAAAGACAATTGTTATTATGAGACATAAACAATGAATACTGTGAGGGTTTTTACAATAAATTTCATCACAGTCCAAATGTTTTAAGCAAAGTACAGTACTTAGGGAGAAATGCAGCTAGATGAGATGTTTTGACTCTGACAATGTGGAATGACTAGTGTTAAAAAAAAATTTAATAAATAGACTGCATACATTTCCTTCTCCACCAAAGTCATTTTAAAAATGCACTATCTTTAAGTGATAAGGCATAATAGAAAATTCAAAATCTAATTGTAAAAGTAATTATTTGTGTCATGCACTCATTTATTTTTATTACAGCTCCAATTTTAGCTCATATTTTTGTTACCACAATGTAAATGATAAACATTTTTGTAGCTGCCTTTGTACCAGGTTATATATTTAAAGTATAAATTGTTGCTATCAGGATTACTACTCATTCTGATGCACAGAAAATGTGTTCTGGAACAAATTACACAAAGTTGCACACTCTGGCTTTTGAGATAGTTGCATGAGTCTAATTGTGAAAGGTTTGCCTATTTCAGAGAGCTTTCGGTAGACACAAACGGAAAGCTGAGGTGCTTCTGCTGAGCTAAGCTAGACTGTAATGTTGAAACTATCTTCCAGGTGCTAAATGGTGGCATGCTTCTCCCTAGAGTTTGTCATTTCCTCTTTCTGAAACACACAATCTTGTGCGGGTGCGGGGAGAGCTGCAGTTCCCACCCTGCAGCTGATTGTGAAGTCCCCGGGTCCAGCGTGGCCTCCCCAGGCAGTCTGGCTCCCTGCTTTTATTTCCCTAGCTCGTCTAGCTTTAATTACAGATGATGCTATTTCTACCCCCCCAGCATGCAAAGACGAAACCATTCTGCTGCGCTAAGGAAAGGAGAGGGCAATTCTCATTAGGCTTAACTCAAAGCTTTGACGTGGTGCCTCCACACAAGAGGCCCTTGACACGCAACCACTTGCAATGGTTTCTGTGCAAACTATTTGCAGATATAGGCACCCCATTCTTAAAAACACCTGAGCAGTATCAAGGAGTCCCCATGAGCATTACAAGAGCAGCCTGACGTCAGACGCTGCACCAACTAAATGGGTGCTGTGGATCTTACTTTTATATGTGCGGAGGGCTGAATATCTTATGTATGTGAGTCAGACTAGTATTGAACTCTCTTAAAGTCTGCCTCATTGTGACCGTAGCCTCCCTCTTTCCTAACCCCATGCACACAATGTTCTCTTCAACTGTGCTGAAGTTTCGTGGGCGTTTGAAAGCATTTCATGTGAAAGCAGTTGACTTTCCAAAAATGTAACCTGTTTTAAGGCAAAACCCCATCATATCATAATTTATCATATCAAAGCATTTATATAGGGGTGCCCACATGGCCCCTCCTCTTGGTCAGATGTCCTGGGTAGCAGCAGCTGGTAGGATGCTCAATCGTACAGAGAGTTCTCGAGGACAGGATTCCAAGGGGTGAATGTCTGGGACCTGCATTACCCCTCCTTTTGGTCAAAGGCCTGGATAACAGCAGCTGAAAAGCTGGAAAAGTGGGGATAAACACACTCACTTAAATACCTAAAAGCTGCCAGAGGGGGTGTTTGCCCAAAACTGGTGGAGTAACTGAGGAAGATGACCATCAGCTGGATTAAACGGTAACCTGGGAATAATAAAGAGATTGGAAAAAAGGAGGAGCCAGGTTGACAAGGAGTGATAAAGCGACATGAAGCGTGTTTGGGGTCAGGCGCCTGGGGAGGGCAGGGGGCTGGTTGCAGCCCTTGCAGCCGGGGTACGGGAGCTTGTGCGCCCACGGGTGCCACGTCTTGGGGGTGGCACAGGAAGGTGTGAGGCATCTGCAAGTGCATATTAACATTTTGCAAGTGTCTAGTGTTGTGATTAATGTCCTCTATTGCTGGTATTGATCCTGAACATATAGGTCACAGATTGCCAGTTATTTATGTGCTGTTAATAAATCAATAAACTGTTTGATCTTGATTTGATTTAAACCACCTGAACTGAGTAGATTTTCCTGTGACAACCGTATATTTCAGTGGGATGTTCTGGGCTTTGGTAAATTCTGCTCCCATGTACAAGAGATTTCTTTTTCTTTCCCATAGCTTTCCCCCCTTCCCCTGCCCCGATTTTTGCTATTTGTTAAAGATGTCAGAAAATTAGCTTCTAGACTCTAGTGGAGTCAGGAAGGTTTTTTTTCCATTTTCCCCATGCCATCATTTTGTGAGTGAATACGGAGAGAAAGAATGGTCAAATAGCCTTCTTACTAAGATAATTTATATGATTATATATATATAAAATATATTCACCAGATCCTATAAAAAGGGAGGAAGACTTGACAACATGCTGAGTACTGGAATGTGGAAAATAAAAAAACAAACAAACAAAAAATCCACCAATGAAAGCCCAGGAGTGAAGATTTCTACATGATCCTGTACCCTTCTCTGAGTACTTTTAAATTCAATTAGCACACTGAGACATATTCCAGAGCCTTTAGTTCAGCTGTGACTTCAAAGGTGAAAAAACAGAGCAAAACCCCTTTCTAGGTGAATTTATTTTTAAGTCTCAGGGTCTCTACTACGTTTTAGAGATCAGTGAGAGGGTGCAGAAAGTCACTGCAGTTTTGCTTGCCTGTGATCTCTCTCTGCAGCAAGGACAATGAATGCCTTTTTCCAAGCAGGCTGGTTTGTCTGTTTTCTAAGCCATTCCTTTGAACTGCCTTCCATTAAAAAGAACAGAGACTTTTGCTGTATCAGCTTTACTGGAAGATTCATATTAAACCACAAAATATTCTTCTCCACGCTCCCGTGATCAAACTGTGTACAATGAGTGAAACTCGTCCCTGCATACAGCAGCAGTGCAGCCTTATTGCATCTCTCAAGTCCCAATTATGCTTTCAGAAGAGTGCATTGGCATTATGAAGGCCAATTTGCCCACAGATGCATTGTACTCAGTATGATCCATTTGTCCTACCTGGTGAGCTTTATCTAAGGTTTCTAAGCTTGTTTTTCCTGACAGCCAAAATCTTCACAAGTTTCTTCTTGAGATTTTTGGGGGATTTTATGTTTCTGAAGAAATACCTGCATAACACTCCAGAAGATGCTGAATAATCCACATTATTCCTGTTTTGTAATAAAATGTCTGTATTTCTGGCACTTTCAAAATCCATATTTCTGGACAGCCACAAGCATCATATGTCCAAGGGAGGGAGGATTTTCATGCCCTTTATGCAGGCTCTGATATTAAGAGCTGAAAATCTCTGAAAAAAACCCTCTTCCTCTATCCTAAGCAGTGATAAAATAGCTGGTGTGTTTAGAGGCGGCAGATGCCAATACTTTGAAGCTCAAGAAAAGAATAAATTTTGAATTGTCTACCATGTTTAGAGCATTGTGCAAGTCATTCCACTCCGCAGCACTGTGACTGAGAGATGCTGATCCACCCTATCCTGGTTGATGGGTACTGGTGAAAATTGACCAATTGAGCAGTCTTCAAGAGGTATAGTGGGAAATGTATTTGCGCTCTTTTCAGTTGCTAGATACAAGGTTGTAGTGATAAAGGGAAAATAATGAAAGCAAACTAAAAGGTAAGAAGAGCTGATACTACTCCTTTTTCTGACCTTTCTGCACAGCTAGATACTGTGAGATAAATTAGTTGCAGTGAATGAGCACAACCTCCTGTGGCCGCAGCCTCAGGGTATGGAGCGCTTGGTGGCAGAGAAGTCCAGGGCACTCCTGCCCAAACCAACCTACTCTTGGTCCCCAAACACAGCATGTGATGCACTTGGCTAGGCCAGCACAGTACTTCTGGGGACCACTTTGTGAACCAGAATCAGAGGGCTTATCTGTCTTAAGAAAAATGTGGTTTTGTGAATTGGGTCTTTATCTGCACACACCTAGTCAAGGTATACCATATAACTGAAAGGATCCCACTTATTTTGGAAGTGTTATACTGATATATATACTCCTTCTCAAATGTCCTCTTGTATTAATCCTGAGGCAGCATCCTGTATCTCCCTCCAATCCTGAACGACATTTTTGTATGTATTTCATTGTTGGATTTATATAATTGAATAACACAACAAGAGCCTATAGGGTCTGCATTTTCAGTTAATTTTCTTAATGTAAAAATCATGTTGGTCTATTCTTAAATGCATACACCAAACCAATGGAAAGAAACACAAAATCGTATCTGAGTCGGAATCGTCATTGATTTGGACTTCCTCTCCACTAAAACAGGGCCCTAGCATTTTTTGCATATACCTTTCTGGTCATACATGATTTAGTAAAAAGTAGGCGTGTAGGGCATGAGCTACCAGTACAAGCAATGCTGCACATATGTTTACATCCCATGATTCCTTTGATGAAACATGTGCCATTTCTTCATTTCATTGCAAAACATGGTAAACTTCCTTTTCTAACTGTTGATTTTTATTTCAGAAGAGTCTGAGAAAAGGTATATTATATGTTTTCTGATGAGAAAAATTGAGTCAAATATTTGATTCCAGTATGGATTTCCCACTGTGTATTAAGAATTAAGTAGAGAGCTCATTGTAGCAGATTTATTTGTCAGAGCGAGATCTTTAAAGACATACCTCACAGTGTGATTCATTTCTATTAAACCAGTTATTTGTCCTCCACAGTGTAATTTTTTCAGGGAGATATCTAACATAGTTTGAATGCAAATTCAACCCTAGGGAAATAAAACACATAGGAGAACCAATGTAGTCATATTCCATTTCCATTAGTTCTTTCATCTGTTAACCTCAAATTTGTTTCAGTCCGTATCAGATACAAATGCTGTCATTCTTACAATTTATTGTATCATTCAATATGTTTCTTTCCTGGAACTGAATTATGCTTGTTGCTGGAAAACATCAGAAATTCAGAGACAGTTTGGAAAAAAATCTTTTGTAGTAACTACTTGTATTTATATTTTGTGACTCAGGCACACCAGAACCAGCTCATGTTCATGTGTTCTTGAGAAGAAAACAGGTATTGAGAACAGCATCACTGATTTATAGGTTAGGTCTAAATGGTTTCCAGGCAATGTCCTGAAGTTATGAGAGCCGCTGTTCACGCTACATGACAAAACAAAAGGGGTGTAAGGAAGGAGCCTGAAGAAAGATACGGCTGCTTTAAGCATTATTGTGGTTGGTTGTTTAAGTCCCAAATCAGGAAAACACTGAAGACTATGCTTTTTATCAATCCTGCCATGTAAGTACAAACCAAAGTGCTCAGGTGAATCCAAGGCACAAAGCATCCTTCCTGGAGCTGTTCCACTACTCTCATGGATACGATAGCTCTTAGGAGTAAAAAAGTGACTAGAGCAATGACACTGCATTGTAAGAAGCACATCTGATTTAGCTGTCCCGGTGCAAAGCTACACTGCCCCAATCAGGCAGATTTGGGCCGTGCACATCAGACTGGTCTTTCTCACTGATTTCAGATGTGTTTGACTGGAAAGCTGTACCTTTCTAAAGAGCCATTCTTATAGAAATACGTATGTACGTATGAATGCATCTTAGGGAAAAGGCACCCTGAGGGGCTAAATTAAAATTTGAGATCTTGGGACCATATAGCGCAGGAAGAGACTTGCCAGAGGAGCTTTGCTCTTTGAGGAAGTTTGTTCTTTTCTTGCTGTAGGTGTTGTAGACTAGACTGTCTGAATTGAACAACAGCAAGAGTGCTGAAAAATTACTAGGTATAAAAGAGAATATTATGTTGTCAGTTTGTGGAAAAACTGTCTTCTAACCTGCAGAACGCAATGAGGATCTAGGAGTGCACAATGCTGCAAAAGTGAGTTAAAATCTAATCCTGCTCCTATTATAAGCAAAGGGTTTCTACCTCATGACTTAATAGTGATTTGGAGAAGACACGTGATTACAACTTGGAGCCCTCCAGTTCAAATTGACCTTGGCATCTTGATAACTGCAAATCAGATATTCTTTGACCATCCCCTTCTTTTTTTCTTCATTTTTGAATAAAGCTGTAGCTTAAGCGACCACAAAATATGTGTATCATTTTCAGAGCAGTGTTGGCCTTTGCAAACTTTGCATCCACTTGCTTTAAGAAAAGGGGGAAAATGTGTATAAAATGTCATCTGCCTGTTGGAACCCCACTTAACAGGCCCTCCAGTACCACCTAAAAATTTGTTCTACGTAACAGAGAAATGAACAAATGAAAACCTGAAATGTCAAAAAGCCTTAAGAGATAGCAATTGCGTCCTCTTTGGTCTCTTCAAAGAACTTGTAGACATCATATTACAAAAGCAAGCAAGAAGGAGTGAAGAAGGTAAAGTGATGTAAAAGAGAGTCCCTATTCAAATTTTGTTCTGGAAAGCTCTGAACAACCAGGTGCTGTCGTTGGACAATACTGGCCTGTGAAAGAGGCATAGCTGTTTACCCATACTATTGTGACCTACAGCCATTAACGCAAGTTATAGCTGGAAGAATTATTCTCGTGTTACTAGTAAATTGTTCTCGGATTACTCTGCTAGATGCCCAGCTGTGATTTTATAATGTGTAATTATATTGTGTTAAGTGAGGTGATTATTTCCAGGAAATAGTAGCATCGATGGATTGTCTATACTCTGGGAGCATGAAGTTCACTTTGGCTGCAAAAGTGGCAACCCTGGAATCAGACCTCTGACAACGAAAATTGCTGGGCGGACAAGGGAGTCGAATGTGAAAAAGCAATGCATTGCAGGTATGGTAAGTGATAATGTCAGTATGCAAAGGACCTGCTTATTGCCAGGACGGAGGTATCTGCCTCACCCTGAGCAAGAGATGCGTCCCTGCACCCAGACTCTGGCTCACCCTGGACTTGCAGGCAATGCAACAGCTCCTTCAAAAAAGTCATTGCCAGGGATGACCCCTGCTCCTGATCCTTTCCACCCTCCTGCTTAAACACATGCAATAAGATGAGCTCTGCTGTGGTCCTCAATCCTCAAATGCAGGCATACAAAGTTTGAACCATCCACTGAAAAACGGAATTATCTGTTTTATGTTGAATCCAACAAATTGTCTTGGCATGCAGCCGAGGAGCTCCACTGTCATTCTTGCAGGGTCCTTACGTTCATTACAGACTTACGCTTGCACAGTTTGGTCCCATCAGCGAAGTAGTTTGCAGTGAGCATGTTCCCAAGAACAAGAACTTTTTTATCAGGTTAGGACTGAGGGCTGGACCAGCTTTTAGCAGATTTGCCAGGTTTTTGGTGAAGATCAGTGCTTCCATGCAGCTTCTGTGCCTCCTGCTATGGATTCATCCAGGGTCTGTTGGAGTAGCCTTCTTGCAGTCTTGGCCTGGGAAGTGTGGCGTGATCAAGTCTTTCATCCGTGTGTGCAAACTTAACAGGTAAATTGCAGCCCACAAATTAGGAGTTAATTCAGTATTCCTCTATCTCCTTTAAACACATTAATCTACAATGTGAAGAGAACACAAGCAACCATCAGTTCAGCATCACAAACCATTACAGGCACTAAGAAGAAGATGTATCATTTGACTTGCTCTGCTATTAATTTCAATTTTTTATTTTGGTACTATGCACCTACTAACAAATAATAGCCAATTCTGTTATAGTTCATTATATCATCCTATTTCGTACAGTGAAGAATGGGCAGCTGAATGAAACCCTGTCAGTGAAGGCCTGTATTATGCAGACTATTTCCATGTCAAAAGCTTCTTTTCCTTGACCACTGTTTAATGTTGCATTGTAGTAGCAGTAATGACTACTTGCTGTGGCAGTTTTCCATGAATTTATATGGAGTCATTGACATGAAAATTGAGCAGTATTAATCCCCTTTTATTCCACATGTAATTGTTGCAGGCAGGCGTCCTTCCCTTCTGTCTCCTAAATTTTGATATGTCTTATACCATGTGTAATTAAATACATGCAGAAGGCAACTCTGAGGCTTTTGAGCCTTGTTGACTTAATTTTAAAATGTTTTATGGTGGAATAAAAATTTACAATACTCCAGCCTAAAAAAAAGTAATCTGTTGTAAAATATCTCTCTAATTGAATTTGCAGCTCCCAGTGACTTTCAAGGTATTACATGCCACTATCAGAATGGCACTGGTGATAATATGCATCCAGGGTGAACGTGACAGAGATATCAACCTTTATGGTACTCCCTGTAGTTGCCACTCATCTAATGTATATTTGGAACATGTTTTACTACTGGCATATCCCACTCCACCATGTTTGTTCTGGATATGTCCAGTAAAGTAGTGTAGATACTTCTTTTTCTTCCTCTAACTTCTCCTGAGATACCCTTGGGAGTGAGAATTTGCATTCAGGCCTGACATGATGCAAAAATAAGATAAAAATAAAACCTCTCTCCTACTCATCATGTTAGTCAAATTTGATTTAAAGAGAGCTCAAAGCAGGTAGGAGCTTACTTGATGCTTCGCAAACACGTGAGCACTTGGAGCATACAGAAGGGACACCCTGCTTAACTAAAATAATCATTTGCCTTGAAGCACTGGGACAAACAGACCCATGCGGAACTGTGTCCATATTGAAAGAGACAAGGCTATGGGGCAGGGATAACTATAAGAGTGTTTAATTCATTGCTGATTATTTTTCCTTTGACCTAAAGTGGACTGATTGCTTTCCTGGTCCTTGTTGTTTGGTGTTGACTAAAGGAGAATAAGACAATAAGGGTTTTTTGCATTTGAAACCTCAAAAATTCATCATGAGACTGACTTGTGATACTTTGACATTGTCCTGCTTTCAGGACTATATACAACTACACCGTTCTAGAAGTACCACTGGGAAGAAGTGCTTCTGCAAGGGGGAACGCTGGCTTTACAGAGAAACCACATAATGTCCTTTAACAGTGCAGCAGCAAACTAAACCTTGCCCAGTTGGCCAGCCCTGGTAGGGTCCTGCACCATATCTCTTTAAAATCAGCTGCAGTCTTCTAATTAGTGTAGCAGCTTAGGTCAGGACCTTCTCACTCCCATCAAAGGCACAGCAGAGCCGGGACTTTGCCTCATCTCGGTCCCTCTTCTATCTCTTTGAGGACTTGAATGCAGGTTATAGAAAAGAATGACAGAATTGCTTAGGTTGGAAAAGACCTTTAAGATTATCAAGTCCAACCATTAATGTAGCACTGCCAAGGCCACCACTAACCCATGTCCCTAAGCACCACGTCTACACGTCTTTTAAATACCTCCAGGGATGGTGATGCAACCACTTCCCTGAGAAGTCTGTTCCAGTGCTTGACAACCCTTTCAGTGAAGAAATTTTTCCTAATATCCAATCTAAACCTCCCCTGATGAAACTTGAGGACATTTCCTCTTGTTCTATCACTTGTTACCTGGAGAAAAGACCAATATCTACTTCACTACACCCTCCTTTCAGGTAGTTGTAGAGAGCAATAAGGGCTCCCCTGAGCCTCCTTTTCTCCAGACTGCACAAACCCAGGTCCCTCAGTTGCCTCCTCATAAGACTTGTGCTCTAGTCCCTTCACCAGCTTCGTTGTCCTTCTTTGGACGCACTCCAGCACCTCAATGTCTTTCTTGTAGTGAGGGGCCCAAAACCAAACACAGTATTTGAGGTGCATCCTCTCCAGTGCTGAATACAGGGCGATGATCACTTCTTTACTCCTGCTGACCACACTATTTCTGATACAAGCCAGGATGCCGTTGGCCTTCTTGGCCACCTGGGCACACTGCTGGCTCGTATTCAGACAGCTGTTGACCAACACCCCCAGGTCCTTTTCCGCCAGACAGCTTTCCAGCTTTCCAGGTGAGGACCTGGGGAATCAGAAAGGGCTGCAATACTTACTGTCCTAATTCCAGCCAGCAGGTGATGGCAAGTCTTTATTTTTTTTCCTCCGTACTTCAAAGAATTTGGTACTAAAAGGATCCACCTTGCCCAGCCTGATTCAGCAAGGCAAACTATGAACCTTGTTACTGCTATTCCTCCTCAGAAGAAAGCCTGTGAGCATGTTCTCAATGCTATACTGAAGCCCAGTGAAATAAATCACAGATCATGCATTCTCAGGTAATTCTCCAGTAAGTGACTAAGTTTGATCCATTCTATTAATAATTTTATTCTTGATTTTATCTCTGTTATGCTTTTTTTGGCTTTAGACACATCAATCTACATGTCCATTCTACCCATTAAACATCTCTTCATCTCATGTCCCCCATGGGATGAAGAATATTCTGATAATACTCGAGTATTTTCCACACACAGGCACTGCTGCAAACTGTTGCAGACTGGGAGAGTGACTGACTGAGGGAGGTATCGCTGCATGGCTGCACAGCCTTAAACAGCTTTGCTGCACTGGCTGCTGAGCAGTGTCACAACCAAGATGCTAGTTTAGATGGATCCTTGGGCAGACCTGCAGTATGGCCATTCTCAGGATTTTATACAACTAGCAAAGATTTCATAAAGGCTTTGGCACCTTTCTGTTTGCTTTCTTAGAGGATGAGAGGTCTGTGGGGATTTTTAGAAGTATTTCTGTAGGCTTTCTAGGCTAATGTGTTTCAGAATGCTTTTAGGGACATGGCTTGGAAAGGATGGCTGTGGGTAAGTGAGACAGGTGTTAAGGAATGCTTTGAAACCTTCAGGGGTTTTGTTAGCAGGTTTATAGCACTGAAGAAGAGGGGTTTAGATGAACTTTTTAAATCTTAAAGTCCAAAACTAGAGTTCTAAGTAGACCATCCAAAAAAGTGGCTTGAGGTAAACAGCAAAAGCACTTTCAGACTCCCCTGACTTCAAAGAGAAGCATGGATGTTTGGGACTTCGTGCACTTCTGCAAAATCAGACCAATGATTTTTATTTTTCTATTGGTAAAAGGTGCTATTAAAAAGGAGACAAAAAAGTGTTCTCTGTAATCATAGGAGGCAGAAAAAATGTAAATGGTGGCAAGGGAGATTCAGGCATTCAGAAGGAAAAAAAAGCTTTCCAATGGTAAGAATAGGGAAAAATCAGAGTAGGATGCCTGGGGAGGTTGTGGAGTCTCCATCCTTAGAGATATTTAAGAACAAAGCAGCATCAAGTCTCTCATGTATGACCTAAATTTTGTTGATCTTGCCATGCAGAAGGGAAGATCTGGGGAAACGTCCACAACCCCTTGGAACGTTATGCATTTGATTCAGGTGCTAAACATAGCTCTGTGCTTTTGTATACTAAAACAAAATATAAGATAAAAACTTTTACACAAATTGCTAAATTTTGTACAATTATCCCAACGTTGGTCTGACCAACGTAGGCTATTGAGTTTGCAATAGTGGTAAGATGGTGGTTCTCTTCATAAACTATTCTACATTTTTTTGGTTTGGTTTGGTTTGGGGTTTGTTTTTTGTTGTTGTTGTTGTTGGGTTTTTCTTAAGGGAGACAAGGAAACAAGCTTCTTTAAATCTACTCCAAAGTAGATCACTGGAATGCTATTTCTATATGTGTATAATGCACCTTCAAGTATGAATCCTGCAATGAAAAAGTTTCAGATATAATGAGTGCAATAAAGCTCTCAGTTGAAAAGTTATAACTTTTTGCATCATTTGATTGTTTGGGATAAATGCAAAAAAACCTATGAAATCCTGTAATGAAGGGATTTTTTTCACATGCTAAATGGCAAATTCCTGGGTCAAATGACTGCCAATTTACTAGGAGAATTAAACCAGTGGCCTGATAGCTCTGTAAATTATTTGCAATTCAGGGAAGCATGAAATTTAGTCATGCACCATGCTTGGTCACCAACATATTGCTGTGCTGACATTTGAACATGACTGCATTTCTTTCCTCTCTCCATTGCATATTAGAAGTTTGGAAATAAAAATATAGAATTACTCTGAGGAGGTCTGGCAATAGAGCAGTTTCACCGCTCTTACTGATGCTGCCTCTGTCTTCAGTAGCTTGTTGCAGTGCTGCCTGTCAGTGCCCCTGGGACCAA
>VYZW01020989.1:15033-29762 GCA_013401315.1 Balaeniceps rex | reverse complement strand
CAGTGAGGCAGAGAAATTCTTATTCCTCTGCCATGAGAGGCCCTCGCACACTATCCCACGAGATCAGTATACCTTTTGTGCTGCCGCTTACATACGGCCCACAAAGAAAACTAGAGCCCATTCTGTGGTTTCACTTTGAGTAAGCAATACAAAGTAAAGAGGAATAGAACAGCCGACCGTGCTCCAAGCTGGTGAGAAGCCTGTGTTCACAGCGGTTCAAATTGTCAGCTCTCCGAAATATTTTAGTACCAATCAGGCAATCTCTTTGTACAAAAGCTTTAAAAAGAAAGTAAGTGAAAGATTCCAAGAGGCTGCTGGAGGAAGGCAGGAAAAATGCCTATGCAACAAGTCACAAAACAAAAATTGCCATATTCACTGTGTGTAGTGCAATGGAAAATAAGACCCAGTAGCATCTACAGCTCTGTTTTTATATTATATGGGAGAGAATAATTATGAAGCATTTTTTACCTAGATTTATAGAGAGAAAAGGTTTTGCAAACTTGAAACCCAAGGGAGTTTACCAATTAAGAATGAAAAACACGGCCAGTGAAATGCGCAGCAACCTGTGCTGGCAGCAGTACTGCACAGTGGTGATGCAGGCCAGAATTTTTTAAAGCATTCCGAGCAAGCTCCAGGAGCAGTGACATTTCCACACATATCTTCTTGAAAACGATGCAGATCTTGCTCTAGTAGGGTGCCACGTCTTTGCTTGGTCTCAAAAACACTATGCAGGTCTGTAGCTCAAATGCCCACCTGGCATATCTCCATCCAGCTATGTCCAAGTCATAATTTTACCCTGTTCTCCTTTCTCCCAGTGTTTGGGTTGCTGGTTTTTAATTTATGACTGTATGGGGTTTTTGGCGGTTTTCCCCCCAGTGTGGAGTCTCTACTGACTATGTGAGCTGGTTGCTACAAACCTGGAGTGCAGCTGGGAGGAGGACTCATCATGTAATTCCCTGGTCTTTTTACTCTTTCCCATAGCAAAACATCTCAGATGAAACAGGAAAGAAACTGGAAACCTCAAATACCACGGTGTGGTTCAGATTATGTTATCTATTCAGTGTGAAAATCCTGTTTCTGCATGGTGTCATAATCAGAAAGGAGCTAATGATCATACATGTATTATTAATACGACCGTGGCTTTAAGGACTATTTTTAGTGTGGGAGGCCACAGTAATAGGGGTGACTTTCATGTTAACACAGTGAAAAGCACAGCTTCTTAGACATATAAACAAACCAGAAAATAACTGCACATCTTTCATAATTACAAACATTAATATTAGTGTCTGTCATTATGCAATGGACTTTTAGCAGTAGACTCAACAGCATAAATAAGGTGATGCTAAAGCTTATTGTATACAAAATGCAGCTGTGAGTGCAGCCAGCCTAGGCTAGACTCCTACTCACATTGCTTTGAAAGTAACAGTCTGGAATGAAAGCTCTTGAAAAAAACCCTGGAATCAACGCTTTTCAACTCACTGGGAGATGCTTAAAATGCATGTTTTAGTTCTGGTCTAAAAGATTTAGGGAGTTGCTTCTGATGGGGAAAAATAGCCTACAGAGAAAACGAAATGCCTTAATTCTTCAATTTAGACAATTGCCGAGGCTCAGGCATGAGAGTAAGTTTTATTATTTTGATCTTCACTTCAGTTAGGACAGAAATGCCATTCAGCTTGCATCTGAATTACTAAATTTTGGGTTGATTTCTGAGTCATCCTTAAATCCAGTCCAAATCACCCTCTGGTTTTTATAACTCTCACTGGGCAAATAATTTAGAAGACTACTATCGGTGGGCTTCCAGCACTCTTGTATTTAAGGCATCTGACTTGAACGTGTCCCAAGACAGGAATGGCATAAGACCTGACCTTGAGAGGTTTCAAAGGCATGTGTTTCTTTTTTGTGAATGAGAGATTATTGTGGCCAGCATTTCTGAGGTTGCATTCAGAGGCAATCTATGTTTATAGTCCAGATATAAAATCAAAATATGCAGTTCCACTGTTTTCAAAACAGTCACTGTTGCCCTATAAACTCATTAGCTGTGTTACATATTTTATACGTAACGGGTAGTACATACTTTTTATGTTACCAGCGACTCCTGTAAGGAAAAAGCTTTCGTGCATTCAAAGATTCTGTTTTTAAAAGGGTCAGTAGCCTTGCTGATGTGTTAAACTTTCAGCAAATGAGACAATTGATAAAGTAAGATTTCTATGCTTTGATTCTGTACTTGTTGGCAGACTTGTATCAGCTGCCAAGCTTTGCAAGAGATCTGCCCCCACCATCAGATAATAAACTGATTTCTCAAGGATTTAGTATTTCACTAGAGAATGCTTGGAACTGGCCTTCTCTTCGTTTTAGAGTTTTTATCACATGAGCTTTTCTTGTTCCGTGTTCAGTTTATCATTTCTGATTGCTTTCATTTGTGATACACATCAACATAGCGGGAAAATTATTTTTAACCAATAAATTGTCTTCTGTTTTATGATTCCTGTTCTATAAAGCGTACAATTTCATGTGCAGAATTATATCTGTACTCTGACTTACATTTTTGAGAACTTTCTAATTGTAGAAAAAATACTTCTGAAGACCATAGCAGTTTTGTATTTTTTTGCTATAGCGTGTTCAAGAGTGAGGGTGAACATGTGAATTCTTTGATTAGCTGAGGAAAAAAACCCCCACATTCCCACAAGACTGACAAGAGCTGAAATGAAGAGATGTATTAAAAAAACATTGTACAAAACTATTTGTGTGGGTGGGACTGTATATGCCTGTGTGTGGATGTCTGTATAAATTCCTGTGTTTTTACCCATACTATTCCTTTTCCTATGGATAATTTTCATTCTGAAATATTCCTGCATTAGGGTCTCAGCATTAATGAGCGCTGCCAAATGTCCCCTTCTAGGTGCAAGAGCATAAGTCACTCTCTTGGCTCCTTATACTAGTAGTATCTCTGCAGCAATTTCTTATTAGGTGGCAATATTTCCTACTGCTGGCAATACTAACAACTCTGCATCCTTTATTGCACCTTAACTGGCAAGTATATTTTGCTTGCCAAACAAGTTAACAGTTTTCTCATTTCCATTATTTTTTCTTTTACCTGTTGTTCCGTCCTTTGCTGTTTTGAACACTGTTGTCATGAAGTGCTGTGCACATGGCTTGCTGATTTGACTGCAGGGTTTGGTTAGCTTGAATACTACATACATATAACCCAGTCAACCCTAGAACTAAGTATATTTGAAGGACAGATTTCATTTTACGTTCCTTTCCTTCCATCCCATCAGCTTATCACTTTATCTGGTTTTTGAAGAACATAACAATTTTTAGAAAGAATTTAATGATAGGACGAACTATGTCAGACAGATGGCTTCAAATTACAGTCATTACAAATCCAGCCTAACAATCTGCACTTTAATAATTAATCATTGAAGAGCCCTTATTTTAAGCTTCTCTTAGAAATTCTATTTCTCTGATGTGCATGTAACTTGGGAGAGGACTGACAAATTCAGTGATTTTTAGCCAATGTTTTCCCCTCTTACTGAGGCACAGGGTTATCTGTCTATCCAATATCTTGCAGCTGCAGAAATCTTTATACAGCACTATCAAGATGCCTGAAATAGCTGAATTAGGGTAATTCAGACAGTTCTCTAAGAACTGCAGATATTACCCACAATATGCACACACACACACACATCTCTTCTGTGAGGCATTTCGTAAAACTACTTCATTTGTATTGCAGAGAAGCAGAAGGTTTTGTCTTCAACTGGTGTAAGATTCACTGAGAACAGTGTAAAGTCAACATATATAATTTACATCTGCCCAGGACCTGGCTTCATCTCGGGTGTCTTCTTGGCCGAGTTTTCTAGAAAGGCTAAGGCGAACAGAAAGGCTTCAGCAGTGGGAAGCTACCGAAGACCACGGAAGCCCAGCTCGCCTCTCTGCTTCCACACAGCCGTGCCACGCGGGTGGTAGGCCCAGCCTGCGATTGCACCCTGCGAATGCTGCCGCGGGATAACTGTGATTGCAGTTGCTGCTCTCCTGCAGCTTCAGTGTCACACGTTTGTTCTGCTGATGGTCCTCCAGTTCTTTATAAGTATGTGCATATATACCCACACTAATATGTAATAAACATATACATACATATATACACATACATATGTATCATACACCCCAAATCAGTAGTTCAGACTAACCATAGGGTCTCAAGCTTTTTGAGATATTCAAATTTCATGGTAAATAGGCATTTATTTAAATTCTGATAATGTTTTAAATCATTCTGTATCCACTTTAACTTTGAAATGTGACTTGAAAAAACACACATGGTTTCAGCAGCTATTATAATATTTTTGTGTGAAAACTGTACACTTCTGCTTTGGCCCTCCACCTCCACTACCTTGGAAGTGTACTTTCCATGGGCACTCTCCTGTAGGAACATTTACATACTTGTCTTCCAGCCTGACCTCTAAGTGGGCAGAAACAGTGGAAATGAATGGAGTTCAGGTTAATTAACACTGAGTCACTAGTAATTGCACAGACTTTAGAGAGCTCTTGAAGACGAACTCCTGTTCATGAGGGCCACTTACTGAATTCTTTTTAGTCATTTGTCTTTCTCTTTCTTACTAAATCTGTGTTCTTCCTCTGTTTTTTTTTTCCCAAAACATTCTCACAAAGTACTTCTGGTTTTGATAAGAACAGATGCAATCCATCTTGGGGAAGTGATCAAAATACCAAGAAAGCTGAAAATTATTGGAGGTGCCTGGAAGTATGTGCTTGGCGGCGGCTCCTCTCCAGTTCTTAATACCCGGACAGTGAAGGAATAGCACAGGAACTCTCCTCTGACTACAGTAAATTGACAGAAGGAGTCTCATCCTGTGCTTTGAAAGTCAGGAACCCCAAAGAGGGGCCTGCAACCCAGAATCTAATGCAGAGGAAGGCAGAAATGCAAAATTATCTGGTCACCCTTTGTTTTTTGTAGATTTTACAAATCTGCAAAACAAACATTACTATTCTTAGGTATGCACTTTCCATGGAGCTCTCTTTGCTCTTTTAAGCATATTTACTTTTAAGATGCATTTTCCTAGTTTTCCAAAATGCATAACTAGTTTCTAATAAAGGAAACAGAACCCCATTTTTTTTATTGAAGGGGCTAGAACAAGCTCCCAGAATCATTCTTGAATAAATAAATACAGAAGCTAAGTGCAATTAGGAAGGGAAAATGACTGAATATTTATCTTCTTACCTATGAGACTGGTCATTTGCAAACCTTTTATGCTTTCTTGCACAGTTCTGCAGGCATGTATTTGTACAGAAGTACAATAGTATAGCTCCCTTACAGCTACTTTAATCTGTAATACCAGTAATATATGTCACGATGTTTCCATGCCTTGGAAAGCCTGCAAGCAGGGTAAATCTAACTGTAAGACTCCACTGTTTTCATTTTCTTGAATTAGCAAAATGTGTTCACATCAGATTAATGAGGTTAATGAGACAGAAAGTGAAAGTGAGCTGGAGAGCTCAAGGAGTCAGAGAGACAAGTATTTCCAGCATCCCCCATGTTTACACATGCTGGAGTCCTCTACAGTAACCTGTGGCGTCTCCCCTTTCTCCTTAGGATGCTTTATGTACTAGGAAAATATTTGCTTATACATTCAATGCTGTTTACAGTCTTTTTTTATGGGGTTCACCTGACCTGACACCTGTCAGGATATCTGTCCATAAAGCAGTCCACTTGTGAGCTCTTTACGCTAGTCTCCATTTGCAAAGAAATAGTGAGTGGTAGGGAGATGATAGTCAACTGATCTGTCTTACACATCTACCTCAAGATGAGATGAATCATACTCCACAAACACCTATTTCTTTCCACTGACTTTAAAAATCAAGAGAACTAGCTCAAATTAAGATATTCAAACAGCAGGTGTTTTTACATATCTCAAGCTACAGCTGGGAGTCATCAAAGTAAACTTAACATGTGTGCATCTGTTCAGATGAATTTGACCCTTCCAGCCTACTGGTGTCCTGTGGAATGGGGATGCAGAAACAATGAGTAGCAGGTGGCAGCATGCAGAAGATCTCATGCCTCTTAGACCTTGTTCGTCTGCACCTTACTTCTTTATCAGTTTAATGGCACTCTGAATAGGAGGAAGGCATGTGGGACCATGCGTTAAGATCTGATGTGCTTTGTAGTGAACAAGAGCACAGAAACTTTTGGCTAATCCAATCCCTATTGTGTTCACATGGTGGAGTGCCCAAGAAATCCCCAGATGGGTACTGATCATGTCATGGGAGAAACCTACAGTTTTGTCATATGGCAAACATACTTCTGGCCATGTGGTCTGGGAATGTCTACATCAGTGTGTGAAAGAACAAATAATCCAGGGCAGTCTGTTTCTTGCTGATCACTAAGGGGCTTACAGACCATGTAATAAGAGGCAGGTCAGATTTATTTTGTGAGTTTAACAGTCTGTGGGCCACGGGTTCTCCATCCCTTTGACAGAAATCACCTTCAGGGAAATTCTCAGAAAAAAAAAATGTTCAGTTCTAGAATTAAGCTTTTTCTTTTACTTCCAGTTTACAGAAAAAAAAAAAAAAAGCAATTGCTAATTATTATGTTTCAGTTTAAAAAAATCCTGTAATCAGAAAAGATATTCAAAAAAAGATTAGGAACTGTTGATGTCATCATTCCTTTTTCTTGCTTTTATATTTCGTCCCTGTTGATGGTAAAAGGTAGGCAGAAAAGGGGAGAAAAAAAATCAAATTTTTTGAGCTATCCTTAAAAACATTAAAAGATTAGAAAGGCTTCTAAATTACCATTTAACTTTTTTTTTTTCCCCAATTTATTTCACAGTATCACAGAATCACGGAAGAGCTGAGGTAGGAAGGGACGTCCGGGGATTTTCTAGTCCAACCTCCCTGCTCAAACACGGTCACCTAGAGTACGTTGTCCAGGACGGTGTCCACTCAGATTTTGATAAAATCCAAGGATGGAAACTCTGCAAATCTTCTGGACAACTTGTTCTGTTTTTTCGTATGTTTAAATGAAATCTCTTCTGTTTCAATTTGTAACCATTGTCTGTTCACTGCATACTGTGAAGACAACCCTGGCTCTGTCTTCTTTACTGGCCCCATCAGGTGTTTATGCACACAGGTAAGATTCTCCTGAGCCTTCTCTTCTCCAGGCTGGACAGTCCCAGCTCTCTCAGCCTCTCTTCATGATAGATGCTCCAGTCCCCTGAGTGTGGCCCATCTTTTGCTGGGAACAGCTTTGGCCATCAGCAGCTCTCCCCACACACTTGAATCTAAATTCTTGTCAGCAGTGGAAATGTGGTGCCAGACAGCTTTGTACATGTCAGTACCCCTTTGGAGTCACCTAGAGAACAACCAAAGCCATACTCGCTGATTTTAGTGTTGTTCAAGTACTAGCTGATTTCAGAAAGGTTACTTGCATAATAACATCTTTAAATGAAGTGACATCTTTAATGCTGCCACTTTAGTCACTTTTCTTTGTCTCAGAAGCTGCTGTGAAGCTGAAAGGAGGGCAAATACCCCTCCATTATATGCTACTTTTCCTCCTTGATTGGAAGCTCTAAGGCACCATGATAAAAAGTAACCTTTTTTCCTCACAAACTAGAGCTAGTCTCTGCACTGGTTCACAGTAGTCTGTCTCAGAGCAGGAGATAAAAGAAGCTGAGCTAGAGTTCAGCGCTGTGGTTCCTTTCTTTAATACAATCCCAAACTTCCCTTTAAATTAGTGTCATAAGGTGACTGAGCTTCTGGCCCACACCCGGATCTCTCCGTAGGGTTGATGTCAGGGCTGAGTCCGTGGTTGAGGTTAGCACAGTAAGCAAAGAAAGCATGATCAAATCAGTGCATAGGCTAGACCATAGCTGAAGAGCTGGGGCCACAATCTCACTAGCCCACAAAGCTGAGGCTGTGTCTGGGCTGGCAGGATTTCGGGGCATGCTCTTGTGATCTTGTTGCACACGCAAAGCTATCAAGACTGCAGCAGAACTTGGTTCTCTGTCAGTTTAGGAAAGATTTCCTATTTTCAGTTTCATAGATTAGAGTTAATGAGGTATTGTGGAGAAAACATTGTAACTGACAATAATATTAATTATTGCAGACCGAGTGCTTTTTCCTAAAGTAGTTGTGTTAAAGTCAAGACGTAAAAAGTGTTTGCAATATCAAGCATGTAATTTGCTGACAAAGAGCAATGCAGTTGCTCTTTCTAGTGCAGTGTTTTCTAGTGGCTTTCCTTTTCTCTGAATTCCAGCCCATAGTCCCCAAAAAGCTTAACTTGAAATACTTTCTAACCCTGCACTGATTTATTCAAGGAATCAACTATGTGGTCAATCAAGTAAACCTGAAGTGATTAATTAGAATGTGTTTAGTTCATTGATTTGTTATTATATGATATGCCAGCTTCTGAAGCTAATGAAGGAAACTGGCCCAGTAACTCTTTTTGTCAGAAAAAAAAATACAGAAAGAAGACTTTGGCTTCAAAGGAGTTTCTTTCTAATCAAGCTGTGCAGAAAAAGTCCACATTTTTTGCAGTACTGCCAAACCCAAGTATTTACACATGAAGTTCTTAATCTTAAAAGATCTTGACATTTTAAAATAGTAACTATATTGGGTTATTTTTTAATATGTAAGCCTTCAGGATACTCTTGGGTTTAAATTTGCATTTTGACAATGAAGATTAAAAGAAGTCAGTTTTCAAATAAAAGCTGAGATCATCATATTAGCATGTCATTCTAGGTATTAGGAAGATTCTTGTATCATTGAGGAAGATGTCTTCTTTTGGGAAGAGGTCTATGGTTTCTGTGGAGCCTATGCCTGTTTGACATTATGGTTTGACAAGAAGGCTCAAACATGTAATTCAGCTAGCATGAAATGACACCAAGACAAAAAATAACTGAACACTGAGACAAGGTCAACTAGTTGGAAAAGTCAGGTATCTTCCCAGACAGAAGAGAGAAGCCAGAAATGTAACACAAAGCTGTAGAATCGCAAGGAAAGAAAAGATGTTGAAACAAAGCGTGGTGAATCCCGAAGAGACAGCAACGGCTGTAACCTGTGTTGCAGCCAACTTGCCATTGGCATAGGATTTTGTCTGAGAGAAAAAAAAACACTTTGCTTCTGTGCTTCAGATTCTAAGTCCAATAAAAGCACATTCAGTGTAGAACACATGTTATTCCACAGCAACACAATCAGACAAATAGCTGTCCGACACTGCTGCTGAACCCCTTTCCTGCAGTATGAAATACTAGAATAGAAATGGGCAAAAAGATCCAGTTGATGGTACACACAGATCTGAACAGAAGAAACCACCCAGATGGAAATGCAGCTCCCATGGTGGAGGCTGGCATCCTGTCAATCTACTGCAGGTACACTTGCTCAATCAAACCATAAAACTGAAATAGAGTTCACAGGATTTTCTATCACACATCAGTCCCCCTAGTTCAGTCAGCAGTGTCAGACATGCCAGAGGAAGGCACAAAGATTTTGGCTGCAAGCAATTTAAGGACTAACATCAACAGGAATTCTACTCTTAATAACGGTAGGAATGGATTTACATGCTGTCATGGTTTAGCCCCAGTCGGCAGCCAACCACCACACAGCCGCTCACTCACCCTCCCCCCACAGTGGGAAGGGGGAGAGAATCGGAAGGGCAAGAGTAAGAAAACTCGCGGGTTGAGATAAGAAAAGTTTAATAATTGAAATAAAATAATAATAATAGTAATAAAAATTGCAATGAAAAGGAGAACAAGAGAGAGAAACAAAACCCAGAGGAAAAAAAAACAAGTGATGCAGCTGCTCACCACTCGCCGACTGATGCCCAGACAGTCCCCGAGCAGTGATTGCAGCCCCCCGGCCAACTCCCCCCAGCTTATATACTGAGCATGACGTCATATGGTATGGAATAGCCCTTTGGTCAGTTTGGATCAACTGTCTTGGCTGTGCCCCCTCCCAGTTTCTTGTGCACCTGGCAGAGCATGGGAAGCTGAAAAGTCCTTGACTAGCCTAAGCACTACTTAGCAACAACTAAAACATCAGTGTGTTATCAGCATTCTTCTCCTACTAAATCCAAAACACAGCACTATGCCAGCTACTAGGAAGAAAAATAACCCCACCCCAGCCAAAACCAGGACACATGCTAAACATTTGTCTTGCCATATTCTTTTCTTTTCACCATGCCAATGTAAACATGGGGGCCTTTTGGTTGTATAAATGCCTATTTCTTTTGTAATTTCAGTTGTCTGCAGTGTTGATGTTAACTAAAACTAGGGAATGCATTATGGTGTTAACTTCTGAAATCTTTTTGTCAGTTGTAATTGTACTTTTTAAATAAGGCTCGTTGGTTTTCAGTCTTTTGGAATACACCTGTGCTCTCCTACGCTGAAAATGATTTACAACAAAATAAAGGAAGTTGCCTAAAATGCACTCACTAATTCTTATATTCTGCTATGTATCTTTAAATGCGAACATTAAAGGGAAAAATCTTTGTACAATTGGCTAAAGACATAGTCCTATAACTTTTTTTAACTTACAACTTCAGCATACTTGTGTGTCCACAAACTTGTTCACTGTCCTAATTCTATCAGTGGCATTAAGTGGAGATATTTCTACTCCCCCAAACTGCAAATTTTAGGTGAAAACATATAGGTAAAGTCAGGCCACATCCTGAGGTATGTGACGTCTCTCCAACAAAAAAATCCTCAATACGATCTCTGTGTGTTGACACAGAGAATTAAAGACAGTTTTGACAATACATGATCACTGAAGTGATTAGTGATCCTTGAATATTTTCAGCAATCTTTTCTGGCCTTACTGAGACTAATATTTTGCTTGTTTTTCTCATCACTGTGTATATCAACAAATGTTTTCACTGTGCTGTCCATAGTGACCCAGAGGTCTTTTTCCAGAGTGGCAGCAGCTCGAATACTGAAGCACAGGGGGGAAGACAGTATAAACTGATAACAACATCAACAGAAAGGAATGAGTGGTTTGAGTTTTTTTCAACACAGAATCCATTTCCATGCAAAGAACACAACAAATTTATACAACACCACAAAGTATGCAATATAGATAGCATGGGTAGTTTTAATTTGTAGCTACTGTTAATTATTCCCATTCCATTAATAACAGTGGGAACTTTTTTGTAGGAAATTAGAAATCGATTTGAAAAGTAATTACTTCATTAAATTTAGTAATTGTGTGCTATAGCCATCTCAATCTTGTTGAAAATGAACAACAAGATGCTTTTCTCCATTGTTCTATGTGAATTTAAAAAGTGTGACTCTCCTATTTAATCTTAAAACAAGGAGGAGAAGCTATAGTAGACATTCCTGAGCCAAACGAGTAGAGGATTTTGGAAGTTGGAAACATATGTCAGTACTGTAGCCACAGAAACCAGGACTGAGCTATATAATTGCTGACTTCAATGAAACGTGGGCAGGAGGTCCTTTACCTTAAGGATATCCTCCAGGTAAGAAGACATAGCTCCCTTCCTAGGGCTTCCACTTCCCACCTGCACACGTAAGAAAAGAAAAAGGGATAATTCCTTGCAAGTATTCTTCTACTTTAAATTTTGAGGAAGCAAAAGTTTTTTAATTCAATGTCTGGCTTGTTAAACTGATTGCAAAGATAGAATTTTTCAGGATAAAAGAATAGGAAAATGGCAAAGAAAGAAGCTATGTCTGCTGAAACCCGTTGGAAAACTTTAGCCAACTTTTGTTTGTGCAAAACCAATTGTGTTTGTAGGTAATTGAACATGCATTTTTTAGTGCTGGTTTTCATAGGATTTAGATGTCCAAGTCCCATATGATGTGTCAGACTTCTTAAGTGTCTTCTTGTGTGATCTTCATAACCATCTTGCAACGGTTGTGTGACAAAGAGTACATCTGCCATCAGATAACGTGATTGGGAGGCTTCAGCTGAGAAAGCTTTGAGGAACTTATTTGAGCATGATAACTTTTCTGTCACATCAGACAAGGCTAGCTGGAGCACTGTAGGTCAGGCTGAATCCTACAGCATCAGCAGAATTTTCTGAGCTGGGTCACTGTAGTGACTGGAAGGCATTACACATTCAAAGAGGCCATGAGACCAGGATGGGGTTCTGGGCCCTGTGCAGAAGGGCCAGGGAAGGGTGTGAAAGATTGTAGGAGTGGAGGTGATATGGGAAGGCAGATTCCACATCAGTTCTTGGAGTGGTAGAAAACCCCTGGGGTGGGGTCTGAAAGGGTGCCATTGTCAGGCTCAAGGAGAGATGTTCTAACAGCACTTTCCTTAGTCTGTACAAAACCCAAACAGTTATACACTCAGAACGCTGGACTGAAAATATGCTTTAAAAAATATGCAGGTGTTTTCACAAAACAAGGTTAGCTAGCTAAAGGTCTCACTAAATGTTTCCCTTTCAGTTAACCAGCCGCAGTCCTCCCACATATTCTCTCCTTCAGTTCAGAGAGCTTCAGGCTGTTTTCACTCTGGCTTGCATGTTAGCAGCAAGGAGTCAAACACGCTTATTTGCATATTTTTCCTCCTCTTTCATTCTGCATTTCTGTGGGCTCTTAATGCACACTGACTGACTTTTTTCCCACACTTTCTCTTGTCTGTCTTACACCTTGAGTGATGAAAAAGTGAGAGAGAAAGTTGTCAGAACATCCGTAAATTGGGATCTGTAATAGCAAAGTGGTTAAATATTCAACATAAGCAGTTGCTGCAGCATCTGAAAAGCCTGAGAAACAGCAGAAAAAGTCAGCTGTTTCATCATTCCTTGAGATTGCTATCAGAAGTGTGCAAAATATCAAAAGCCTCTGATTTAGTTAGAGTGCAGGGCACTTCTACTTGCCTGTTAACACATAGGGACGTATATGCTTCTGCTTCCCTGGCATGGTACAGCCTTGACTAGGCTCTCAGCAGAGTCCTAAGAACATTTTCTGTTTGTATTTGTGGGCCAAACTTTTGTCTGTTGCTGAAGCAGAAGGAGAAAAAGACATGGCTCAACAACATGGAGAGAGCACAGGGTGAGAAATGGGACTTGGAGAGGTAAGAGAACAGGGTGAGGATGGGCACGCTTTTAGCTACTCCCCCTTATCCACCAGCAGATACTGAACCAAGCAGAGATTTGGCACAGCTGAGCTCTCCACCTCCAACAGCAAGGTGGGGCCCCAAGGTGGGGAAGACTGATGCTCCAGGGCAGCTTCGTGTTGCTGCACTCACTTGGAAAAGCCATGGTCAAGTCTTTCTTGCAGCAAGTTACATCCATGTTTCTTCCAGGGACATAAAATAGTCTAACAATTTTTAATACACTTGAGGACTCTTAATGTCTATTTTTTCCTATTTCCCTTCCCCTGGCCTTTTTTCCTTTAATCTGTATTTAGCCTTCATTTAGCCTTTCTGTCTAGTTCTTGGTTTTCAAGCCTGTAATCTTTCTCACTCATCTATAGACTCTCTCCAACCAGTCCACACATTTCTTGAAGTGTAATGTCAAAAAAATGGATGCAGTCTTCCAGTTGGTATCTTGCCAGGGAACAGCAGAGGAGTTATTTTACATGTCTTATTTATGTTCCAACCAAGTATCACTGGCTGAAATAATTTCATCTAACTTTATGCTGTAACTGTCTACACCTGACCTCAGTGTCCTTAAATTCCTTTAAAGTGAATGTCCTGATTTTAGGGTGTGACTCATCTGAGTATTTTACCTATATCCTTTAGAGGAGTTTAACTACACCTCAGAAGTGCATGTTTATATTGGTTCATCATAAAGAGATCATAGGCTGATCAGCTAAAATGTAGGCACTCACCTACATTGTGCATGACTGCTTTTGGCCAGATAAATACCATCCTTCATCTACCAGCTATTTTGTACTTCTGGATGCTGGAGAACATAGGATTGGAAACAATTACTTGGATCATTGAGCCCTGTCCCCTGCAGTCATGGACAACCAGGCTATATATATAATTCAGAAGCAACTTCACACACTGTGGTATGCTGCAAGTCACAGAACACTTCCAAATACTCATTCAAGGTGCAGTAAAAGACCGAAGTCTCAACTGTCATGTGCCTCAGGAAAAAAGGAAGGATGATGCACCTTGTGCTCCTGGGAGACCACATTAGTGAAACTACCCTGAATGTCCCTAGGAAGCAGACCAGGCCATCCACTACACAGGAAGGTCAATGTTTGCTACCGAACTGACAAGGAGTTGAAATTCCCTGCCAGCCACAAATCTGGTAGTTGTTTTAAGCTTGTATGGGTGAACACAGCACAAATTTGTCAGAGTAAGGTAATCCCTGCACCCTGAGACTACAAATTCTACATCATCAGGTTAAAAAAAATCCTTCCTGGTCTGTCACTACATTTGTGCCCTCCTGAAACCCTGTGCCACACACACATGCACACTTATAGCAAGTGCAGCCCTAGTGTGTGGTTGTACTTGTTATCTTCTGTCATTACAACAAAGTGAGTGTAAGGCCTGAAAACTGCAGATTATTATCCAATAAGGAGGTTCAGTGCTGTATTTATTCAGATATAGACACTTGATCTTAATTTTCTGGACAAGTTAAAGAGTGCAGTATACTTTTTAGCCCACAATGAATTGCAGGTTAATACTAAATATAAAATGCTAACAGAGAAGCAAAATATTAGCATTTTTGGATGAAAATGTGACATTTTATATACCCTTAAGGAAAAATATTGGTTGCTCCCTGGAGCTACTCTGACCAATTTAATTTCCCA
>VYZW01020988.1:1052-11397 GCA_013401315.1 Balaeniceps rex | reverse complement strand
GATGGCAGATTTTTATTTCACTGTCCTTTCTGGCAGTTATTGTATTTCCCGTGCAGTGCTCTGGGACCTTGTGTGAAGGGCGCTGTATAAGTATAGGGATTGGATTGGCTGAGTAATTCTTTTTGACTTCATCAGGCTGTTAATCCTGCAAGCCTGTGGTGATAAACCCAGAAAATCCCAGATAATCCTATATAATATTCAGGCAGGGCTGGCAACAGCTATAAATACATATCAAACTGTCAAAAACCATTATCATTTAGACTACTCTGCAGTCCCTTCCAAATTACATTAGAATATCCAGGCTTGACTTCAACTTTTCTCCCCCACCCCCCTTTTCTTCCCTCTTAATGACAGGGTACTGCCTGTAGCTTAGCTTGCCAGCATAATAATGCACGTTTCCTGTACACCTACCTTTTTACTACAGTACCATATTTACCCTGGTCCTGCTTCCATATGACTCACAGGCATGGTGAGTAGTTGCAGTTCTTTAGACAAGCAAATAATTTTTGGCAGTTTTCAAAACTAAAGCATCCCACTGCCAAAAGGCTTCTGTTTACCACACAGAACAAATGTTGTTACTACTGCAATTCCAAAAATGCGCCTTAAATACATCCTTTCATAAAAATGCTGTTGTAGTCTTAATGTCTAATTAGATATATAACAAAATAACAAAAGACTTTTTTTTCCTTTTGCCATTTTGTCTTGGCTAATAGCCAGAGATAAATAACAGTTTAGCAACTGCATTGCTCCCCAGCCACCCTGTACTGAATAAAATTATAATTATCACTAAACTGTGAGTGTGTCCGATAGGATGAAAAGCTCACCCTCTCTCCAACCTGCCCACCTACCCTTTCCCCCCTTACAAGGGGGAAGTAGTCATGGATACAAAAAAGCATGTATCTGGTAACGAGCTTCACTGGTTAATTACACCAGTGTAAACTGGGGATATCTCTGCTTGGGTCAGTGGAAAGATCTCTACAACAAAACGTGGTTGTGTAGCACCCAGACTCTGAAAAAGGGTTATATACTTTTCTCAGAAATATTTAAGAAGTGTGTGATGCCCGTGTTTTTGGTGCCTTTTTTTTAGTCAATTAACTATCCAGAGGCTCAGGCAGGTAATTACTCAGGCTGATCAGAGAAAAAATGCAACTGAAACACTACACACCAGCAGTTCTTGACAGAGATCAGCCCCTGGAATATAGCTCTGTTTTAAAAAAAATTGATCCTGTTCTTTCAGCTGAATAAAGTTCAGACTTTACTCACTCCATAAAGGGAAGTGTATGTCCTATCTGCTTTCTATCTGGAAACTTTCTGCGTCATGTAGAGAAATAAAACAGTGGCTCGATATTTCCTGCTTCCTAACCTAAAATATTTCTATAGCTCTTGCTTTACTTGGAAGTATCACACTGTCACAGCTGTGACTGCATTTCACGTCTTCATCCTTCTAGCACTGAGCACATTTAATAGGTCACATACTAAAAGAGCCATACTCCTGAACTGGCTAAGGTGAGCCCTAGCAGCAACCAAATTCCTCTGCTGGTGGCTCCTCTCCACCTGCATGGAGAGGCTCTCAGTCATGGTCACGCTCTTTCCTTACCTTTCCCCCCACCCATTCTTTCATTTGCTCTGTGGAAAGTTTTACTTTAACATTGGAGACAAATCAGCCAAAACTACCAGCTTGCTCTTCTTCATTCTCCTGAAAACGGGAATTTGACTGTGTAAAGTGCTAATGTTTGCAGGAGTTGCATTGCAGCACGCTGCAATGTCATGCAGTGGAGCTGACTGAGGCGTAGCGAGATACCTGGGATACTGAGAAGAATATTGTGGGATTCGATCTAAATCTCCAGGTACTTCTACACGGCACATGAAGACATGGATTTGTGTTAACTCAGTGATAATGACAGTAGTCCCTCACCACTCTGAAATTATGTCTGTGCTTGCAGGCACCAAGGAAGCATCACAGGAACAGCCTGACTTCTTACAGGGAAAAAGCTGTGCCTTGGAAACAGTGACCATTTGCACCGGTACTATGCTGACATAAAAACCATTCCACAGTATTTCATGATGGCATCTAGTTTGCTCCAGATGGTGCTTCTCCAAATACGAAGGCAAAGAGATACCATATTATAGAAGTAATGCATGACAGCGGGGAAGCTAAGCCTAAGATCCTGAGAAACATCACAACACCTTAGTACTTACGGGGAACAGTGCTGTCTAATAGCACCTCCTCTCTCTATTTGACATAGTCAATGAAGCAAGGAATAAAACATGGCTACAGAGAAGAAAAGCAGAGGTGGCTTCACATTCTGTGAAAGCAGAGAACTGGGGGCTGAATTTATAGTCCCTGGTCCTGTACGGCATGTGAAACAAGCCTTCTTAATTTAGGATGTTCTTATCTCAGAATAGCTGGGTTCCTCTTGGATGATGGCATCTCTGAAGAGGCTGTGTGAAGAGTGACAATCACTTAAATGTGAATCAAAAGGCAAATTGTGAGTGTTGCTGGCTTAAAGTTTTGCAGGTCCCCAGGCCAGCAAGCTTCATGTTCATTGACAACTTTTGGAGTCATTGCAATAAGACGAAAAGAAAGGAGATAAAATTTGCAAGGAGGACTTAAAGGTTTCCCCTTGCTATATTTATAGTTCTAGGTTTTTTTGCTCATGAATGTACTGAAGGCAGTGGTGTGGTTACAAGCAAGGCACTATGCTGTGTTCACTACACGATTCAGACCTTCTGTTTCTCATGAATATCAGAGACATGTATGTTTGGTTTTCAAGCCCTTGGAATACTGTCAGACATTTTAGATCTGGTTAAACAAGAGAGAAAATACATAGATCTTTTCAAAATGCAGAAATTTTGTTTGCAGTTCATTTTAAAGAATCGTGTTTTTTCTGGTTTTGTTTTGCAAATATGAATGCATTTTGGACTTTGAATTCTTAAGCATCTATCTTTTTTAGCTCAACTGCCCCTAATCAAACCCTATAAACAAAGGAGAGGTTGTTATTGCCTTCTTACAGTTGAAGAACACAGGTACAGATATTGTCGGTGATTGCACTATATTCCCTCAAGAAGGAAATGATAGCTATGGAATTACATTTTTTGTTACCAAGAACCTGTCAGCAGCCAGCTGCAGTGTAGATTAAGTATTGCATATCCTTTTTGCCAGTTCAGAGTCATTCAGTTTCTAATTCTGCCTTTCTACATAGAGTAGAGTCAGCAACTGCTTTTTGAACCAAAAAGATAAACCACATCAGAGTACGCACTCAGACTGATTTCTGTCCTAAGGATTTATTTCTTCCTTCTATTAAGGGTCTTCTTAAATGAGAGCAAAAAAATTCTATAGATAGTATACAATTCCTTATGTTTAAGGAAATACTTAGCATGTTGCTTCCATTATTGATTTTAGTGCTGGTGTCCTGTAATGGTACATTGCAAAATTCTAGTATATTTTTGTCTATCAGAGGACAAAAACTGTCTCTTCCTCCCTAATGCCACACATACAGAGTGTATTTAGTTAGTTCACACTACGTTGTACAGGCTAGGAAGTGGAAATAACTCTTAGCAACAGTGTGACATTGAGCTGGTGGTGGATTTTGTGTGTGCATACATGACTGTACTTGACTATGTAACTGTATCCATAAGCATGCATGTAAAACTCACAAATGTATAAAAAATCACACACAGAGGAAAATATTCATTGCAATTTACAGCTGATACTGGTAGCTGACAGCATATGGAGTGCTGCTGTCTGTTTCTAGAGAACAAAAGATTAATTTCAGCATCCTTCGCCAGCCTGTTGCATAGTATTTCTGTGCTTGGCGACAGGTGAGAGTAGAAAGATACAACTCAGTCAGTTCTGAAGCATACCCTGGAATAGGCAGATATTTATTTACTTTCTCTTCCTGCTTTTTTTTTATTTCTTCTGCATTTCTTATTTTCCACAAAGACACCTCACTAGCCAGAGCCATAAAGTATGCCAACAACTCAAAAGGTAGCCAGCCAGAGTATTTTTCTGAATGACTGAAAATGTGAACAAAAAAGCAATTGGGTGAGCCAAGGCAAATTCTGGCAAGAGAGCAGCACACACAGAGACAAAGAAATGCTGATTTTATTCAGTCCCAGTGACAAGATGTCTGCTCAACGTAAGGGAGCTGACTTTGCCCAGTGGGAAAACCAGTTGAAAAACATGTACAGCAGTCTGAGAGCAAGACAGAGATAAAATCAGTGCAATTGCTTGCTTTAAACTGGTGGCAGTACTGCAAACACACATCCTGTTGCACCCATGAAATGAAGTAAGTGTCTGAAATATGTAGCTTGTTAGTGCAATTTGTAATAGACACAGTTGGTCAACCGGAAAACAAACACCCCTTCTCCCTGTGGGATTGCAGTCTCCTGACTGACATATTAAACACAAGCAAGAAATCCAAAACTTGGGCCCAGCGTCTAATATTAATAAGACAGCAAGATCCAAGAAAAATATTGCCATCCCGTTTGCAAGCCTGACAGAGCAGAGTGACAAGGTCACTGCCACCCGCACGCCGAGTGTTCTGCCTGCCTGTTGGGTCTCCTGTTAGCACACACTGCAGGTGGAAGAGCAAAGCCTCAGGCACACTGTGTGCCGTGGGCAGTCCCCCTTGGCCATGTCCAGGATGGGGAGGAACCCTGTGAGGTGACCGTGAGGTGGCCGGAGAGGGGCTGCATCCCCGGGAGCTGCAGACCAGTGCAGTGCCACCCTGCACGCCCCCTCCCAAAGTCAGATTGGCCTTCTTCCCCAGCAGCAGTAGCGGGGGAGCACAAAGGGTCCCTCATGAAGAAACAGTGGCTGATGACAAATCATTTGGAGATACAATTTGCCATGCTCAGTGGTGCTGCTGTGACATTTGCGCATGACGGCCACTTCCAGAGAAGCATTAGCTGAGGCAATGGGATGGGATTCATTTCTGCTGTTTTCAGTGGGCAAAGCAAGCCACAGCGGAAGGTGGTTCACCTTGCCTACAAAGGCTGTGTGGGTTTTTTCCCTGTAGGCTTAAGTGGACTTATATTAGTAATGAATTTCCCTTGACTTAAGGACAGATTGCACTGAGTTTCTCAGGGAAAGAGATACAAACATGCACGGAACACATAAAACATAAAAGGTACCTCTAGGTCTCTGGGATTAGTCCTACTCACAAAAAACTTTGGTCCTCCAGCTCCCAGAGAAGACCAAGAAGTGTAATGAAATACCTCATTTTTGCATAGGTCACTCAGCTTCTCTCTGGTTGTGGTTTGTTTTCATATGTAAACAAGATTTATGAAATCATCCTTTGTCTGTGAATGTTCCCATTAACTTCTTTATCCCAGTCGCCAGTTTCAATCACATTTAACACAGCAGTTGAAGGTCATTAAACCCCTACAGGTTTTGAAAAAATAGCTGCCACTTTGAGAACTGAGAAACTGTAAGTTCCTCCTATTGAGGGGAAAGGCTAGAGCATGGACTAGTGTCTCCACACAGAGAGAAACTAACAATTTTTCTAGAAAATAAAGCCATCTGACCACAACACACAACACCAAAGTCAGAGAGGTACTTCTGGCACACGAAGAGCTGATTCACAGAAGATGTTGTCTCCTTCCTCACAGGAGGAGATGACCCTATGAACTGCAGCAACACCACTGCAGATTTATCACAGCTATTGAAGTACTAGGTGTTTTTCTTAACATCCGAAAAAAACAAATTAGTTGTTTATTCCTTTGTAGCTGCTGAGGAAATACAGGGGGTTTGCCACTGTGTTTTTGGGGAGAGCTCAGAAAGAGGACTTGTATCTAAATGAAAAAAAAAAAAGTAAACAGTAAGAAATACCAGATATTATTCTTAAAATATCATTTTTAGTTAGTCTCAGCTAGGTTGGGAGTAGCAGTGGTGATCTGCCTTGTGATTTTTGCACACACAAATACTGCATAATACATTTAAATTCTTAGTTTAGAGAAAACCACCACTGAGTTTTGAGTAACACCAGCTCCTGGATTAGTACAGCCTCCCTTTCTCCTTACCACTTGCCAGGTCTCACAAATTTCCGTGCTTCTAAACTTTCACTCCGTGGGGCTTTTGCGCTGAAACTAAACTCAGACAGACTGCTCCCAAACCCTCTGCTCCTTCAGCTCTCACATAAGAGAAATTTTGAAATCTCTCTCCTCCTAACGCAAAGGCATCGAGATGTGCATGTCCCAGCTCAGCATCAGGGTACCTTTACCCCTCACCTATTCACCATACTGATGAAGTCCTGTATCATAGAAAGCACGGTAGTTCTGCGATCCAAACAGCCTTCTGTTTGCTACATCCTAAATAAAACTCCACCCGCTTCCCTTCACACCAGCATCCCCACACAATGTAACACTTCTTTTTTTAAAATAGGATGTGCTTAGAAATGCTCTATTGTCACCATAATAACATAAATCTAATCAGCTTTTAAATAAGCCAATTATTCTTTATACAGATTAGGCCTAAATATTAATTAAATGATGTAGCTTAGACACGTCTTTTTCTAAGAAACAGTGCAATGCAAATGTTAATGCTTCCCAATACTTATTCACAGCTAATAGGTTTTTTTTCTGCTGAATTTCATGAATAGCTGTAATTTTTCTTCTCTGTTCCTCCTACTTTTTTTTAAAGTAAGAACATAAGCCCATAGTCTTTCTTGGCTGGATACACTGACCACCATGGTATTTGACTGGACGCTTTAAGTGATACCACAAGTGAAAAAATAGCTGTTTGTCTTTTACAGAGGTTGCAAATTCTCTAGCGTTCCGTGTTTGACATAGCGCTTTTGTTCACCATCTCCAGGAGTTATTTTCTTCTACCCCGCTGATTTATATTCTCATTGTATTTGCTATGCTCTGGCTTCTTTGAGATGAGCATATGTTAAAGTATTATTGTGCAAGAAATTAAAGTCAAGCATTCTCTCTAAAATCTAGAATATTAGGGTAAAAATACTCATCTATCTACAGGTATTGTCACAATATTTGCCACTACAACCCGAAGAAATATAAGTGATGCAATGCTCAAAAGGAAGAATTCTCTTTGAGGATGATGAGGAGAGAGAAATAGAGGTACATGTTTTCTTCATATTGTCTACATCTGGACAGAAAAAGAGAACATCTTGTCCCTCTGCTATGTGGTGGTCTCTCAAACTTTTCTCTCCCTTTTTTGGAGGATTTTTAGATCCTGGTTTGCTACAGTCCTTCAATGTACTTGATGGTCTTGTTCATAGTTACCCCTATGCTTTGGAATAGCTTGGAAACAGTGAAATCTGTTCTGCAGGTCCCAGGAGGATCTGAGACCACTACAGAGCCACTCACAGGGGTATCAGTTTCCTAAGTGTACCTTGGGGTTTCAACCAGATGCATCACAAGACCATGAAGAGACCCATGCATTTACTAAGTGGCAAAAGAAAATACCAACCTACAATTAGACAGAAGGTCATAGGTGTGCTGTGACCTACTGCAGTTGTAACAAATCCACCCTTGCTGCCAGACTGCTCCAAAAATCTGCAGCAATCCTTTATCACACCAGACCCATCTGATCTTATACTTCCTGCCCACAACCCATCCATCTGGCTCAACCTTATGCTTCCTTTTCTCCTATCAGCCCACCCATTCCTGGCACCCACTAGAATTTGGTAGCAAGAATAGACTGAAAACTTCCCTCTCCCGAACTAGGCAGTCTATTCCTACTCAGAAACTACAGTCATTTTATTTATATGCAGACAAGGAGACACACACACACACACATAGATATGTATATACACAGAGAAATATTTACATGTTTGAGGATTAAGTTGGGTTTTTAAATGAAATTTCATATCAGCATCACTTTACAAAGGGATTTTTTTTTCTCTATGGATATTGTGGCAAAATCACCAAGTTGACACAATTAAATCTGAAATTAGACTCTAGTATTAAAATAACACTGTTCACAGTTAGAACACTTAGAAATATGCACTACAGCTAGCTATATCATATTTGAGCACACGCCCACCCCCTGATCTTTAAATGTTCATGTTTTCCAAACAAATTGCAGTTGCAGAAACATTTTTACCAGGGGCCTAAATCCAAGCCCGTTGGAAAAATCAGAATTTAATCAACATTATTTAACACTTACTTCGTGACAAAATTCTTCACTAGCATACAGTCATTTAATGCAGCTCCATAGACTTCATGGAGTGGCACAGTACCCAGCTTGACAGAAATTAGAAAGCCAGAAATACTTGTTTTTGAAAGCCTTTATGGGATGTCTGGTCAAGGGTTCCAAAATGAGTTTTTTGACTCTCCATATTGTAGGCATCTATGCTGTTTTATTGATTGGTATATAATCCTTTACAGCTTCCATTTCTGTTTAGCACACTTGAAAGCAGAAATCTAGGTTTCAGAAAATGATACTGATATACAGCACAATTAAATGTAAGCCTTACATTCATGCCACCTTATCAAAAGAAGAGAAGCTGGGTTCATAGAATAAAGGCAAATCAACATTTGAGGTTCTCATAGCAACTCAGCAGGGTACACAAAACTAGCACTTCTACGATAATAAGGTCATTAGAAGAGCCATGTAAAAGAAAATACAAAGAAATCAAATTAAGGAAAAAAGAACAGAACAACTTCTGAACTTTGGTGAGTGCCACACTGCATTTTTATCATATCCCTGTGATAGTTTTCACATAAGTAGCTGTGACTGAGAAGGACAGAGTTTTCACTCTAAAATGTTCATCCCAGGGGGACTTTGGCAGCTGTAATGCATCTAAATAGTTTTGTTGGTACTTTAACAGTTGCTAAAGCAGGAAAATGTCACTTTCAACACTTGAAAGGCCAAAGATGATAGAACTTCTTCAAATGGTGTTAAAAAATTGTATGGAATCTATAGGTTTGAATAGGGCTAAAACTAATAATATTCAACGGAAACTAACAGGACATTTTAGAAATTGGAATACAACCTCCATCCTTTCATGTGCCATCATAACCCTGCAATAGATTACTGACAAATAGAACCAAAAAATACTCTCACTGTCCTCAGGAGCTGTGATAAACTTGTTTTTACAGCAAGTTTAATGAATTGATTTTTTTTTTCTCTCGCCTTTGCTAGCAAAAATGTTCTTTCTTCTTTCCTGTGTTGGCCTCTTATGGTTAATCAGAAATGTTTGTAAGCTGAAACACCTGCAAGGTAGAGTTGTGCTGACTTCTTTCATTGATCACCTTACCAAAGAAGAAAGTCGGTGCTAAGAATTCCTGTTTCTGCTCAGTTCTGGTCCAGTTGCAGGCCTACTTACATTGTACCACCACTGATGGTGGTTTGCTTTTGATAGAGGTGTTTCTCTGCATGCTTGGATATTCTGATTGCAGGAAGTTTAGCAAAGGAAGATCTGTACAAAGACAACAGAACAGTCCCTGTGCAACCACACATCGAGGCTGAGGGGCTGCATTTGGCTCTGGAGTTCACAAGAATGTCAAACCAGGGAAAGTAGAAATCCCTCATTTTTACTGTCTGAGGTGTCTCTCTACCAAAGCTTGCACTGTTAACCACAGTGCAGATCCTGTAAGGAAGCAGCCCCTTTCACTACACAGTCACAACAGTTGCTATTTGGGTGATAATGGCCTCCTTCATACTTTTTTCACACCACAATCACAAAATTACCTCTTCTGATGTTATCCTTTCCAGAGGTGTAGCATTGCATTTTTCAGGGAGGGGATCCCCCCCTGCTATTTCTTATTCCAAAATGAACTCTTTCAAGGAAGAACCTGCTGTAATAAATAGTCCAACCTGAAGGATTTCTCTACGTTCACCACCTAAAGTTGGAGTCGATTTGAAACAAGATTATCGCCCAATCCACTGCCCACTGTATAAGAGGGTATATGAAATGGACCCCAAGCAAAATCACAGGCTTGTTTTACTTTACAGAATCACAGAATCACAGAATCTTTTGGTTGGAAAAGACCTTTAAGATCATCAAGTCCAACCATACCTGCCCACTACTAAACCATGTCCCTCAGCACCTCGTCTACCCATCTTTTAAATACCTCCAGGGATGGTGACTCCACCACTTCCCTGGGCAGCCTGTTCCAATACTTGACAACCCTCTCCGTAAAGAAGTTTTTCCTAATATCCAATCTAAACCTCCCCTGGCACAACTTGAGGCCATTGCCTCTCGTCCCATCACTTGCTACTTGGGAGAAGAGACCAACACCCATCTCGCTACAACCTCCTTTCAGGTAGTTGTAGAGAGCGATAAGGTCTCCCCTCAGCCTCCTCTTCTCCAGGCTAAACAACCGATCCCTCAGCCGCTCCTCATAAGACTTGCTCTCCAGACCCTTCACCAGCTTC
>VYZW01020987.1:2934-16605 GCA_013401315.1 Balaeniceps rex | reverse complement strand
AGCTGGTAAGACCAGCTGTTAGAATTTCAACCAAATTTCAATTGTTCTTTCACTATTTCCTACGTAACAATTCTAAGCTACTCTGATCTTTGTCTCATAGCTATTAATTTTGAAACAGAGATACTGTTACTGTAAGTATAAAACAGTACAGCCACATAGATTACTATTGCTAGACCATGTACAATATTGGTAATACAATATTGGTACCAACCAAGATGTATTTCACTGTAGTCTGAGCAACCAAGTTATAGATCTGCTGAGGAAAACCATACTACTATGTTAGCGTATTCTCTGTCGACACCATTTGCCTTGCCACAACCAACATGAATCACACTGAAATGATGAAGAAAATAGGCTACATTTAGCTACTGATGAGAAATTAGTGCTAGAAAGATCTTTCCATAGATGAAGAACCTTAAAAACAAGAATTAACCCTCTTACCATTCCTCTCATTATTATTATTGCTGTTGCTTTGCTTGCAAAATCAAGCAGAGAAGTGAAATGACCTGCACAAAGCCATTAGAACAGCACAAATATTACCATTTAGAGACTTTACTTCAGCTATCTCTCTCTCTCTCTCTCATATATTTGAATAGCAATGGCTGTTTGTGTCTGCATGCAAGTGTATGTCAGAAAAATGAGAGCTCAGACACTTTCAAGTTAGTGTCACAACACCCTGTGACTGGGGAAAGAATTGCAGGCACTGTGCAAGGTGTTTTGCAGAATGAGGACTTCTCTTTTTTCAGTGGCCACTGAGAGGAGCTCTGTCTCCATTAAAAGCTTGGAAAGTATGAACCGGGGGAGACGAGCAAATTAAAAAGCGAAGTGGTGCTCTTTAGCAGTGGATACACACCAAAAATTGTTTCGCTGTTACCTGTCCTGCTTTAATTATATGTTAGGAATATCTCCTTAGAAATTATCTCATTAGAACAGTAATTTCCTTCTTAAAGGAAATGTCTTGCCTGCAAAATGTCCAGGGTGGGATTCGTCTCATCTAACCACAGGCATTTGAAAGCCATGTGCCTGGTGTAACCGACTCTAAATTCCATCGTCAATGAAATGAAAAAGTGGGACCGCATTGTTCCTTAAAGACAATTAATCTACCTTAAACAAAGATAGGAAAAGGACAGAAAAAAATCACTCTCTGAAGTTGGCTCCCTCCATTGAAGTGACCGCAATATTAATTCAGACTAGCCGCCTCCCTTCTATATGGTTAAATTTGGTGTACTGTTAATTTCCACCTTGACCTTCTTGCTCACCCTTGACTTTCAAACATTTTTCATGGAACTGAAATGCCCTCACCAACTACTAAACACAGCCACCCTCTCTCTAACCATCATATTATTTCTCTTCCATCTTTACTTACCCATGTTTCAAGCTGATTCCTCCACCAGTTCCTGTTACCCAGCCTAAACCATAAAACAGTCTACAAAGCTCTGGGATAAGATTTCTTGGATGTAACTTCTCCTAAAAATAAATAAAATAAATAATTAAAAACCATCAGAAACATCCCAAACCTAAGAATTTAAATTCTGAAATTGAGTTTAAAGGGGTAGTACTTTCATACTGCAGTACGACAGTCTAATTTATGCTTATGAACTTCAGTTACAAAATGACTGTGTGTTTGCACAATGCCCTTTACACTTTGCAGGGGCCACTCACACCTTGAAATGAACAAGCAAAACCCCCAAATAAAATCCATGTCTGATTATCCTTCACAGGAAAGGTCTCATCTCAAATTTATTCGAGTGCAGTGGCCCACAGGTATTACACCAGCAAGATTAAGTCATAGGCTATTGCCATAAAAAAAGAAAAATAAATGCATCTAACATTATCCATTTTGAAAATCTCAACTAATAACTTCTCCCATTGAATCAGTTTTCTGTAGGTTTATTTTGCTTGATTTACAAATTTCAGTAGAACAGACTTTATTAGTTCTATTATATAGTACTTTTACATTAGCAGTCAAAAATACCATAGAAAACATAGGCAAATTATTGGATGAACTGCACATTCCTACATTTCTACAATGTGAGGTTACCTCACACGGAGTTTAGCCAGAAGGAAAATTGCATTATTTTAATATTTCTTTCAGAAGGAAAAAAAAGTTCTTAAATTTTCTCATATTCCATTGTTTATTGCATCAATAAATATCTCTATATCTACCTATTAACTAAAGATATCTGTAGTGTCAGAGATTCACTCATAGTTAATCTAAACCAGAATGGCTTTACAGTACAAGCCAAACCTATTTATTTGAAATCTTAAACGTTACTCTGCACTGAACATATAAAACTAAGAAAGCTGTACCTAACAGGTAGCAGTCTTTGTAAGTGAGTACTACATTGGAAAATTAAAAAATTTGAATGTTGGAATCATTTACATGAGAAATATAACCAGTATATACAGAGAAAACTGTGAGATGCTACTTTAGTTCATGCTGTGTGCTTGAATTTATGCATTTGCATGTTGTCTTGAGTATTTCTTTTAGCTTATCTGAGAGAATAAAAAGCCAAAGTCTTCCCCCATTTACCAGTGTAAAAATAAAAACCGTATGTGCTTTCACAAAGATACAACTAAACCCATCAAGTAAGGAATTAAATAGTAGGGAAACAGAGCAGTAATTTTATTTACATCAATTTATCTCCCTGGGATGGGGTAAGATTTCCACCCACATTACCACAGTAATACAGCTGATATTGTTTCTTATATGGGTGTGTGACAGAAATCAGCAACTAAGCTCAACAGATGTGCTCCTTGCATTGTTTTCAACAGAAAAATGGATTAGTTTTAGGAAGGCTAAACCCTTAGGTCACCAAATACAGTCCTCTGCTACTGCAGCCAACTCTCACATAATTCTTTTTATATATGCATTAAGCCTGATGAGTACTTCAAACTTCAACTTAATAGTGTAGTACCATATTCTTCAATGGCACTTGCTTCTGAAGCAATTATCTTTAAAGAACTGGGATTCAGTTCAGATGCTATTCCTGCCTGCCCTGATTTTGTTTCTATTATTTACAGTCTCTCTTAATATATTAAAAAATCATTTCAAGACTCTAACCAGCACTCCTAGAAACTTATGTAAGAAGTTAAAATTTTTAAAGCACCATCAGCCTTCATCAGTTCACACTACCTGAAACAAATAGAACAGCATATACAAGAGTACATGAAGGAAAAAGACCCCAGGCCAAATAAGCAAACTCCTACATTTACAGTGAAAAAAATCTGAAATTTTCCCCATTCAGACAGCTGAAAATGAAACCACTCCTTTCCAGCTCTTTGCCACTGAAAATAGTAATATACATCAAGTATATTCTGACTAACTAAACATTCCTCAAGTACTAATGATCCTGAGAGGCAGTGTGAATCTGAAAATATTAATGCATGTGTCGTATGTTTACAAATACAAAACAAGTGCATAGTATGTGTAAATTATGGGTCCCCGTTTTGTTGTTCTGATTTACTTATACAGAATTAATGGCTGTACATAATTTTTATCTATTCACCTGTCACAAAACTGAGTATCTTGTTTTGACTCTTATTCAAAATGACATCACTGTGTTTATAACCTATGTACTACACCAGTATTTTTCATTTCAAAGAAAAATTATGTCTCTTCTACTTTTGATGGAATAAGTTTATATTAAATAGGTTTATATTGCTATTATTTATTGAATGTACACAGCCATAAAACCCCCTAGATTATAACACTCCTACAGTTGTTTCATATTTTCCCTGTTTGATGAATAGACATTTACTGCAAAATTCATATTAATGGGAGAACGTGAGTGCTTTTCACCACTTTAAATCATTAAAAACAACTTTTAAAATTTCAAATTCAGAAGCTACTTTCATCAAGAACATATGAAAATAAATATAATCAAGGAATTTTGACTATTCTTCTGAAGAATTCCAGGATTAAAAATCAATCCTCAGAGTTTAACAGTATTTTTCCAGGATCGGTGGATACTGATTATAACCATAACCTATCTAAACAAAAATATTACTGTATTTCATGTTTAAAATTACTGATAATAAAAATGACAGTTCTTTCCATAACTAAAAAACGGTACTTGCTGTAATAAGCCTGGGAGTGAACATGTGTGAAAGCAGTACACAACTCAACAGGATTACTCTTTGTCAAATCTGAATTAGCAGTACTTTTAAATTTGATTTCTAAGATGAAGTGCAGATGTCATTGGTTATCTCTTCCTTCATATCTCCAACTCAGGATCTGGCCCACTAGTTTTCTGATACAGCTAACATGAACAATTTACCTTCTTTGCTGCTATGCTGTTACCATCTTAGCTTAAGTTTCTACATGCTATTAGGTATGAAGGAAAACTCCACAAATTTCCATGAAGTGACTAATTTTTCAATCCATTAAATTGTTCTTTTGAAAACAAATTTGCTGGTAAATTTCTAAACAGAACCTGACTGAACGTATTCACCGAAAACTTAAGAGTGCTTCCAGCAGTCAAATCTTTTCAGAAAATTATTATTGTATTTGGCAAGATTGTGGTTGCTCAAGCAAAATTAGTTTTTTCCTATTTTACCCAAATTACTGTACCTAATGATTTAAAAAACCAAACCAAACCCACCTTCCAAGCAAAAAACCCAGAAAACAATGTGGATCTAATATAATGGAAATCAAAGTGGACCCAGGCTACTTGTGGAACAAACACATTTATAAAGGTTTTGGGGATAATTTTCAAAAGGTGTAAAACTGAACTACAATGTGGATATTTTAAGATATTATAGTAAATAAACAGTCCCTGAAATATGTATCTCCCTTTCATACATTGCTTAGAAACCATGTATTTTCCTCAGAATTAAGCACGGACTGCATAGATGAAATCATACTGTTGATATTTCTTACTGACAAGTAGCACGATGAGGTTTCTTTGAATAGCCGTGTAGTGGTAAGTTTGATGTGGTCAAACAGATTTGTGCTACACTGTATACATAAAGTGAGAAAAGTACTATTAATAAGCTGGTAGATTTCTGTTTAAAATCTGTCTAGCATAGAAATGGATCAAATAAACCAAAGTGGCAAAAATAATGTCATGATCCTTTAAAAAAGTTTATTTTCTACAACACCTTCAGCACCATACAAGGATTCTACAATGCAAAAGGGTTTTTTTTCAGGTGAGAAAAAGAAAAAATTGTAAGGAAGAGATAGGAAAGCAATGTGGTAAGGATTCCTACTCTGCTTGTAAGTCAGACTGTCAATTTTTATAGCAAGTACAGACCTCCAACTGAAATTGATCATTTATGGTGTGCCTTTTTTATGTTTTTTTTTTAATTGCAGCAATTAGAAGCTTTAATAGGTTTTTAAAAATGACAAGTGATTAGCTGCTCTACTGCTGAGCTTAGTCATTTATGTTCATGAAAGGACATTTCCAAGAGAAACGTTTGTTTAGCAGCAGGAACCCACATTAGGGGGGGTATTCCGTTAACACCCACAGAATAAAGAGAACAAAAGCAAAAAATAAGTAGCACATACCAAAACTGGTAGGCAGGTAGTTACTTAGTACCAATACCTTTGCTGAAACATTAAGAAAAAAGTGCTGTTGTCACTGTTCTCTCCCCCCACACCGATATCACAGTGACTCTAAAGTTGAAGACTGAGTGATCCTTGGTGGTCTAAAGTAAGACCGTAAGACTTAAGCAAAGGGGAACTGGGATTTTGTGAGCCCCTCAAGATTGTCTCCTGGCCCTTAGAATCACAGCAAGCAGAGGCTTTGTTTAATGCAGCCCCTCTGAACAGACAAACCATTTGCATCTTGTTGCAATTGCTACAGGGGGCTGCACACCACAGGAAAATGCTTCCAGTTGGTCTTGGACTTGCAGAACCCGGAGTGGGGAGGCAGTGGCAGCAGCATGGCAGAAATGGCATGGGTGCAAGACAGTGGCAATGATTCCGAGGCAGGAGACAAGGAAGGTGAAGCGATGGAGATGGCAGCCTGGGGCAAGTTTGACAAGGTTTGGAAGCTCCTACTTTAACCTCATCTTTAAAACCTCCAATGACAGTGAGTCACAAACTCCTTAGGCAATCTGTTTGACTGTTCCAGGTTTTTAATTAGGAAATATTTTCCTAATGCCTAACCTAAACCTTGCTTGCTGAAACTTAAGCTTGTTATCTCTTAACAAACAGTTATGGACATAAAGAAATGTTCTTCCCTTTCATTTCTGTAAAAACACTTTACATATTAAGACAACTCCATTTGCTCCTCTTTTTTTTTTTTCTTTTTCTTTTTTTTTTTCTTTTTTTTTTTCTTTTTTTTTTTTGACTAAGCAGATTTTTTCCCTCTTTTCTGACAGGCCACATTATCTAGTCTGCTGATGATTCTCATATCCCTGTTGTCAGTCCACACTGTTCCTGATGCTTGGGTTGGTCTCTTGACCAGTTCCACACACAAACAGGACAGCTATTTCAAGCCTTGTCCAGGTGATGCTCCCATGCACGATGTTTGATTAAGCACAGCACTGCTGACTCACGTTCAGGTTGTGATGACTTATAGTAATGAACAGTTACCAAACTACAAAAAACCCCAAACAATCAAACACAGAAAAAAATCCCAAAACAAAATAAAAACCCCAGTTAGCATAAATAAATAAATTAAAAGGGCCACAAGTCCTGTAACTGCAGTCAGCTGGCAACATTTTGTGAAGTGTAGTAAATTTTATAACATCTCGATACTCTCTGCTAATTAGTAACTAGCTGATTACTAAGGTTACAAGAATAGCCTCAACAACTGCAATTGCGAACTGCTATCCTGGAGCACCCGCTGACGTACCCCTAGCCAGGCGGTAGGCTGAGCGCAGGCAGAGTGCGGGGCCGTCAGCAGCATCAGGAGTGGCACAGGTGGCCACAGCAGCGCCCGGGCACGCCGGAAAGGCCGTTGCCCATTGGCTGTGCCACCTCGAGCCTCCAGAAGTCCCTCCCAGCCGGAGACGGGACCCTGGGGCACTCGGCCCCACCTGCAGGCAGGGGGTACCGAACCCCACATCGCGGGCCGCCGGGCTGCTTAAAGGGGGCGCTGCCGGGACGAGGCATGCATGCCCGTCCCGCTGCCAAGCCCTGCGCCCCTTTAAAGCCCACGCGGCCTCATGGGTAGGCGCCGCGTGCGGGGTCTGCTCGTGGCCTCTCGTTACCTGCGCTGCGTCGCGGTCGTCAGCGGCGGCCGCCATGGTGCCGGTCGGACGGCGAGTGCGGGGGTCCTTTCTTGGGGGCTTCTTTCGGGGGCCGCGCCGGTGCCTGCTGAGCGCTTGGCTACCCCTGGGCAGTGGGGCATCGACTCGAGCGATAACCTGGCTGGCGGCGTGGGCCCTGCCTCGGGGAGCAGGCGGTCTGGCGTGGGATGGAGAGACCAGCGCCCCCTGCCCCCCCCTCAGGTCCGGAGAGCAAAAAAGGGCGAGTAGCTGGAGAGAAGATGCGGGCGCACCTCAGGGGTGGACAGGCAGGCAGGCAGGGCTGAGTGCGGGTACGTCTGTGGCAGGCATTTGCTCGTACCTGGGGCAATAGAGGCAGTCAGGCCCGAGCAGGCGGGGGTTGAGTCCCCATGGCTGGTGCTGCGGGAGCGCTTGCCGCTGTGCCAGGTGCAGACAGGTGGCCAGCGGCAGGGCAGGGGGCTTTGGTGAAGCCGCTCCTCCACGCTGAAGCGGCTTGGCCGCGGGGTGGGTGAGGGGGCGTGCCGCGCCGCTTTTTTTCTGCTCAGGCAGTGAGGGAGACAGCCCCGGCGCCGGGGAGGGCAGGGAAGCGAGGAGTAGCAAGATGGCAACTTCCTTGTGGCGGAGTTGCGGCGGCAAGGGGGTGGCGAGGCTGCTGCTGGGGGGGCGGTCAGCTCTGGGCGTTGGCGTGTCTTTCTCCGCTCGAGGAGGCTGGAGGCGTCTGCACGGGACCCGAGAGCTACTGGGTGAGTGATGGGCTGGATCCTGCACCCTTCGTTGTTAGTCGGGTGCCTGTGCCGTTGGCCTGCTGCAGGTGTACATGGAGGAGCTGCGGCCTTAAGTAAGGGATGAGGGTAGGTGGTGCTGGGGGAGAACTAAAGGCTGTGCAAGGTGGTAGGGAGGTGTGAGTGCCTGGTGTTACCAGGTAGGTGTGTAGGGTGGCAAGGCCGAGCAGCGTTGTTGGTGTACTGAGCAGGAGAGACTGAGTAGCAACGACCGATTGGGAAGTGGATGAGAGGCTATGTAGATGGGTTAGTTTGCCAGGGTGATGTTTAGTTTGATCTCTGGAGGTACTGGAAGTACATCAGGAAGGGTATGGGCTGATGAGAGAGAATTCAGAGAGAGGTGTGAGAATTATTAAAGGTCTAGAAAATGTGATCACTGAGAAAAAACTGAAGGAATTGGAGTCTAGAGAAGAAAATAGATTGATGGGAGATTAGGCCTTCAAATACGTAAGTATTCTGTTGTGGATAAGGAAAAAAAATGCTTACAATTGAAAATAGTTGAGTGTTTTCTAGGTGTACGTATAGTTAGGTACTGAAAGAGAAAGCTCTTCAGTCTGATACACAGTCTAAACATGCATTGAATCTCTTCATGGAGAAGGAAGGAGGCAGAAATGTTGTGTCCAGACTCAACTTGATTCTTAAAAAGTGTCACCAAGAACAAATTCTCTTCGATACGCAGGGTTTTCTTTAAAATAGTAGCTTCTGTTTATGTGAAGTTTTTTTTAAGTCTTCCTCCTTTTTTATTCAGATAATTGGTATATAATAACACAGTTACTGTTGATAGCAGTAAAGTTAATGGATGATGACTGGGAGTTCAGAATTTTCATGTGCTCATGGCTCTAAATTCTATTATGCCGATGAGCTCTGTCATTGAGATTCTGTGTAAATTGCCAGAACTCTTTGCTTACTGATAATGAAAAAGCAACAATATTTACTTCCCAGACTGCTTATAAGGACTGCCTGTACAATGCAACTAACCTATGTGAATGCAATGACTCATTTTATTAGCACGGTTTCTTTATTTAATGTGGGGAAAATATTATTTGGTGAAGGGAATTGTTCGTTGTAAGATTGCTGGTTTTTTTTTTTGAGACACATTTAAGTCTGTTTTTTGGATGTATATGGTCATTAACTGAAAAGTGACTAAAATAGCTTTGAAAGGAAGCTATTGTTGTAGCTAGTGTTCTTGTGTATCTGTTGCTGAGCAAGGCTCTTAATTGCAACACTACTGAACTTCTCTGAACATAGGCATCTCTGTGCATGAGCATTAAATGAATGCACAAGGAATGGATAGGTTGGTGAGCTTGGAGGATGAGAAAGGAGTGGAGAAAATGGAGCTGAGGTGCACCTTGGTTTTTTTCCTTTCCTTTGCATAAGCACTTGGATTGTAGTTTCACAGTTGCTTTAACTCAACTTAAATTCTGTCCTAGTTCCCACTGCCTGTTTTGGATGTTAATTTTGTTCATAGTGCCGTATGATGAGCCAGATCAGGAAGCTAACCTGACTAAATTATGTTTGTTTTTTTGATCAGGCTAACTTCCAGCAAAATTCATTCCCCCATCTGGATAACTGGGCAGCAACATGAGTATTAGTACTACTGGTAGTATGAATAAAGGTGTGAACATGAACAATTGGAGCAGAAGACTGATCAGCTCCTTTTGGTGGTATCATGGGTTGATATTAAGTTAATGTGGAACCAGAAGCAGTGATGCATGGCTTAAAACTTTTTCCCTGAATTGGCCCCATTCAAAATGCAATCATTGTGCTGTCTTGCAAAATCAGATTTGTGATACATTGTAGAGAGAAGAAATGCTTTTGTTGTTTAAAAAGCACTTTGATTTTGTAGCTGTGAAATTACTTTAAAGCATCTAAGTAATGTTAATAGATGTGTTCTCTGGGAAGTTTTTCAATCAACTTGTTGACTGCATCTGACTTCCAGACAACTGAAAGTAATTCGAAATTGAGTTTTAAAATCAGTGCCACAGCATTGCCAAGTCTGTTGCTGAAATCTTTTCTTGTGCATTACTGTAATGGATGCTGTGACTTATAATTTCATTGTATAATTCTACGCAGTTCAGATCAGGCTGTATATAAGTGAGGAAGAAAAGGAAGTTTCATGCAAATGAAGTAATAGAAATAAAGCAGTTTGGTATCCTTTGTCCACTTTTTTTGCTGCCATGGCTATCCATGTTATCGATGTTATTTCTAAAGATAAAGTTCTTCCCTACATAGCCCAATTTAAAAATGACTTGAGATAACTTATTACTTTGTTAGTGTTGTGTTTTCTCAAGTCCTCTGCCCCCAAAAGTTTCTCAGTGTCAGGAATATTTTTCTTTCTGTGATATGCCAGCAAAAGCAGCCTAGATATAGGTCGTTAAGTTTTTCTGGTGAGTATAGGAGTTGGGGGTGGGGGGGGCAGTGAAGCCTGCATGCGGTTTTCCAGTGTAGGGATAAAATCTTCTGAGGTCTCTGCTGATTCAGTTTTTATGTATGTTTTTTTTTTTTTCTGAACAACTTGCTTGCTGCAAGTGACTAGAAGTTTGCAAAGACTTTCTAAATAATTCACGTTAGCTTTATGCCATATACCTTAGCTGAATGTTGATTGTTAAATAGCAACTATAATTACCACAAACAATAAAATAGATTAAAAATGTGTGTAACTCCCATGTGGGAGAATACAGCAGAATTACAAATGCTATCACTTAGGAACTGTAAATAAACCATTATTTTCTTTTTAAATTAAGACCTATGATGTACCTGTTAAATTTGTTTTTTGTTTGAATCCATTTGGGAAACAAAATGTTTCCATATGCAAATTATTTTGTAATTTAAGCAGTATGTTGAACTTTCAGTGAACAGATTAAAGGAAAACATCTGTGACGTCAGCGGTTGTCTTGCAATATGTTTTAAGTCTGCAGGGAAAATTCACAGGATTTTACAGCCAGGTATTTCTTCTTGTGAATGAAATCACCACATAGAATAGTATAATATTTATACGTAATTACGTTTTGAGGTAAAATGTTAGCAGCCTTCCAGGTAGTAGTAAACTTTGTTACCTGCAACTTGCAAGGTCTTGTATTCAGCATCTTCAAAGAAAGTGAAGCATTGTGCTAGTTTTTGAACTTTATTTAGAAAGTGTAAGAAAAATATACTTGCAGATTCATGATGATAGAATTACACTGAAGTGTTTCCATAGGTGGAGAAGGGAAAGAAGGCTATTTGAGTTATAAAACTCTATTTACAGCATAAATCATGGGACTAGAAGTGGAAAGATAGATGTTCTTTACTTCTGTTTTGCTTTGTGATGCAGAGTGAACTATTCTGCTAGCACTCAGATTTACATCAGTGATATGGAGATAACATTATCTCATTAAGAGGGTTTATATTCTCTTGCCTGCCAAAGCTGCTGGGCAGCCCTCAGCTCCCCATGTCCTCCCAAATAGGAGTAGCAGAACATTGTAGGTTTTTTCCGAAAAAGAATTTTCCTTTGAGCTATATGATATATTGGTCTTTCTCAGGTAGCAGAAAAGTTCCTGTATGTAATAATAACATGTCTTTAGTAGTTGCCTGGGCCTTACAAGTCAAATATTCTGTGCCTGGTGGAAAGCTGGGGAAGGATGAAGGAAAAAATCTTTTTTTAGTTACAATTGTGAGTACTTGTCTGATATCCCACTTAATAGAGGTTTTGCAAAGTGTTTCTAGTGACAAGTGGGTTTATTCTGTGTGGTGTGGTTTTGTTTCAGTGTGACTGTTAATAATAAGTCGTTAAGTGCCTGAGAAGACTTACTGTATTGGCTATTAAAGGCATAGTCATATACTTTCTAAGGTCAGTTTGAGTGCTGCTCCTCAATTACAGTTACTGTTCTTGCAGTAAGGCACAATAGTATAGAAAATGGCAGTTTGTCATTTTCAGATTTGACATGTGCCTTGATTTTTTTTTTTAAATTCTTTCTTCCGCTTTGTATCCTGTTTGTTTTATTTATTTTTTTTTTTACACACTTAATGTGTACTTGCTGCTGGATCTTCTTTCCTAACTTGATGAAAGGACCAGAATGGACGGTATGTTTTGTGGTAGTTGCTCATAACATGAAAAGGAAAATGTTACAGTGGCACAAACTTGTTGCTTAATTTTGTATTTATGCCAAAGTATGGAGCATATTCTGGGAAGTGGATCAAGTGACTGTTTACTGAAGTGAAACATGTGAACCACCATGTTTAAAAATTTAATTTTTTCCTCATTAGATATGTGGAATGCTTTCACTTTTTTCAGTGGAGTATGTCCACTAGTTCTAGATAGTCCTAGATATTTGTGGGACATGACTTCAAAATCATGTTTTGGTTGTCAAAGTTGACTTGTCAAGTTAGACAAATGAAACGGAGAACACTTCTTTGCATCCAGTAATGTATTGTTTTCTACTTGCTGTTATCTGTAAATTTTTTTCTGAGTGAACATAAATAGTGTAAAGAAAATTGTGAACTCATGCTTTAATTTGTAGTATTCGAAAATGATCATAGACAAAACTTGATTTGGTAAATGAACACAGGTAGGCATTCACAGAATAATACACATTCTTAACATACTTCATTTTTCTGTGTATTGGTCCAAGATGAGAGGTTGCAAGAAGAAACTTTTTAAAGAAAAAGGTAATTCAGATGGGAATTGCCAGTGTTACAAAGAACACTGTCTGGATACATTTCTAAGCATTACATTAATGAGTAATATTAAACTGATAAGCATGAGTAATATTAAACTGGTAAGCATTTAAGTACCATGGAAAGGATGAGACAAATATGTGTATTTCCTCGTGCAGTCTTCTGGAAACATGACCCATGCATACACTGGGCTCATTTCCACAGTTCCAGTGTTTTGGGGAGCATGATCCTGACTGAGTTGCTCTCCTGGGGACTTTGGGGAATAACTAACTTGCTTTCTATTCTTGGTGCATTTTAAAATGTAAAGATTGTTGATGGCTGCTGAGATTATTAGAGGTTTGCTACAATGTTTCCATTTCACATTTTAAAAAAAAAATCATAGAATCATGGAATGGTTTGGGTTGGAAGGGACCTTTAAAGGTCATCTAGTCCAACCCTCCTGCAATGGGCAGGGACATCTTTAACTCAGTCAGGTTGCTCAGAGCCCCATGCAGCCTGACCTTGAATGTTTCCGGGGATGGGGCATCTGCCACCTCTCTGGGCAACCTGAGCCCCCTTTAAGTACTGAAAGGCCACAATAAGGTCTCCCTGGTGCCTTCTCTTCTCCAGACTAAACAACCCCAACTCTCTCAGCCTGTCCTCATAGGACAGGCGCTCCAGCCCCCTGATCATCTTTGTGGACCTCCTTTGGACCTGCTCCAACAGGTCCATGTCTTTCCTGTGCTGAGGACTCCAGAGCTGGATGCAGTGCTCCAGGTGGGGTCTCACCAGAGCGGAGTAAAAGAGCAGAATCACCTCCCTTGACCTGTTGGCCATGATTCTTTTCATGCGGCCCAGGATACGGCTGGCTTTCTGGGTTGTGAGTGCACAGTGCTGGCTCATGTCCAGTTTTTCATCTACCAGGCCTTCTCTGCAGGGCTGCTCTCAATCCCTTCATTCTCCCAGCCTGTATTGATACCAGGGGCTGCCCTGACCTAGATGCAGAACTTTGCACTTGGCCATGTTGTTCACATGGGTCCAATTCTTGAGCTTGTCTTTGAGCTTGTCTGGGTCCTCC
>VYZW01020986.1:121137-134063 GCA_013401315.1 Balaeniceps rex | reverse complement strand
AAAAGGGGAAGTAATCCACCTTTTTTTTTTTTTTTAAAGACAGTTAATTTCCATGCAAGATTAAGAAAGAAGAGCTGGGTTGATTCTGGCTAATCCCATTGATCACCTGTGATAGCTTTGATCCCTAACACCGGGTGGTCAAACTATCTGAAAAGACCACCTTGTTACATACAATGTAATCAATTTTAATTAAAATATAACAAGTATCATACATATTTGTAGCACCTAATAGATCCAGTTACCTCCAAAGAGTGTGGTAATACTTCAGAGTGTATCTAGCGTTCCAATACTTGACCATCATCCGTCTCTACAGCTTCTTAACAAGTCTACTGATCTGTGTAGCTGTTCTACCAATTTCTCTAAAACCTGAAATAATTTATTGCCTTTGCATTCAAAATACCCTCTTTACCAAATTTTAGCAATTTGATACTCACCACTTCAGATATGCTAAATAAAATGTGACCATCAGCTATACTATTTCATATAAACCTAAAGTACATTAATATTTTAAAGTATTTTAAAAGCTAATTATAACACAGAAAATGTATGGTACAGTCTATGAATAAAGTGTTTATAAACTGATTTAATTTTCCATAACAAAGGTATAGAAGGCCTATTTTTAAACACAGTAGGCTTCAGGTTTTGGTTAGGTTGATATTTCATTGCTGTAGCACTCAATGCTTCAGAAAAACATTACTGAAGCAGTTGTGGTTATAACAATGAGAAAGTTTTCAAGGGAAAAAAAAATAACTCCATAATCATTCAAGTTTAGCCAAAGGGCACTGCAGTCACAAGGAATGAACACGATGTCAAGCCTTCCAGTGTGCTTTTTCTAACATGTGTCATCGGTGAAAAATACAGCTGCAACTGGAGTCTGCTCTTCTCTGATTAATGACCAGCTCCCTCCCTCTAAGTCACATTCCAACCCTTCCCCTTACATCCCCCTAACAGACACCCGCTCACATGCTCAGACTACACATATATTACTACGAACATGTGGTCCAGGAGAAATATCAATATAGCTTCAAGCACATCACAGAAAAATGCAAGATGTGACAGCTATGTCCTATTTTTATCTCTTTTGCAAGCTGGCAGAAATTAATTCTCACTCTCTTCTATAATTACATATCAACAAAATATATTTTTCGAGACACAATGCTGCCTTCAAATATAGAGCAGAAAACTTAGATGTTTCTGCACACTTCAGATATTTCGGCACACTTCAGTCAGCCTGCTGATTGCTAACTTGTCAGTAAACTATGGAGAAAAGCCATCAGACATTTGTGCAATACAAAATGAAATACCATCACTGTTACTATACAAAATGAGCATTCAGATCTATGGTTCTATTTTAAAAAGTTACGCAACAATTTGCCAATGCCCATACCTGCTGTTATTAAGTAAGCTGCAACTATGTTGTGCTCAGTCTGTGTAAAGGCTGAATGAGCTTCATTGTCACTTTCTGAGGAATTGGATGAATCATTCCAATGCATTTTGGACAAAAGAGACTGTCGTCTATCCTCTGCAATAATTCATCAAGACGACGAAACACTACAAAACCCTGTCAGGCAAATTCTTTCATTATTCAACAGACTCACTGAACAATTAAAAAAAGGAGGGTGGGGGGGGAGTTCCCCCCACCACTGACAGCCTCCAAGCACGATTTAATTGGACTAAAGTGCAAAGAAGTTTACACTCCCAATCTATGCAGGAGATTGTTAATTAAAACAAAGAGCAGCACAGAACTGAGTACATTTCCAACAGTATGCTTAAACTTCATTCTTACTGCTAAAGAGATTAACTGTCACATGCCCCCAAACTTTTTCCTTCAAACTTCTTGTGCAATGCTTCAGAAACCTCAACAAAAGTTGGCTCAGGTCAGTTGGTCATCAGCCTGGCTTGGAATTAATTCCCATCATCACAGCGAACACACAAAACCACAGCACAACGTAAAGACACAAATGTCAAATTCTTTAAAAAGCAGGATATGCTTACTCTAAAGTCCATCCCTTCAAATCCTTAAAGACCTACTTCTTCAAGATTCTTAGTTTGATTTAAACTCTCAAGCTGACACAGACACAAGAACACACTCCAGTATTTTCTAAAATGAGGCATGACTTTCAGAAATTGCTACATTTCTAAAATAGCCTCATCTGCAGAAAATGGTTGTTGAATATGCCTTACAAGTCTGAACACCCTCCCTCTCCCAAACACACACACGTAAGGTTACTTCAGGCAAATTTTCCAAAGCATGCAGAAAACTATTAGGCATTTTCCAAAGCCTTGAGCAGCAGCAGCTCATATTTTCTTCTCTTCAATGATGAGGTAGCAGCACACCAAAGTAAAGACCTTTTACAAAATCCTGCATAAACATGAGCTGCAATAAACCCTTGCCCAAAGAGCTTATATGCAGTATCAGTATAAGCAATCAAAGATGTTTCCCACCAGTTCCCTTTCATACAATTTTGCCTCCAGTTTTGTACTCATACTGAGTCTAAAAGTGACAAGAATGAGCAACCAGTGGTTCTTCAGTTGTATGTGGTTCACAGGCAGCTCAAGCAGCTCCCAGGCTACGGCTGTGTCTTCTGAGCAGCGATAAGGGTGTAGTGACACAGGCAGTATTTGAGGAATATAGCCATCCCATAAAAAGGAAGTATACTTGAAGAGCTCTCCCTTCTCTAACCCATTACACACTCATAGCGCATTCCCTCCCACTCCTCAGCTTTCCAAAACAGACATCCTGCATCTTTCACCCATTTGAATCTGAAGGTAAGAAAATTTTCATATAAAATTTGTGCCGTCACGACAGCTAGTCATTGTTACTACAGATGATCTTGTGTCACAGTTCTACTAGCAAGCATTTTCTTTAACGCCATAGATCTACACTCACTCTTACAGTTCTCAGGGTAATTGTATTATTACAGTATTTTTCCTGTCAGAAGTGGATTAGGCAGGAACAGGGTGGGAGGGCTCTGAAAGGACAGATGATCTGTTTGGCAATGAAGCCACTTCCCTAGTGCCCTACAGTCCTGCCTCGAAAGATAAAAGCATAGCAATAATTTGATATCTTTGCTTTCCTCCCCTGAAACTTTGGCAAGATTTTCAAAAGCATCTCAGATCTTGCAGCTTCCACAGAAGTCAGAGCTTGCAATGCTGAATGTCTCAGAAAAGCAAAGCACTACTATGTTTATTCAGATAGAATTCCAGACTTAGAGTAGCAGTTAATGAGACCATTAACATGAGATTTTATACCTACTTGTTGGTTAAAACACAAGTTTCTAATATGTGCAGTCCATCCTATGTACCACCACATCATCTCCATCTCCTCTTAAATTTAGCTAATCTTACAGCAACAGGAATTGAGAGAAAAAGTCACAATTAAAGGCAGACATTACTTACCATTAACCTAAAAGTATTTTTTTTCTAGAACACTGCAGTTCATAAAACAAAGCCAAAAAGATAAAGCAAGGAATTAAATATTAAAGTATACAAATAATCCAGAAAGTTGGAACCACAGTTCCTAAGCCAGATAAAATATGGGTTATCACACTGCTTTTTAATACTGGCATAAGAAAAAATAACAGAACAAAACAAAACACAAACCTCAGGCTGTTTTTATCCTCCAATAACAGATAGTATTACTAGTGTCAGAGGAGCACTTTATAACCTCAAGTGATACTTTTCCTTCCCACTTGTCCCAGATCAGTAGCAACAAAATGCAATTTCTATTTAAGTCCATTCTTCAATCTGTAGGTATCTGTATAGATATGGGGCAATGCAAAACTCATTACAGGGTTTAGCAAGTTGCTTTCAGTCATGTGTAAAAGTATATTTCAATCCACAAGTGATGAGAGCAGAGAAGCTTACTGATTGCATTTAAAAAATTAAAAGATTAAAAAACAAAACCAAAACAAAACCTCTTTCCTATTTTCAGTGGTAACCACACTAAAAAACCAAAACCAAACCAAACCCTCCTGCGTTTATGAAGCACATCACCACTAGAGGGCTCTATAAGGCAGAGCGTCCCTTTAATCTTTTCACAAACGGATGCAAATGGTTCAAACCCAATGGAAAACAAATTAATAAATTACTTTTTTCCTCCCTCACAGATACTTTTACTAGATTTAAACTGCTGATTAGAAAATTTTGACTCTAAAGAGATTTTGAGCTGACTGAAGAAAATGCCCTGAAAAATACGTGATTCCACAAAGCTTTTTATTTGCCATACTTCATACAGTAGGTATGCTTTTTTTAAAAGAAGACAACACTGTTTCTTGCCAAGACAATGCTTTGCACAACTGCAAATAGCTTTGCACCAGTATGTATGTGAGTAACCAGCATTGCTTCAGGCAAACGTCCATAACTTTATGCCAGTGCTAGAGAGAATCCTTTCTGTTCTACAACAGCCAGTGCTGCAGACATATATTAAAATATCCCAATTATTTTCTGCACTTCATCAAATTTCTCTGACAAAGTAACATAGCAAATCTATGAACTATATTGAACCATCCTATCCCAGCAACTACAGAAAACACAAGGAGAAAAAAACATTCCTCCAAGAAGGAATACAGGGCCACTAAAGCCATTCTCAACGGATAACGATTTCAGCTTTACAATACACGTCCATGTATTACCCTCTGTTTAGCAAGGACTTGGATCCCACATAGAAAAAATATAAAACCAGAATTTTAGTGTGGCAAGGACAAAAGGTTCAAGGTCTCCTAAATACCTTTAATCAATCTGATCCTAGTGATTTACCAGCTGTCATTTTCAAAATCAGCTGAAAGTCAGACCCTATGTGTGGGTCAAATATTGCAGTGGCTAACACATTCACTTGCAACCACACTTTGAAAATGGGACTTGGTCGTCGAATGCTCTGCCTCTACCAACAGAGGCACATGCAGACACTGACAAGCAGACAAGGAGACAGGTAGGTGACACCACTACTGCTGTGTCCTGGATGGGAAGCCAGGCACTGTGGGGTGCACTGAAGCCTACCTTCTTCCAGAGCTTCAGAGGAATACCGCAGGACAGCAACCCCCTCTGCGCTGCTGGAGTGGGCAGCAGGTGAGAAGTTCTTCAAGTGGCCCAGCCATTTGCCCTGAAGGCTGCCAGTGAGGGGAAATCCAGGGAACCCCAAACTGTGGTCAAGAACCTACACTGCTACTAACACCTTCCCCCCACCCGCCTCGCTTCAGACTGCACTGTGACTTTTTTTTCCCCACACACTACAGCTACTTGGAACTTCCCATTTCTGCCAACATACCTATCTCTGTCAGGGTGCTGGTGAGCCCACCTTTCCTATTCTCTGCAGAAAAAGCCTAGGGAATCTGTAAGCACATATATAAAACTCAAACACTTCACTTACTAGGATCAGGAGCACAGTGACAGAATCACAGATAGGATTTGAATAAAAAGTTCAAGACAAAGAGGAAGGTGACATAAAATTAGATAACCTGTATTTTAGTTCATTGCAGCATTACACTGCAGACAAGACATGTAGTCTTAATTCTTTTAAGACACTGAATTTTCGTCTCTTACAGTTAGCAACTACTTGCATTAGTAAGGCAGGGTCATGCCATGGCAGAGAGAAGACAAGGCAGAACAGGGACTGGATGGGCCTTGCCACAACCAAACATGATCCTTCCTTCATAAGGGAANAAAAAAAAAAAAAAAAAAAAAAAAAAAAAAAAAAAGCATCACCGCATGTCAGACATGTCCAGAGTCCAGACACTGCTTCCTCATATGGCAGCTCATTTCACACCCAATCACTAAGGACGTTCTTCCATTAGCATCTGAACATCCTACAAGCTCCACAAAGATGCAAGATTATAAATTTTCTCTGGATAACATTCCCATCCAACATTGTTTGTATACGTAGGGCATGCCATAACGCTTCTCGTACATTTCTTGGCTGGGACTGCAATCCAGTTCCTGACGATCTTCCCTCTAGAGCTGCAATGGATATTTTTCTTTAATCCCTCCGCACACAGACGTAAAAGTCTCTGCTTTGGCCTTGCAACGGCCTCAGGCTGACTCACTGCTCCATCTGCTGTGAGATTCAAAGCATACGCTTCTCGTCCTAGGCTGCAAGATGGTATTTCACGCAATTGAAACATCAGCTGTCACATCGTGCAATTTAAAGGTGATGGCAGTACGGCCTTCTGATATCCTGGGAAAAAGTATGTCCCTAAAGCATGCAGTGAGAATAGCAAAGCAGAGCATGAATCGGGTGTAAGAGTGAGGACTGTGTTATGTTAGTCTTCCAAAGCCAGAAGAACAAGGAAAGATCTAAGTCAGCTACCCACAACTAGCTACTGAAGCATCAGTGAAGAAATACAGCACAGCAGAGGATGCAATTACAAATATGACAAAAACAATGACAATTCCAGCTTCACTGCAGGTTGGTATTGTTCACCTGCAATGTGGTATGCCAGAAATGCAACGACTTGCATAGGATTTTCTCTAAATAAAGGGCAATTCTACAACACCTCAAGTCAGAGCCCTAAGGCACTTAGGCCTAGCAATACACAGCAAAAAGAGTCTAAACATTTTCAGAGGTCTGGATTTAACTGACCTGGTTAAAGTTAAGTCTGCAGGAATACCAGGAAAATAATCAGTATCCCTCAATTCCTGATTGTGCTGAACAGTAGGCTCAGTTTCTTCTCACAAAAGCAGATATAGCAGAAATTCCAACATTTTATGGTTTGTTTTTTTAAGCTGAAGAACATTTTATTATCTTATGCAGCACCTGTTCAGACTTAATTGAATTCTTGAACATTTGTTTTGCTACCTTGTTTCAAGTTTTGTTCCAGAGATTATTCAAACTAACAGTCATGTTTGTCAAAATGACCAGTAACTGTCCAATCCTGGTGCTAAGTCGTCACCTGTTTCTTTTTGTAAAGCAGAAGGCTAATGTAACTCTTTTGCCTGTTAACTCCATTCAGTAATTAAAAAGTATAACAGCATGATCAATTCCGAAATGTACTTCTTTCCACATTGAACAAGATGTTCAAAATAACTTTCACGTAGATTATCCCACAGATCCCTTTTCAAAAGTGCTCTGTATGAAAGTCTGTGAACAGACTCCTGGCTCCAGATGAAATCCAGGGAGAGTCTACTTTTCTATTCTTATTTCCAAAGTTAAAGAGTAGAGAGGCACCCTGTTCCCCTCCATCCTTACAAAGAGACAGTTACCAGCTTTTCAACAATCCTCATAATGCATCCAATTACAGAGACCAAAGACTTGTGCAGATCTTTTCGTGCCTTTTTTAAGCAATACTTAACTGAAAGCACTGTGTGCAGAGGAGCCCTATGATGGGCTATCTAATCTTAGCCCTACACAAGCTCAGAGCACCACAGAGGCACGGTGCCAGGACATTAAAACCTCAAGAGAAACAGGCTAAGGGGGAGGTGGGGGCAGTTAAAAACCCTTAGCAATTTTAGAATCAGTGTAATTAGATACAACTAGGTGACTTAAGAATAGTATTAACCTTGCCTTATTCATTAGACAGCAGCTTCTAAGAAGAACATGTCTTAATGCCTCTGGCTTTCTTTGAGATTTATACAGAAAAATCCATAAAATATCCTTTGTTATCTTCCTTTCCTTTTATACATTATTACGTATGAAAAAATTCTATCAACACAAAATTTTGAAGCTTAGTTTGTAAAAAAAGGTTCACAAAGGTTTTTTAAACAGCATGTCCACTTCAGAGCAACCCAGAAGATTCAATATAAAAAGAGGATGAGAACTAGGGATCAGCCGCACATAGGTAACAGGTTCGTACTGATGAACGTGCATGTAGTGAACCCGTAGGGTTTTTTGAAAAAACATTTCAACTGATTGTTTACTCCAAACTCCAACATGAAGTCAAGCATTGACTACGTCACTTGTCAGAAACAAACAGTTTAACAATAACATTGAATCCTGGCTTAGTTAAAAAAGTTCAAGTATATTCTGAGCAGTCTTCAGTTCTTCGCCTGGGGCTACGCTCTCCTCACGTGTTGATCAAGTCATTAAGTGTAAAAATAATTGTCATTTTACAGCTTCAAGTTCTTTATAAAAAGAACTTTTTCAGGGTCCTTTACAAAAATTTTTCCTTGTTCTTCACTTCTGCAGATGATATGGTAAGACAGCAGGGAGATACTTGTAGCTCCATTTTTAATATCCTCTTCCTATTTTAAGAGGGAAGAAAATACACCGAACAATTCACATCTTAGATGCATTTAAAGCAAATTAATTATACATGTAACACTAAATGAGTTGATAGAATAAAATAATTTATCATCATTATCTGTTCTCACAGTCCTCTGAATGCAAAAAACTAGCATGGTCTCACACAAGCCATCAAAAAATGCAGAACACTGTGCCTCAGTTTAAGCTAGCTACTGTGATGCACAGAAACTTTTTGCATAAAACTATAAACATCTATAAGAGATTAAAAAATACAACATTCTGTTTAATATTTAAAAGCTTTAGAAATCAGGAGCTATTCTTATTACTGAAATGTAAAAACCACACACTCACCCCGAAAGCCTCCTCCACCACCTCTTCCTCCTCTGACTCCTCCTCCACCTCTTCCTCCTCTGAATCCTCCTCCTCTTCCTCCACCTCTTCCTCCTCCAAATCCTCCTAAACATAGGAAAGAAACTACACTTTGAGGAGCATATAAATTCTTTTTTATGCACAACAACTTATTTCATTGACGGCTTCTGAAAGGAAAAGAACAGCAACAAAAAACCCACAAACTGTCAGTTGCTGGACAGTTACTAGGTCAATTACTACTACCTTGTCTCTTCTAGGGATCATCTGCAGCATTTTACGTAGTTTAATATCTGATATACGATGTCCAAAATACTAAAGACACTAACGAAACTCCATGATAAACTTCTTTCATGAGAGCAAAAAATTAATTACAACAACTCAACAGAGCATTAAAACAAACAAAACAAAAAACTTTGAAACACTCATGCCTCATTGCCAAGGGGCAGGGTAGGCAGAAGAGGCAAGAAACTGTGACGTAAAAAAAAGTTAACTTCAGCATTAATTGACAAGTACGTCGCAGGTGATGTTTCAAAAAGCAAAGAAGGATGAGATGTACCAGGTCATTCACCCCTCTCTCCAACACTGCATTTCAAGTATTTTGTCTAAACTACATTTTTTGAACAGACTAAAAATACAGCTTTCACTGACAGTTTTGAGTGTGTATTATCTACAACCTTTTACCACAATTTGCTTTGTAGTCACGCTTTCTGTCTTTGTTATAAATCAGCATACTTTCCTCTCTATGCTTTGGAGCTGTTATTTAGCTAGCTACAGAAGCCTAGGTCTTGCCATTGGAAAGATATCACTGCCTCTTCCATTTGAGTCATCAAACAGAAATATGCACAACATTTTTCTTCACAATACAACTGTTGATATTCAAGTACTCAACTGCAACTTTACCAAAAAAACCCCCAAAAACCCAGACAACCCCTCACCAACAAAACCCCAACATTCTGTAGCTTCCATTCTCGGGATCTTACCTCTACCACTGCCTCTTCCTCCTCCACGTCCACCACCACGTCCTCCTCTACCACCTCCTCTGGGAGCACCTTTTTCTCCAGGTGGTCTTGGCAAAAATCTCTGAAGGGGTAGCAGCTTTGCTGGATCAATGTAAAACTGTAGGAAGAGAGTTCCATTAGGCTTTAAAAATACCAAGGCTAAAGAGCACATTAACATCTCCCTTTACAAATATCCACAATTCGGTCTTAACCCTTTATGTCAAATTGTCCTCTGCAAATAGCCAAATGAAGAAAGCACACAAGAAATAAATCACAGTGTTATAAAGTTATTAAAATATAGATGGTATTTGCAAGAGTTTCATTTGTTACATCTTTTTTTGCAGGGCAGTGAGAAGGAAGAACGTGGCAGATACAAAAGTGAAAAGGAAGAGGAAATGAATACTTATGTTTACAAAGGACAACTAGCTTTTAAAGTTAATAAAAACTTAATAAAGCTTTTATTATCTGATGACAGAGTAGATTTATCTAACTGATGACATAGAGTAGAATTCTGCTATTGAGATTGGCTAACCTTTTGCATTTTTTTAAATGAAGAGGCTTTCATGTTCTCAGACAGTTTCACTGAAAAATACTGTTAGTTTCTTTAAGGAACATAGCGGGAATAAAACATTAGAAATTGTGATTTTGATTATTATATGAAAGGCACATTCAGACATTTTATAAATTAGTATTTTATAAACAAAGCTAAACCATCACCGCAAATGAAAAATTACAATTAAAAGATCAGGAGAAACTATTGCAGATTTTTCTCAGGTTTTTGTCATAGTTACCAATACAGTACTTTGTGGTAAAATCATTTTTTCCTTCCATGTATTAAGGCATAAGGAGGAAGAACATACCAGTGAAAGAGTACATAAAAACGTAATTGTAAAGAAACAAATTTGTATAGCAAGTGATGACCCCTTCAGCCCCAGAGTGACCTCAAGGCTTATCTGGAACAATTTACATGCTGCAGGGGCTCTGCTAGTGCTGCTGCTGCTGAGTGGTACAACTGCCTGGCTGCGGAAAGACAAGAACCAGCAGGGACTGCTGGAGTAACCACATGCCCAGCCTCATCCTACAGTGAAGTGGCAGACACTCTCTGTAACCCCACATGAAGTCTTGTACGAATCCTTTGGCTCTCCGGTATGCAAGGACTTCGGTATGCAGTTCTGAAGACCAAAAAGAGCTGCTGGCCAACTCTGCTTAATTAAAACTCAAGATTAAACGGGGAAGCAAGGAACTGCAAAATCCAGTAATATATTTTCTTAATATATGATCGTAAGAAGAAAACAAGTTTCTGAAATTCAAATAACTCTGAAATAAAAAGTAAATCTGCAAGTTAATACATTCAGAGCCTGAGAGTGATTTAAACCTGCACATTTTACTTCACATTTAATGTGGGAGAGGAAAAAGCACACAGCTGGTTGCTGATGCTCAACCAACCAACACAGGCTAAGTCTTACTGCCCTGTTACAGGGTTACTCCCCCAGTTGTCCCGCTTTTGTCATGGATTCTGTCAATCTGGCAGCGACAACAGAATGGACCCAGTGCCTCTCTCTCAACAAGCTTGCTTTGCAAGAGGACGTCCTAGCACAAGCCCACTTTTATTGGCAGTTTAAGTAATAAGTTAGACAATGAGCAATAGGACATCCTAGCACAAACTCACCTTTATAATTAAGTAATAAGCTGGAGCATGAACAAGGTCTCCTAATGCACAAAAAGAACCCCGCTCCCTTGATCCAGCTCTCTTATAGGTGAGTAACTTATAGCTGAAAATTTGGTCAGGTAGCTAGAAAAAGTAACATCTCAAACCACCATGGATCCAAAAGACATCTGCCAGTACTGGTACTGACTGAAAACCTCTGCCTGGCATAAGGTACTCTGTCATACTGAAAAAGCTTTAAGACAGGCACTTAATGTGAATGAGGCACCTACTGACACCAACAGTTGCAGCTAGACTTGTGACTGCTCGCATCTAACCAGTAGCCAAGCTTTGAACTATTTTAAAACCCTAGAGAAATTGCATTTAATAATCAATCAGCCTTTAAAAAACAAATATTGTACGTCACACATTTTTTGAAGGATACAAAATCTCTCAGCTGTCCAAAGATTTCATCCACTTTGCCAATCTGTTCCTTATTATCCAAGTACACTGGGGCGTTGAAATAAGGCACCTTGTTTTCTTCTGTTTTACATTTACAAACAATGTCATCTTCACACGGATGCATGAACTCTCCCAATACTGAAACGAAGAACAAGCAAGCTAAAGATCTGGAGCAGTCATTCTAAATTAAATAAATATAATCTCTTCATGTAACTTACAAACTACCCTTTCTGGAGGCCCCTGGTCGTATCCGCCTCTGTTGAAGCCTCCTCGTCCACCTCCCCGTCCAAAGCCACCTCGTCCACCACGATTAAAGCCACCTCTGTCACCACCACCGCCACCTCCTCCACGGTTGAAGCCACCTCCTCTTCCTCCTCCACCTCCTCTTCCACGAAAAGACATTGTCTACTACCCCCTACATTGTGGACAAAAATCAGTTGTTTAAGATGTAAAAGATATTTCGCATTTGATTTGCCGTACAAATTAAAGTCTCCTGACAGCCTTGTTTGTTAATTTAATGGTTAGCCGTTTCAGTCCTCGCTAAAAACACGTAGGCACATGAAAAATGAAGTTTACACCCAAGATGTCATCCACTGCAACGCCTACCTGTAAAAAGTGACTAGCGGTGACGGCATGTTTTTCACTCGTATGCATGAGGGTTGAACGTGACGCTCTCCAGCCCCAGCCCCGCGAAGGAGCGGCACAAAGCGAGAACATACTCGGCGCGCGTCCCCAGCGCCCTTCCCAGGCACCTCACATGGCCCACGGGGCACCGCCGGCAGCCTGGGGATGGGGATCCCCGCCAAGGGCGCCCTCCCCCGCGCCCCTGGACCCCCGCCGGCAGCCCAGCGCGGCCCTCCCTCAGGGCTGCCACCGGCCCTTAGGGCTGCGGGGCAGGAGGGGCGGCAGGGGGGGCGGCGCAGCCCCGCCCGCAGCCCGCACCCGGGCGCTGAGGAACGGCCGCCAACGGCTCTGTCTCCCCTCCCGCGTGCCCCCACACGCGTCTCGGGCCCGACCTCCTCGCGCGTGGCGAACCTCCACGTGCGCGCCGTCCCCGCCGCCGTCGTCGTCGTCGTCGTCGTCGGCCCCTTGCGTCAGCAGCGCGCACCGCCACCGAGCAACCGCCCACGCCGCCGGAAACGAGGCTGCCTGCCGTAAATGGAACGGCACCTCCGAGCGGCACCGTCGCAAAATGAGCCCAAAGTAAGTCCTCTTCCCGGGCCGCCGCAGCGGCCGGCGGCCGCCGCTGCCGCCGGGGCAGACGGCTGGCTCGGCC
>VYZW01020986.1:108556-121121 GCA_013401315.1 Balaeniceps rex | reverse complement strand
GGCGGGCGGCAGCGCTGTGCCGGCTGCCGGGCACCGCTTCCCCTGCCCTTGTCGCACGGTCCAGCCGCCTCCCGATGGACGGGTGTCTGCAGCCGCGGTCGGGGCCTTGGCTTTGGCCCGAGGGCACGGGTGCGACGCTCTGAGCTCCAAAACCCGGTGCGAGCTCCTTCCGACAAGAAGGAGCGAGTGCCTCTGCCTGCAGCCCCGCTGCCCGAGCGTGGGAGAGCGGTTCTGCTGCCCCCCTGCCCTTCGGGCCGCAGAGCTATTTGGGGAGGGGCTGGGTTCTGCTGGCTTTCATTAAAGTTTTCCTGGAAACCGACTTTCAGAAGAGTACTTAAAACATGCGTCAAATACTTGAAAATTCTCTATACAAATCGTGCAGCACGAGCTTGTAATACAGCCGAGTATGTAACGGACGTTACAGGGATACGAGTGAGTCTCTCTCTCCCCCCCATATATATGAAAACATATATGTCTCTTACATAAAAACACATTTATCTTTTACAGTAATCTGGCAAAGATGAATGCGTACAATCAGGAGAACCAGTGTGATGATTCGATCAGTCTCCTCTGGCAAAAGAAAGGAGATGTGTATCTTTAATAAGTGCTTCCTTTCAATCATTTACTTTAAGGACTTTGCTTTTGTTATCTCGTCTTGCGCTTACAGTAAAACCAGTTAAATTGAGGCGGGATCGTTTTGGAGAGATCAGATTTATCAGTTAATAGTTGAGGCTCCTGTACTTTATTTCTAAACACACTTGAAAATATTTTACTAATGGTTAAAAATTAAACACAAATCTAACAACTGACATTCAAAAGAATACCAGCCAGAGGAATTTGTCTACAAAGAGATAAAATTTCATCATGCGAGTGGTCCCAGTTTTCTTGGTTTTCTTGTCTTGGTTTTGTGGATCAGAGGTAAGAATTTATTTTATTGTGGTAGAAGTAATTTATTTTTACAAAAACAGTTAAAAAGCAGTTTATTGTTATAAAAGCAAAGCCAGGGTTTTTTTTAAGTTTCCTTGCATAATATTTGTGTTTCATACATTTGTTTTAGCCTAGCTTGAATGTTTGAAGCTTGCTATTTCTCTTTCATGTATTGATTCTGTCTGGGGTTTATGCTAACAGGCTTCTGGAAAATATTTTAATCACAATCCTATACTAAACCCAATTTGCAAGCATGGTTGATCACTGAAAGGTACTGCAATTTTCCCTGCTCCCCTTTTTTGAGAAATGAGATTACAGTCTTCTAACACGGCAACACGGTATATCATACTGCCTGAAGGTTTGCTGCGGAATCTCTTCTGGCAGAAATGTCCCAGAAAGCCCATCTGGGCTGAGTGTTCAGCATGCCCCGAGTCTTTTAGAGAAACCCTTAGATAAAAATCAGCACCTTAGATAAAATCAGCAACTTTTCAGGAGAAATGCCTAGTACAATATGGGAGTTATGCCAAGCCAGATCTGGCTCACAGTTTGGATTCTACTGACCTGAGAACAGCAGGAAAGATTTAGTAAGATTATACAACCATTAAAAGGGGTTTTGTTGGATTAAATTCTGCCCCAACATCCCCACTGACTTTACTATGGCCAGGATTTCTTCACAAGAACTTTAAACTTCAGCTCTATTGATTCAATTGACGACACAGTCAAAGCCAATAAATCACAGTTGAGGACTGACTTTTCTCTCTCATTTTTATGCAAAGTCCATCCATGTATATTTTTCATGTTTCAGCATTCTTCCTACCCATAGACCTCAGTAAGCAAAAGCACTCAGCCAGCAATGAAGTCACCAGAGAGCTGCACAAACGCAGGTGCAGAGTCATTCACCTAGAGGCAGTCGGATGGGGGGGTCAGAATCTGTAATTGCAGTCCAGCAACGTCCAGCAACCGCGCTGCAAATCCACTGCTGTGCAAGATACAGGGAAAGAGCTGATAAGGAAGGGCACTTAATTTTCAAATTTCTTTAAGATACTTGTTACTTCAGCAGTCATACAGTGAAACAAATCAGTAATTTTAGATTTCTTTATTTGCTTCTAAGTAGTTCATAAATATTTACAGGCCATATTTAAACCCAAAGCCAGCCAAGCCAATAAAAAAGTCTCAGAAAAAAAGTTTCTGTTTTTTTTATTTTTCTGGTGTTTAAGTCCCCTTTTTTTTTTATTTGCTTACAATCCCAATTGCCATGCTGTGTTATAAACCATTGGCTTAAAAAATGTTTCTAATCTGTGCACTTCAGCTGATGTTTGAAGAGTAAAGAGTATAAAGTTTGTGGGAGACCAGTAAGAGTGAAGATCACACCAGGTGAATGGTCAAAAAAGAAAAAAAAAAATCAGAAAAACTGAAAAAGATGAGGTGGCCAAAGACAAGGGAATAAACACTATAAATGATATTTAGCACCTTTGTGCTCGTAAGGTAGGAAAAGGCTTATGAATGAACACTTTGTTGAGGTCAGTAAACTGCAGAACTCTTGGTGCAGTTCCTAGTCTTACACCCTTTTTTTTAATTTATTTTGTGCCTTGCAGAATGCAGCATCTAATGCTGAAGAAAACCAGTTTCAGCAGGTTGAGACTGCCCAGCCAGTTGAGCAAGACACGTACCTCATAGCAGAATGCTTAAGCAACCAATACACACACAAGTCCTGTGAGAAAGTTTTTTGTCACCCGTGGGAACGATGTGTGGAGGGAAAATGCCTTTGTAAGCTTCCCTACCAGTGCCCAAAGAATGGCTCTTCAGTTTGTTCTACCAATGGAAAGTACTTCCATACTTACTGTCACCTAAAGAGCTATGAGTGTCGACGTCCCGAAACAAAGTTTCTGCACAAGGGAAAATGCATGTCTGAAGGTATTAAAACCTCCTTTTCCAAAATGTATCAGTCAGTCATTTGTGGCCAAGGAGATGCTTACTATTTACAGCTCAGAAAGTCTGTTCATTTCCTCACACTAGTAAGAACATGAAACAGAAAATGAGAAGTCATTGAAAATGGGCAGTATCTATTGATTTTCATAAAAACGAAGTGATTGACAGGCCCAGGTCACCTTGCTGCTGGTAGGTTGCTCAAATCATCAGGTAGAAAGGGAAAAAATAGACACAGTCAAACGTTCAAACTTTTCCAACCAGGGTGTTGACTATGGTGGGAGGCACAGTGGGAGAGGGCCTGCTGAGAACATTAGCAGAGAAGGGTATCTTTTGGAGAGGGACAGGCTTCACAGGAGCAAGAGTCCAAGGAATGGAGTCAAGCTGCTGAGGTGTGCGTGGGGGTGCATGGGGAGAAGGTAAGCCATGTTCACCTCAATCATCTTCACGCTGTGGATTTCATCAAAAGAGAAAGCTATTGCCCTGCAAACCAGCGACAGTTTGTGCGCTAACAAGCAGCAGTTTGTTCTCACCTGCTTTTTAGGCTGCTTTGTCAGCTCAACTGCTGTCTGAATGCAGGGAGAAATGGCTCCTGCTAACCAGGCGGGTGGCCTCTTCCAGCAGTAGCAGTTGCTGTTCCTGCCTGTCCTCCAGTCCCACCTCCACTGAATACAGCAGGAGCAGCAAGCTGGGCCCAGGGCTCTCTCACCCAGTCTATCCCAGTTCCATCCCTCCCTTTCCCCACAGAAGCAGCAGCTCAGCCCATCGCCCTAGGGTGGCAAAATTCAATTCTGCCTATTGCCACCAAAAAGGATGGGACAGCCTCCATGTGTTCCTGGTGCACTCTCTATACGGTGTCACTAAGTTAAGTTGAGGGCCTTAGCTCCACTGTAAATAGTGGAATTTTTGCTACACAGGTAATAGAAGAAGGATCTGGCCATCTCACTTGAAGTCTTACTGGTTGGTTATCAAAAGTCCTCTAACGAAAGTCATTATACTAAGATGCAACCTTTCCTCAGTAGACCTCCAGGTACTCTGACGTGGTAGGAACCATTACCCTCATTTGCCCTGAAACTGGTATATTTTGAAAAAGTGGCAGGCTCAAGGCCACAAAGTCAGTCCTCAGAAAAATCAGGAATAATACCTGAAGCTTCTGATTCCCAGCCTACTGTTCTCTCCATATGAACTTTGGTTGTCAATACAAAATTGGTCCTGATTTGTTTCTGTGCAGCCTTTCCACTACATATATCTATATAATATGATTTTATTTGGGGATTTTTTTATTTCTCTCTTTTTTTTTTTTAGATACATTTTCAATCTCTGTGGGCCATGGAAATTCAAATTTGCTTCGAGTAAAACCTATGAATCAAAAGAACGACGTTTTTGTATGTGATAGTGGGTGGACTATGAATGAAGCAAACGTGGCTTGCAAGCACCTTGGCTTTGAATTGTAAGTTTGGGGAATTTATCTCTGGATAACTGCAAGGGATCTGAAAAAGTAGCGATGCTTACAGAAGCGTCAGTCACAGTCAGCCAACAGTTAAGACAGAAAACTCATGAACAATGTATTGGCTACAATATTCTGATAAAGCTTCTTAAATTGACACCCGAGAGTGAAAGCCAAAACATAGACTCTATTGTGTTCTCTTACAGATTACAACTATACAAGCCATAACTGGTTTACTTTTAAAATAAAGCTGAAGACCAACGCAGGGGTTTTCTCTCAGGTCTGTGTAAGGGAAAGTGCATCGATGGACCATCCCCAAGTAGCTCTGAGCAATACCCTGTATGCAGAGAAGTTTCTTACGCTAGCTGACAACAGGGTACAGCTCTGTTTTGCCACTTGCACCAGCCAGACTAAGAGGAACCAGAATATGTTTTTTTCTTCACCCTTTGCCCCCGCTGCCATTGATTGCTTTGGCCCCAGGGATGGCTGAAGCCACACAGAGCTTGTTCTTTTTCCTACGACCACACTGATGACCTGAGTTGCACATTCAGCTCCTCATAAAGAGTCAACTCTATATCCTGTACATAATAATTTTACACATAGACAACTAATTTAACTGAGTCAGCTAGGGCTGCCTCCCCAACCCTGCCTGAAGACTAAAAATGCTGTTGCAGTGCCCTAAATTGTCCCCTCTAGGTGAGAAGCAAGTATTTCCTAGTCCCACTCAGTATCTCTTTAGATAGCAGAGAAGGGTTTGTCCTGGGACAGAGCATTCAGCCCTGGAGTCCCATTGTAAGCCTCTCTAGTTACTTACTTACTCGATCCATATTTCTTTAAGGTAGGGGACACATACACTGTTAGGAGGATACCGCTCAGGTAAAACCAAGGGAGATAAAATTTATTAATCCCAGCCGTGCAGTGGCCTGAGCTTCCTCAATATGCATCGGTTTTGGCGACATCAAGGATACTTGACCCCATGCAGGATGGTTTCCAAATTATGTCTCATCTGTGTCCACACAGAGATAGAGATCTGAGCTTACAAGTTTTGCTACATAACGAGACTTTTCTATCCATCATGATACACAGTGACTGTCATAGAGCCACATATGGATTTAGGGACAGTTCTATGCAGCAACCTGCAAAAATTAGCGCTTTGTTTTACTTTTTCTTCCGAAGTAAACATCTCCTACTTACACCTAGACAATTCCACGGGAAGTCTGCTCTTTTTCTTAGCCATGACCAAAATTCTTTAACACTGAGGAAAATCATATAAATTCTAAACAATAAAAGCAGTGGACAATCCATTGTGAAATGATATAATTTGTTATTATTATTTGTATCTTCACAGAGGTGCTGAATATTACCAAGCCAAGTCCATCATCACAGAATCTGCCTTAAATTCGTTGCACTGTCTGCAAATAACTTGCAGGGGCCTAGAGACAAGTCTTGCTGAATGCCACATAGACATGAAATCAAGAGATAGTAATGAGGGATTTGTTGGCCTCCAGTGCTATGAAAATCTCAGAGGTCAGTAGGTTTTTTAGTTTTATATCTATTGTGGGGTTCTTACATTTTGAGTTTATTTTAAATAATTAGGACCTAGTTTGCTGAACTCTCAGCCACAGCAAACCTGCACTGAAACCTTTCGATTTTTTTAAATAATCCTTTTGCAGACTTTAAGACAATTGAGGCAGTCTTGAGTCAAGACAGTCTTGAGTTTATGACTTTGGAAAATCACTGTTGCTCCTGAAGTATTTTTACAGATATTTCCCAAAAGTAAATATATTTCACTCATGGTTCTGTTTGTTCCCCCATCCCTTCCAAGGGTACCAAGGTATACTGTATCCCACAAGTCTTGTCTCTTCCGGGTTAACTGGTGAGGAGACAGGTGACAACCTCCTACTCACTGCTTTGTCTGTGAGGGAGATCAATTAGGACACTAGTAGCACTGTAGCCAGACAAGCATGACTATAGCGGAACTGCTCGTGTCTTCTGGGGAGTTTCAGGGCTCCTCAGTTTCTCATTGATATAAGGGGAATCAAGTCCTTGTTTCGACTTCTGACAGCTTTCTGGTCTCTGTAGTGGGCTTTATTTGGCACTGATAAGCACCAGCCTGAGATGCTGCTGGTTAGGGGAGCTGTGAATCATCTCAGGTTTTTCTTATGCCACAAAAGTAGGAGTTCACAGACTCTTGATGACTTCCATCTAGAGGGGGAACACCCATCATCTTAATCACTTGAATCATTTACAGTGGGTTTGAACCGATCATTTCTGGTTTAGTCCTTGTCTAGAAGAAAGGAAGTTCCCTTTTGCCAGGCTACTGCAAGTTGGAGCAGGAAAATAAGTGGTCACATTGAAAGCTTGATGAGAAGGCGATTAAAACAATAAAAAAGATTCCTATTTACATTCCTAGGCCCCAGAATGCCTGCTGTTGATAGGCCAAACTGCTGATAGAATAAAATGCGCAAGCAGAATATTTCTGTGGGCAGTTGTGAATCTATAGACATTTCCAAACTAACTTCATTTTTGTCGTGCGCAGCTTGTTCAGATGGTGAGTTTCATTGTGTCAACAAGAAGTGCATTTCTCTGAATAAAACCTGTGATGGGATCAATGACTGTGGAGACCTAAGTGATGAACTGTGCTGTAGAGGTAATAATTCCCTTTCTCAGCTGTTTCAAAATCATTTCAGCAGAAAACCACCCCCAAAGAATTTTTACAGTGATGTAACAGCTAAAGTCTCTTTTCCAATAAGTCACTACATTAAAGCAATCAAACCATAGTTTACGTATAAGCAAGTGCAAAAAAAGTAGGCATAATATAATTTTTTGAAGCAGGTAAGTGATCTCTGAGAAGCTGGATTTCCTTGGAGGATGAGGAAATACAATGAGATTATTTAGGAGGCTGTTAAACATTGATACAAAAAAATGAGCTGTGTTAGAATGAAAATATATTTTTAGTTGGGAAAAATCAATAGTAATTAAACAAAGACACTGTTTTTCCAATGAACTATCTTTAAACCAAAGCAAGAGCTCTCTTAAATTTATTACTTATGCAAGATTATCCATAGAATAGCTGTGAACAGTTCCTGTCTGAACATTGCTTGTTCATGAGCAGTCATTCTTTCAGCATCTGCAATTCTAGCTGTAACAAATTTGATTAGAAACAAGGAATGGATCTAGCATGACCTGAATGCAGGAGAATACTTTCAGAAGCTGGGCTTCAGGTGCCAAATGGTAATGTGGGTTACAAATCCCATCACTATCCCTAAATAACCTTAATTTTGTAGTTTTACAATTGTCAGTAAATGTATCTGATAATTGTGGAAACACAGGCACAGGCATTTTAGAAAAAAATAATACTGTGCCTTCATATATTTAGAGGACATTTATTCAGATTCCACTTGATCAAAATAGTGCTGTTTCAGCTGTATGGGCTGAAAACAATGCTTCCTGGAATCAAAAGAAGTATTTCAACTGAGTTCAGTGGTCTTTGGATCATATTGGGATATCTGGATACTTTTAGAGAACTATCTCATTTTCTATTAAAGACATACATCCTTAAATAGTAGATTGACATGAGATTATAAAGTAGCTCAAAAACCCCTGCCATAAATTCAAACACTGCTTTGCTTTTGATAATATACAAAGTGATCACAAGAATTAAAAGGAAGGGGATTCTCAGGTTTGTAATAATGTTTCATATAATCAAGAATTTTAGAAGAAATCAGTTATTAAATCCAGTATCTTCAAAATAGGACTCTCGATTCCTAACCCTGCATTTAGGCATTTCACTTGTTCAACCAAAAGCCAGCTTGGACTCTGATTTGGGGGGAGAAATTTGACCCAAGCATCATAAATTCCTCATTTGAGATGATCAGTAAGGCTGGCAAAACTGGAGGTCTTTTGGCTGAGGTTGAGTGTGGGCATGTGTTGTGTATGATACTGGTAAGGAGTGATACCAAGTCTAGAAGTACAGTACTGAGCTGGTAACAGAGATCCACATTTTTTAAGTCTTAAAACTTCAAGACTGTAAAATGAGGAGAGCCAAGTATTCATTTTGTTTTACGCTTACAGAGCCTGCTTTTGTGATCTATTTATGAACAGTCAAGTCCCCCATAACATGGGTATTATATTGGTTTTATATTTTAAAAAGCTCTCTAACTATGTGAGGTTGCTGAACCGTATGATCCTGTGATTTACATTTGTAATTCTCCTGTGTTACAGAGTGCAGAGGCAACAGTTTCCACTGTCGGTCAGATATCTGTATTCCAAATAAGAATGTCTGTAACAAAGAAATTGACTGTCTCACTGGAGAGGATGAAGCTCGAGTTCTCTGTGCAGGTTTCCTTCTGAAAGATGTTTTTGTTTCTTTCCTTTCATTCTGCTCAATTATAACTAGAGAGTACACAATGCGTATTATAAAATTATTTAACAGATTAGCAAAACCAAAATGCACGCAAGAATTAGTCTTCCCAATGTTATGTTATGCATAGGAAGAAAAGGTTACATAATTTTCCTGCCTTTCCTTCTAGAAAAGAATAGCAAGAAAACTAAAGGAAGGCAGAAACACATGAAGTTTTAGGAGGCTTAAGGCAGATGATACCTTTTGCTTACATGCCCGTCTATCAAACTGGTATCCTCTACTTGTGAAGAAAGTGTAGACAGCGTGGGCAGGAATATTTTCCCCACAGATGAGGAATTCAACTAGTTTGTCAATATAATAATTCTCCTGAGCTGTTCCCCTCACTGTTGAAAAGATTTTGTTTTGTTTTGAAATTAGAATGTTTTTCCTTGCTCTGATAAGAGACAAAGTCTAAAGCCAAAAAGTAAACACTATCAGTAAATGGTAATTGGTAAAGGTAAACTGAACTCTAAATGTAAACATGACTGTCAGTAACATGAGAACAGACCCAATCCTCAAACTCCATTTAGGAACTTAATTCAATGGGCATTTTGTTTGAATAAAAGCTGACAATCCAGATTCAGGAAGCATTTAATTTACCTCTCATGTTGAATACCCTCCCTTACCCTGTTAGAGGCACACAGTACACAACAGCAGCATCTAAATTGGGGAGAAAAAAAATCCTGTTGCCTAATGCTCCTTTGGGCTTTAGAAAGCTCCAAAAGGTTGATGGGGCAGGAGGAGGAGTTTCTGTTGTTTCCTGGTGGAGGAGAATGGGATATCACTTTACAGATCAAAAACCAAAAATGGACATTTCTCAGGGTTTCTATGCAGAAGGGCTCCCTAGGCATGGAAAGCAGAGTAGATGACATGTAGTTATGAATGAATATCTGCTGGATATAGGTCATTTGTAGGCTGAGGCAGGCAAAGAGTGTCTAGTAGGAAAGGAAACAGCGGGCACCAGGCTGAGAGAGTACTGCTGTCCATGTGAAATGGTGTGCCCTTATGCATTTAAAATGTCTAAACCCACACTTTTGGCACACAAACATATATTCAAGTAATAGAACAAATTTAAATGTTTGCAATATTTTTAGTATTTTGTTATCCTACTACAGGCAAAGACAAAGGTGCTGAAAATCACAGTATGGATGAAGGTAAGTGTAACTAACCCTCCAAACGCAGCAGCATACCCTCTTATTAGTGACTTTCCAGCTACCAGCCAGCTGGCCAGATCCAGCACACTCACTTGTGATTTAGTAATATACACTCTGGGGCTTACTATTTGTCTCGCTTCCCACTAATTTCAAGAATGCCATAATAATTCATCCTGGCTGAGGATCCACATCTGCATATTTTGGCAACTGGTGGAGGTAAACTCTCAGCAAATCTAGGGGAACTGCTTTAAAATTATTTGCCTGAATGCAAGCAGCAGTGGAAAATAAAGAGAAGTAATGTGATGCTAAGACACAAGCAAATTTCAAAGCAAAAACAGATGCCAAAATTTTGGTCTTTGCTTTCCTGCTACTTCAGCTACTGGTATATTCACGGCACTCAAATTTTCAAGATAAAGATAAACCTGTCTCCAAATAGAGAGAATGGATACCTGAATTCTGAGACATTTTTCCTTTTTGTTAAAGAAAGAAAAATGATAAAGACACTTCTTCCCCGAGTACACTGCGGTCTTACAAATCACACATTAACTCGACGGAAAAGAATCGTAGGTGGAGAGATTGCAAAAAAGGTAAAAAAAAACCCTTACCAGAGATGAGTTCATTCAGCATCAATTTAAATGGGCATTATTGTCCTTCTGTTAAAATGTACGGTAATAACAAAATCAGCTACAACACTGATTTCATGTTTTGCAGCAGTAGTGGCATTGCACTGAACAAAAGTAAAGAGAAGCACAATTTATAAAGTAAAATATGCAAAAGTTGCAAAATTGAGCATTACAGTACAAGTGCACATTGAAAATGATTCAGAAAAATACTTAATACTATAGCTAGAAATAACAATTCTGACAAAATGGAATTTAAATTTGCGCCTTTGAAACAGAATACAGTCAAAAACGCTGTAGTTGATCATACCAGGTCAGGTTCTACATCTGTCTCTCTGGCTACATGGGGTTTCATGATAGAAAGCTGGAGGAAAGGAGGCATCGCAAAGTCAGAAGACTGAACAAAATTATTGCGTTTTAGCATATATATCCTTTACATCAGATGGAGCCCAATTCACAATTTCTGGATAGCAGATTTTTTATTTACCATAAGATATAGTCAAGGAGATAAGGTGATACCAAGAAGTGTGTTTCCCTTTATGCACTAAAAATAGTACAATTATTATGATTTCACATTATTTGGGTGTTTGTTGTTTGAATAGGGTGAATTCCCTTGGCAAGTGGCAATTAAAGAAACTGGCAGTGAAGGTGCAACAGTGTACTGTGGAGGGGTTTATATTGGTGGCTGTTGGGTTCTGACTGCTGCACACTGTGTCAGGTAAAAACAACAAACTGGGAAATTATTTTCTTCTTGCAAGGCAGAAAGATTGATTTGGATATTATTGCCCTTCTTAGCTCCCTGTTTGCTAATTCCTATTTGGCTATTGAATAAAACAATTTAAAACACTGACTCACCCACATTAACAACAGGGAAGATTCAGAGAAAGCAGAATATTTTCGCAGTGAATAGAAAGATGAAAAAGTAATGATGAGTTTGAAGAGACACAGCGTTCTTCAGTCAGATAGTAGGCAGGCAGGAAAGGTTCACCGTAACAACTTTGCCTGAAAGGGAGATACAAGGGACCTCCTCTCTCTGCCTTGGGGAAGTCCAGGATCTGTTCCCTGAGAATGTCCCTGGGGTCACATATTCCCCAGAACAAGCAAGAGCAGACAGGGAAGATTTGCCAGTCGCAGCATCCCATCCACATCTGCTCACTCTTCTTTCACCTGAAATCAGAGAAGCATAAATGACTGCTTTCTCTTTGTCACAGCACTAAACGCAGAGGCTGGCCTTTAATATTTTTTTCTGTATTATTTGCAGTACTCAGCTCTAAGTGTCATCTGCCTTGCATTTGCTACACTTCAGAAAAACCTGGACATCAGGTGCCAGAAATAAACTATATGCCTATAATGTGAATTTTTATTCTAGAGAAACTTTGATAACATGCAGAAGTTTACAGCTAGTTGAAAAGTACAGTGCTTGTGTTAAGTACCAAAATGTATTTTATTCCACTGTTTTTTTCCAGGGCAAATCGAGTTCATCTGTACCGCGTCTGGGTTGGGCTGTTGAATACAATACTGTATGACAAACACACAGACACTTTCAGACTAAACCGACTGATAATTCATGAAAATTATAATGCGTCAACTTATGAAAATGATATTGCTCTGCTGGAGCTGAAAGGTTATGGGAAAGAATGCTCCACGAAATACACCACACCTGCCTGTGTCCCCTGGTCAGAGTATATGTTCAAGACTGGTGACAGATGCAAGGTTTCTGGATGGGGATTAGAGAAAGGTATTTGCTTTAGTGCTTACTACAAGAATGTATTATTTGTATCACTCGTTTTCTAGTTGTGGTGAGCTTTCATTTTGAAAAGGCCGAGGAGCAGTTGTGCACAAAGCGCTCAGAAGAGGCTGAGTACAGAAAACATAGGCTGTGGTTCGGCATTCAGCTATCACTGTTGGTTGTCTTCTCTGTACGGCTTCCTCTGCTGTGTCAGCCACTTGGTAAATTGATTTGGAGGACACCCCTGGTTGAAAACTACCCTGACAATAAGAAATGTTCCTTTTGCCAATCTAAGATTTATATTAGATTGGCAAAAGGAACATTTCTTATTGTCAGGGTAGTTACCCAATGATTTTACCA
>VYZW01020986.1:86716-101303 GCA_013401315.1 Balaeniceps rex | reverse complement strand
CGATCCTTGCCCTCCCGGCGGCCGGCTCGCTTCAGACGGCTCGGCCCGGCCTGCCCCGGCCCGGCCCGGTCAGACCAGCCGGGGCTTGCGAGGGCGGGCGGCTGGCGGCAGCCTCCCGCCGGTCCCGGGAGCCGCTCCCGGGGAGACGGGGCGCAGCCGCAGAGGAGACCTCCGTACCTGCTGGGAGGCGGCTCCCCCGCCGTCCCCGTCCCCGGCTGCTGCAGAGGGGTGCCAGGCGGGCGATGCGCCAGGAAAGGGGTTTCTTGCCCGCTTCAGGAGCGCCCCAAAACGGGCGGCTCACGTACAGCATCTTGGTCTCCCTCGCCTGAACCGATTTACCCGGCGTACTGGGTTGGATTACCTGTTAAGTCCGGGAATGAGCCTGGTGGTGGCACCTTGGCTGGCTCCACAGGAGCGGCCAGGACACCGTCACGTTTCCTCTCTGTACTAGAATATGCGCTTTTCAAATACGTTTTTTCTTCCCCATTACGTTTTATTGTGGCTTCAGTTTGTTTCCGATACCGAAACAAGGTGAAGGGTCATTTTTCAAATGGACTCCACAACCTTCCTTAACTTGGGATGGAGAATTCCCTGTCTTGCTGCACTAGTCAGTGTTCAGGGAGATGTGACTTTAGCAGTCTCTACTAATTTAGATTTTATTAATGTTACAGTTGTAGAAATAAAAAGATGTTTCATTACAGTTAATTTTAAAGGTTAAGCTAAAAAAATCAGAGCACTACTGTTGCTTGTGTAGAAAGCATACAAGTATTCATGAACTTACTCTGAAGTACTCTGTTCTTTAATGTAATCCTACATATCTCACACTTAGCTGACACATCAATTTTAGTAACTCAAGCTCTTTTTTTCTTTAACTTGGGAAGCTAACATTAACACTTGGCTCAGGTGTCTTATCCCCCTTTTTAAAAAAATGCTTACTACCCCTAAGTTGTAATTTGGTAATAATTGTTGATGTTCAGGTGCCTGAATATATGTTTAAGTTAAAAATACAAGTGATACTGTCTTAAGCCCAACTTTGCCTGTGGTGACTTTTGACAGTACTAAAATTCTCTGCACAAAATCTATTTGAGGCATGATAAATTACCTTTTTCAGGATCAAAGCCCCTTCCTCGCTATGGATATAAACCTTCACCCCCAAATGGTTGTGGATCACCTTTATTTGGAGTTCAGGTAAGTTTCCATTTTGGGGCTTCTTTGTGTGCCTTTCATACATCGACTTTCCTCGATGTGGGCATTTTTTTTGCTCCCCCATTCTAAGGATGAGACAGCATCCATGTACAATGTCCCCGCTTTTATCAGCTCCAGCACATGCTTTGGTAAAAACGTGGAAAATGTTAGTATTGTAAGCGAACATAGCAGAAACATTTTCATCATTGACATAAAATATTATAGGGATAAAATAGAATGATGATGATTAATTTCTAATTTTTTAACCATGTTTTGTTCTCACAATCTTGAAAACGTTGAATAACCCCAACTGTAGTCCTGTGAGAGTGGAGGGTTTGACTCTGACTTTTACTGTCCTTACTGACGCTAACCCATTTTCCTTAATGCTGAAAAAAAAATAAAGGTTAGCTTATGTACTGGCTCTGGCTGGGATGGAGTTAACTTTCTTCCTAGCAGGCTGCACAGCGCTGTGTTTGGGATTTTTGGCCAAAACTGTTGATGGTTTTCGCTATTGCTGAACAGTGCTTGCACAGCTTTGGGACTTTCTCTTTTTTCCCCGCTCTGCCCATCCACCACCCCAGGGCATAGCCTGAGGCTAGGCAAGAGGTTGGGAGGGGACCCAGCTGGGGCAGCTGACCTGAACTGGCCAGAGGAATATTCCGTATTACACAGAGTCTGCTCAGCAGTAAAAACTGGAGTAGTGGAAGAAGGGGGGGTGTGGTGTGTGTGTGTTTGCCTTCCGAGGTGGCTGTTGCTCAGGGACTGGCTGGGCATCTGCTTGTGGGACGTGGTGAATGATTGCTTTTGCGCTGCTTATTTTGGGGCATTTCTTCCATTTTTCATTCGTCTATTAAACTCTTTATCTCAACCCACAAGTTTTCTTGCTGTTGCTCTTCCTATTCTCTCCTCCATTCCATGGAGAGGGGCGGGGGGTGAGCAAGCAACTCTGTGGGTGCTTGGCTGCTGGCTGGGGTCAAACCACCACAGCTTACTAGAGGTGAACAGCAAAATACAGAGATAAGTGAATGACGGCTGGATTGATTGCATTAGTTTTTAATTTCTAACTGTGATAGTCTATTCATAGGCTGTATCTTTCTTAACTGGAATACCATTTGGGGGGGGCGGGTGGGATTTTCTTCACAGTTCGACATTGGTATCCCTTCGATGACAAAGTGCTGCAATCACCATGACAGATGCTACGATACTTGTGGCAATAAAAAAAATGATTGTGATGAGCAGTTTCAGTCCTGCCTCTCCAAAATTTGCAGAGATGTGCAGAAAACACTTGGAATCTCAGAGAGTGTCCAAGGTAAGTGTGAAAAAGCCTTTCTTTTTTTCAAGTTTAACTGAGCTTATTTGGCAAAGAATCTTTGTGCAGCACAGTAATGCCACATTTTTGTAAGCTGATGCTGTTGCTGAAAGATGCCTTGTTCCTTCCTTCCGTCGTGCAGCCGAGCGGAGCAATGACACAGTGTAGGAAAATGATCAGGGTTAAAACTAAACTTGAGGGGAAAAATTAATGTTTCCCATTTAGGAGGATGAATATGGGAATAGAACTTGATCAAAATGCATGTATAATTCTCGCATTGACTGTAATCTAGCTGAATATTCAGTGTTCACTGAGTGAGTCCTAAATATCTACTATGTATGCTTGCTATTAAACTGTAGGAAAATACTGAATTTTGTTTCCTTTTATGAAGTAAGATATTAGAATAATACATTATTATAGTGGAAGTAGTTAATGCTGTCCCTTGGTGAATAAATTTTAGATTTGTCAGTAACAGACCATATGATACTACTTCTGGTTGTTGGCCTGCATCTGATCAATACATGACATAACCACACTTTTTAACTTAGACAGTGTCACTTTTACAGTACGTAGTCCCACTGAGAGCAGACAGTTTTTACAACAAGCCTATGTTTGAACTTCTCAAATTAATTTAACTGCAAAGAAGTCATCATGTTAATGTTTAGTGTTAGAACTTGGTGAATATTTGCTCAATTCTGTTGAGCTGCTGTTAAAGATAGCAACCTCTGCATAAATGGGGATGCAAAAAATGAGGGGTATAACAGCTTTCATCTTTCCAAGACTCAGTGATGTTTCTAACACTGATAACACTGCACATGCAACGAATTTTCTTGTTCCGTTTGGTTGGCATACGAAAAGTCTTTACTCACAACTTAAATGCTTCTGTATTGGTTCGGTCTTTCATTTGACAATCTATTTGCTATGCCCAGAGAAGATTGCTTCTTTCTTAAAATCATTCTCGGTTTGCCAGAGTAATTTCTGTTAGTTTCATATTCCATTCAAAGAGTACATTTAACTGAACTCCTCTTTGCTTGCAGCTTGTGAATCAACTGTTCAGCTGTTGTTTGATGCAGTTATACATTTAGGATGTAAACCATACCTGGATAGCCAGAGAGCTGCATGTGTGTGTCGTTATGAGGATAAGACAGATCTCTGAAAGAAGATACTGAGATCTCACGGTGTAGAATAAAGTCAAAGACTCAGCTGGAATGAAGCAAGTGTTTGGTTACAAAGCTTTATGGCTTTTCAGACAGTACTATATTAAACACTGACATGAATATACTGGTTTGAAAGTCACTATGATATTCTTCCTAATGTAAAAAAGAAAGAAGTTTTCCTTCTCTTCCCCTTTACACCAGAAGCTCGGAAACTGAAATTAGTTTCCTTTGGTGTATGTCCACTCAGGGTATGCTATCATAAAACACTAGTGCCATTTTAAAGTTTTTAAGAAAACTCCATAATGGAGAAATCAAAGGAGCAGAAGAGTTGTATTGAATTCTCAGATGATTTTTAATATAGGTCAAATTTTGGGTTGACTAGCAGTCGATGCATCTGATAGATCCAACAGGAAAGAGCATTTTGTGTGCATTAATATGGCATCTTAAATAGCCTGTACTTTCATGCTTTGGGTACAGTTGCCTTCAGTTCTCTCGGATGTATGCTGTCCCGTGGGTTTGTTTTTAAAAAAACAAAAACAAACAAAACCCCAAAACCCTTAGCAAGGGTATACATCTGCACTACATATTTCTGATTCTATATCAACCTTACTTCTGCAACACTTTTCAGATCAAATATGTTGATGCTTTCAAGGCTTGACCACTGAAATGAACAATTAGCAACCTAAGGATATACTTTTGATTTGACAAAATGGTGGAATGTAGTTGCTATGTTATTTTTAAAATGAATCAAATGTTTATTTTTCAAATAAAACATTTTGTGTTGTGTATTATATGCATAGAAGGGATGTATTGTTCAAAGAAGTTGATTTATATTTGTCTTGTGGCACAACTTGGTTACTGTATTCATTTTTGCTTTCATTTAGTCCATTCTGATGAAAAGTAAAAGAAAGTTCCACAGATAGGGTCACTATGCCCAACAAACCTTTTTATTTAAAATGCCCTCCGTGAGGCTGACACGTATTTGAGCCTGTATTTCTGTCATCTGTTCCCATGACGTCCGTGAGGCTGAGAAACATCCGAGCCTGTACTTCTGTCATCTGTTCCCTCTCTGACTTCTCTAGCTCTGTCCTGGTTTTGGCTGTGATAGAGTTAATTTTCTTCCTAGTAGCTGGCATAGTGCTGTGTTTTGGATTTAGGATGAGAATAATGTTGATAACACACCAATGTTTTAGTTGTTGCTGAGCGGTGCTTGCACAGAGTCAAGGCCTTTTCAGCTCCTCATACCACCTGGCCAGCGAGCAGGCTGGGGGTGCACAAGAACCTGGGAGGGGACACAGCTGGGACAGCTGACCCCAACTGGTGAAAGGGATATTCCACACCATATGAACAAAAAAACCTGGGGGGAGTTGGCCAAGGGGGTGCAGCTGCTGCTCGGGAACTGGCTGGGCATCAGTCAGCAGGTGGTGAGCAATTGCATTGTGCATCACTTGTTCTGTATATTCTTTTATCATTATTATTCTCTTCCCTTCCTTTTCTGTCCTATTAAATTCTCTTTATCTCAACCCATGAGTTTTATCTTTTTTCCGATTCTCTCCCCCATCCCACTGGTGTTTAGCTGCTTGCCGGGTTAAACTACAAGAAGCTGAAATCACCTGATGTATGAATTATTTGGGGTTTGTTCTCTGTACTGATCTTTCATGGTTATCTCCACTTGTCAGACCTTAGTTAATTTTTGCATTATGTCCTCTGTCAAAGATTTTGATTTGCTCTCCTGGTGCCCTGATTCTGCCTTAGAAATCCACAGGAGGAGAGGACTGAAAATTACAATATTGCATCTGTGAACACGGAGTGGAAACGATGCTAAAAGCCTAAAATTTACCAGGCTCATGGACTATAATGTGATTTCTCCTCTGGAAGTACTTTTATATGTCTTTTCTTTACCAGTTGTTTGTGGTATTTTTGTTTTGTTTTTCACTAGAGCTTACTGTACATGACACTGAATGTAAGTGCCTCATAGAATAAAGTTCCCGCTAAAGTTCTTTGGCCATGCTTCATAGTTTCTTTTCATATTTGTGGATATGACGTAGCACTGCAAGAGAGGTATTACTGTAGAGTTTTACAAAACTGTGTTTAAAGAACTTGTGGTTCCTCTAAGTTTGGTGAAATTTATTTTCTGTCATAGAATTGAAATGACTGTGAATTACCTGAGGTTCCATGGTTGGAACCCTGAAAGTCTTTTAGCACCAAAGCAGGGAATGGTAATGGCATTGCTTTTTAAAAATGAAAAAAGTACCACAGTGAGTCTAAAACACTATAATTCAACTAGATGGCTGTTGAGTTGCGTAGAAACAAACTTAAACTAGATGCTTAAATGAACACAGAAAATTTTCACTGTTGGGAAGAGCTGGGTTTTGTTCCCTTCTGTATTGACCTGTAATTATACCATGAAAGCCTTCAAGAGTTTCCTTCAAACCATTTGTAACACTGCGAAGAGCTTTAACACTGCTAGATAGCACAACAACTGACAAGTCCATAGTTCCGCTTGCAAACCAGAGGAAGCATTTGACTTCCTCCAGGGAGTCTTTACTTTGCGTAAGCTTTTCCTGTAGCAAAAATCCTTGATTACAGTTACCTGCAAACTATACAAAATACATTTTACAAGCCACAGCCCCAAAATGAAGGCTAGCTATCACCCCCAGGATTAATCATACCATTTAACAACTTAGATATTTTTATATATATGTAAAAAATATAATACTATATATAGCAGCTCTTGGTATTTCACTCATTACTGCATGCTTTTATGTAGTCAGTAATGCTCTTTAAATATTGCAGTGAATTTTTTTTTTTTACAAGTTAGAGTCTTAATACTCCCTCAGGCTCTTTTGCTCTTCTGTAACAGCAGTGTGTCCACAATCGAACTCCCTTCTTCGAACAGCAGTTCTGTTACATCCATAATGCTTTTTCCAGAAATACCCATTTACAGTGGAGCTACTGCAACAATCTGAAACTGTTTCAAAACACGTACATGCATGTAAAACAAAAACTTTCATATATTAAAATAAGCTGGAAATGCACCAGTCAAACGCTACCTTAGGCTTCATACATGTGATCAAGTTACTGGTGATTTATCTGAACACAGTGGCTGACTGAGTATGCTCTTAGCCTCCAGCAGAACAAAGTGAAAAAGATGTTTGAATGTCTTATTAGGATCTAAGGAACATAGCTGATACAAGTTCAAACTCTGCTGAACAGAAAGCTGTTAGAGAGTCCTACATTTCGGTTCTACAGCTGCTACTTCACACAGGATTCTTGCAGCCAGTGGGTTTAGGGGCAGCTCTAGTGTGAGCTGAGAGACCTGGGATTTGCAGTTTGCAAAAAATGGATCTGCTGGATAAGAGTCTAAATGTTTTGTAGTGGAAGATGCTAAACTCTTATCACATTATTGTGTTTAAACTAAAGTATACACAAAGACAATTTAAACAAAAGTTCTATCTTGATCTAGCTGCCTACTGGCAGTCTCTGTATAACAAGTCCAAACAAGGGGAAAACAAGCAAAGGCAATTAGAAATAACCAAAAGGGAGACAACTTGTCTAAAGGATTTAGTCATGCAAGAAGCCTGTGTAAAAACAGGCCAAACAGACTGGGTAAAAATACCTAAAATCACACTCTATATCCGCCTCCTTTTGTGATTGTAGCAGCAACCTCTAAGAGCGTATTCACAGTCGAGTTTATCCTCCAGCCCACCTAGAAATAGGCTGGATAGGAAATTCAGATCCATCCATGGTGAAAATCTGCAAAGATCTTATACAGAAGGATGGTTTTTGTCACTGGCTTTGGTTTAGAAACTGTTGTTTCTTATGCAATCAATCAGTAAACAGTAAGTGCCATATAATGAAAAGGTTGGGAATATCAGCATTTGTTTAGATACCTTGGCACTCTCTTCACTACCTTGGTGCTCTCCTCACAGTTCTAACATCATTAAAGAGAACTGATACAAGAACAGAGCAAAGCTGCAAAATTATCTGCATCCAAACCTCTCAAGGGTTTATATGTGGGTGCACGAATGAAAATGTATTTTGAGTAACAGTAGTCTTACAGCAAAGGAAACGGTATGTGCCTTTAAGGGGACTTACAATACAGTTTTGAAAAAATCTCAATTTAGTAAACACAGTAGCTTCTCACCATGTTTCAGGATGATGCCTTTGTATAAAACAGTGCAGTTAATGAAACATGGTCATTAAAGCACCCATCACAGGAATACAGATAGAATCATAAAGTCATAGAATCATTTGGTTGGAAAAGACCTTTAAGATAAGTCCAACCGTACCTGTCCACTACTAAACCATGTCTTAAGCACCTCATCTACCCGTATTTTAAATACCTCCAGGGATGGGGACTCAACCACTTCCCTGGGTAGCCTGTTCAAGTGCCTGATAACCCCTTCCGTGAAGTTTTTCCTAATATCTAATCTAAACCTCCCCTGGTGCAACTTGAGGCCATTTCCTCTCGTCCTATTGCTTGCTACTTGGGAGAAGAGACCAACATCCACCTTGCTACAACCTCCTTTCAGGGAGTTGTAGAGGGCAATAAGGTCTCCCCTCAGCCTCCTCTTCTCCAGGCTAAACAACCCCACTTCCCTCAGCCGCTCCTCATAAGACTTGTGCTCTAGACCCTTCACCAGCTTTGTTGCCCTTCTCTGGACATGCTCCAGCAACTCCATATCCTTCTTGTAGTGAGGGTCCCAAAACTGAATACAGTACTCGAGGTGCGGCCTTACCAATGCTGAGTACAGGGGAAGGATGACTTCCTTGGATAATGCATAAGAAACTTAAAAAGTAGTAAGAGATGCTTTAACACGTCACCCTTCAACTTTCCTGGCTGAGTTTCGACCTACGGCAGCCGGCCCCGAGCAGGGAGTTGCCACAATAAGGCCCTGGCAGTATAGATTCACCTTTGGAGCGCGGGCGCCTGCCCGCAGCCGCGGGAAGGCCCGAAGCCCCCGCAGCAGGCCGTTCCCCCGGCCGGAGGCGGCTGCCTGCCCGCTGGGTGCTGCTGCCGCTGCCTCCTGCCCCGGCCACCGGGACCCCCGCGGCCCTCACGGCCCCGCAGCACTTCCCCCCCTCTCCCGCCCCGCTTCTTACAGAGGCGGCGGCCGCCTACAGAGGAAAGGGCGATAAACGCCCTGCCCCCAAGGGGGTGCCTGAGCCGGGCCGAGGAGGCGGGCCAGCCCGGGAAGGCAAGGCGCGCACGGCGCGGCGCGGTGGTGCCTCAGTCCGCAGCCATGTCGAGCTCGGAGCGGCGGCGGCCGGCGGGTAGGTGGGCGGCGGGGGAACCGAGGGGGGATGCGGGTAATGGCGGCCGCCCGCGCAGTTGAGGGGAGGCATCGGTTGTTCGGCGCAGCCCCTGCCTCGCGCGCCCCCTGTTTACGTGCGGAGCCGCAAACGCTCTCGGCCTCCCTCAGGCCGCCCCCGGCCTGTGGCGCCTGGGACAGGCACGGTGCGATCGCCCCCCGCGGGGGAAGAGCGGGAGGGGGGTGTCTCTGCGAGGGTGGTGCGGGGAGAGGGGCCTCCCCCCTCGGCGCACCCGCAGCGACAGAGCGGGAGCCGGGCCTGGAGGAGCGCTGCCCGGAGGTCGCTGCCGACGTTCCTGGGGAGCGTGGCCTTTGCTGCCCTTCAGAGAAGGAAGGGGAGCGGGGAGAGGTGGCAGGCGGAGAGAAGGACGGCACGGCGCCGGACGCAGCAACGCGGAAGAAGATGCAATGCGCCCGATTGAGGGGAAAGTCCCCGCTCCCCCCGCCCCTGCCACAGCTGCGGGAAATGAAAGGGGGGGTTTAAGGACGGGGAGCCCGACCGCCCGGCCCCCGCCGGCCCGGGGCAGCCCGGCGGCTGGGGAGGGGTGAGAGCGGGGAAACAGGGTTGCTTTGTCAACACAGAAGAAAAACAGCTAGCATGATAAAAAGAGGGGGAAACAGCGTGGAGAGCCGGGGTTCAGGTGCCCAGGAAGAACGGTGGTGTGTAACAGGAGGACAAGAGCAGAGAGGAGGAGCAAAACTCTGTGGATTTGGTTCCCGAAGATGCTGTTAGGCTTATGTATACATTTTTTTTTGGTGCCATGTGGTTACTTGTATTTTCTAAATGCCATGTCCTTTGGTCCAAATGATAGACGTATTGAGATTAAAACGTATCCAGGGAAACATGCTGTCAGATCCCAGTGTAATCCGGTGCATACCTGATCTTTGACTCCTTTGAAATAATCCACCGTTACAAGATTCAAGACAAGTAGTCCCATTGAGAGCAGTCAGTTTTTAGAACAAGCCTGTGTAAGACAAACAGAAAGCTTTTCATAAATCATAATAATTTAAGTAGTGTTTACTTGAATGAAGCTGCAATATGACAGTGGCAATGAAAAGCTAAAGACTGGGAACTGACTAAACAGCATTAAAAAAACCAGGAAAACCATCTTTCCCCCGTTTCCTTTGGCCTAGGAATTCCATTCTTCCTGTGTCTACATGACACCATTTTCTGTCTAAAAGTTGGATGACTATAACCCTTATGGTCTGCTGTTTTTTGGGGGGGTGGATTACCCCCTCCCCTCCTTCAGTTGAGGCAAAACCATCAGCGAGATCTCAGGTACACAAGCAAAAATACAGTGTAAATTTAAACATACAGATGCACTCTTAAAGATCTCTGGCTTCATATTATCCACACAGCTACAGGCTGTTGTTGCTGTGTTCTATCTACACTCATTTTTCATTAGTCTGTCATTAGTCTGACCTATATGTTACGTTTCAAGCAAACTGAAATAACTTTTTGTGCGCTCAAGTTACTCATGATAATTGTAAGACCCAAAACCTGAAAGCAGGATCGATATTTGCCAGTGTGAAGTTTACATGTAAATAGTAACATTAGAAGCATGTGACTTCCTTTGAGCCACCCTCTCCTGTGTTACGGTGTTCAACATAAAAGGTTCTAAAGCCAATTCTAGATTTATGCAAGTTTTTTCTAATGTCTTTATGAACTTCTCTATCAATACATAGCTATGTTAGTTTGTTTTGCAAAAGGTTTTAATCAGATGTGAAAAACAGATGTGAAAAGGTAGTACCATATATACAAAATAGTTTGTAAAATAAATGTATACGTGACCCATCTTCTCTTGTAATTGCAGGCCACATCCAGTTGGATAGCAGACCTACATTAACCACCACAGGTACAGTACTGTACATAGTTTTTATAATGTGGTAGTTAGTCTTCACCGGTAGTAGCAGGAGCTGTGATTTTATAGCTCACTGTGATGTTTAAGCAAAAGGAATAAATATTTTGGCCTAGCCATCTGCAAGTCTTTAGTTCTGCACGCTCCCAAGATGTGCGTGTTCCCTGTTGTTCCCACAGTGTTACCTTTATGTGCATTCTGTTACTGGAGATACTTATGTCTATATAGTTTAGCAGAAGAAGAGGTATAAATCTTGCATCTTCTCAGTTGCCATTAGCTATAGAGACTGTTACACTACCTGCTATGACTCATATGCTGCATCCAGCCTCAAAGAGAATGCTCAGCTTTGCATTAGCAGCATTACTGAAATAAAAGAAACACCAGTGTATTTTTAGATTATGTAAAACTGTAACTATTGAGTTAGAGACTGTTTAAATAAGTACAGCCGGCTAGTTATATAAAGTCATGATCTCTGAATATGTCTATATAGATACAGATACACAGACACATATAAAATATGCATGTCTTCACCACCTAAAATTCAGACTGTTGGAGTCAGAACTTTAAGAACAGCCTCCAAAATCCTGTGCGTGCAGAAAAATGCAAATGAAGCTGTTCAGCTGCATGCCTACTTACCTGATGTGTGAATGCACTTTTGGTTCATGTTAACAGCTAAACTCTAAGGCTGGATGCACAAGTTCAAATTGTTTCTTTTTAATGAATGATTTAGTGGCTAAATCACTTTTTGATCTCTCTAACAGATGGAAATCAGAACATCACAGAAGTAGATGCACTTGATACAAGGTAAAGTTCTGATGGCAATGACAGAGAGATGGCCCGTGGCATTGAGGTCAGTGCAGGGTTTTCCGATTTTTGTTAAGAATGTGACTGGATTATTCAACTCAACTCCACCCACTTACAGAACACGTTTCTTGTTTTAGCTACACCAGACGTAGAACCACCCTTCTTATCATGAAGGCATGCAAAAGGGACTCTTAGGAGTAGACTCCTTTTATGTTAGGCAATGTGCAGAGACTGTGGCAAAAACACCATCACAATCTAAGGAACAACTGGGCAGACTAAGTGATAGAGTGTTGCACAGGAATATATTCCTCTAGAAGGAGCGTAAAGGGACCACAGGATAGTGATTACATGAATTTTTCGTGCTCCACCTTACATCATCATCTAGCCCTGGAGAAGGTAAACTATCTGCCTGATAACTTCCTTTGCCTCACCCACTCAGCAAATACAGCTGAGCAGAGGAAGAACTATTAGGGAACCATCCTTTAACGGTCATTCACAGGATCCAGGGACCTAAATGTCCAAAATCCTTACTAGCCCTACACCTAGCCAAATCCTAAGGAAGATAAATTGCCAAAATCTGGTACTGGTACAGGTGAAATGTCATGCATAATTACAGGACTAAGTTTATGATCTTTGCATTTTATCATGTTAAGTACTCAAATTGGGGAGAGTGTGATAAAGCACCCCACTTAACTTTTCTTATTGGTTATCCAGCCAACACTGTAGAAACCCCCAGACTTTGAGAAGTCATCCAGAATTCCTGTTCCCTGTTAGAATTCTTATGCAGATGTTGAAAAAAGATGTTTTATTAAGAGGCTGCTCATAATAAAATGGAGAAGCAGAAATAGTTTATGGATAACTTTGGTCATTTTGTAGTGAAACAAAAGCATTTTGCTGATGAAACTCTGATCTTTAAGTAACATCTGCAGGCAAATATTCTAAGCAACTTCTTTCACCAGTTCCACCAAAACTCAACATTCCATAGCAGGAAAAAAAATAACATGCCGAAAATGACAGCTTTGACTAGAGCCAGTCCTAGGGCAGCATGACCTGGACTGTCATTCTGTACATCTATAGCACTGCCCTTGTCTATTGCCAGGGCTATTGCCAAAAGTGTTTTAGTTTCTGTTCCCTCCACCGATACCTCTGTCTACAAAAGCGGTAAGATTGTCTGCTTTGTCTCTCAAAATACAGCCACGCCAACACTTGGAAACAACCTTTTGGGTCCAAGTGTACAGTCCATAGCATGCTGTAGTTTGAAGTCCTCTACTTAGAAGCTGCATCGGTCGTTTGTTCTGTCCTTCAGAACAACAGTCCTTCAGCTTTAGGGTTTTGTCAGCTGGTTGCTAAAAACTTAGGTGAACAGTTGTATTGTCACAGCTTTCATTTTGTTAGGGTAAATAATGTAGATTTGTTCTCCTTTTGCAAGATACACTATGCATACCACCTCATCACCAGTTTATAGTCCATTGGTTATGATGCAGCACTTGGTTTAGTTAGAAGAACTTGAAGCAAGTCTCAGACAGCTACAATTCCAAATAAGTATATATGCACTATCCGATTATGTTAAAATAATATTTAGCTGAACACATAACATAGAGAATTGGAGCCAAGTCTAAAGTGCACTGTTATTTGCCTTACTGCATTACTAATGAGACAGCCTCCTGATGAGAAAATGCAAATACATTGTAGAGAAACTTAACATTAATTGCTTAACATGCCCAAGCTTTTCAAAAAGACCTAGTGATTTAGGCTCTTCCTAAAATATTGCACGTTTTGAGGTCTTGTCTTTTGAAATTGGATCCTCAAAGTCTCTAGTCAATTAAAAAATCTCATCTAGCAGGGATACAGGAAGGGAATTCAGTTAGGCATTAACACATTTATCAAGAATGTTTTCTGTCTCTGGCAACAGACAAACACTTGATCCTGCAATGCAATACAAAATGAACCATCAAAGAAGAGGAGTTGCGTTAATCTTCAATCACGAGCACTTTTTTTGGCATTTGAGGCTGCCAGACAGACGTGGGACTCTTGCAGACAGGAACAATCTGAAACGCAGGTAAGAAACTTGGTTTCTCTTCTCAAGCTTAAAAAGCTAAACTTCAGAAATTATGGTCACATAAGCAGTTACCTAAATCTTACATTTAAGTATAGAACAAAAGATTTTGCAGACATCAGCACCTATGCAACCTTGGCAAAGAAAGCCATAATTAAAAAGCTTCAAGGCACAGTCCTTTGAGTCACAGAAACTGCTGGCATAAGTCCTATGATTTCAGTCTGTCCAGACGTCTCTTAGGACAAACTCTTTGAAGTAACTTTAGGTATTACACCTGCACTTGACACCAGTTTGAGTTCAAAATCAAGTTTAGTAGGTTTTTTCATAAATAATGCATAAACACGAATATTCATTCTCTCACAGAGAAAGCTAGTGCGTTGTTAGCAACTGACATAGAATTTAAGCAAGATTTTTACTGATACTGATGTGTTTTAACAATAGTTTGACAGACCTTGGATTTGAAGTCAGACATTTTGATGATCTGAAAGCGGAAGATGTGCTGCAGAAAATTTATGAAGGTAGGAGACTATGTATTGGTTATGGCTAACTTTTGTAGCAGAATTTCCCGATATCTTTTTTTCCATTCTCTCTGCTCATCCAACTTAAAATAATTTTTATGCACAAGGGAGTTGTTTAACATTAGAAGGACTTGAGGGTTAGACTTCAGATTATTTTATTGCAGTGTAAGTGAAGCTTCTGTGGAGAGAACTAATGAAGTCGCCAAGAGCTGAAAGAAAGTACCTGCAGTTGGGAGAAGTTAATAACATTCTTCTTTTTACTTGTAGTGGCCCTTATGTTCAGCTGTGTTGAATCATTCCACCTTCAAATCTCTTAAACTAGGGTTCATTTGAAAAGGGACCGCTTGGAGATTAAATTATGTGATACAAATGTACAATGTTTTT
>VYZW01020986.1:24109-76538 GCA_013401315.1 Balaeniceps rex | reverse complement strand
AGCATCTTATTCCACTTTACTGGGTATAAAAGAATTGATTTACTGGCTCTGCTTTTGTCAAATCTTTTCATATACTATGTTCTGAGTCACAGATGTTAAATCTTACTATGGCTACTTTTAAGCTTTGTATAAATCATGAACGTATAAATTTGAATGTTTTGATAAATTCTTTCAATAAAATGCAACAATGAAACGTAAATTATTTTATAGTAGATGAGTTTGATATATCTTACTTTCCCAGCAATATTTACTAAAAAAACTTACTTGTAAGGTTAGACTTGCAAGTCTAACTTCCACCAATGGTGTTATATCAGAGTCAAAGCACAGAGCTAGGGAAAGGAAAACAGTAATTTCAGGAAGAAAAATCCTTAATACTCAATGCAGAAAATTACTCTATGAGCTACTGCTGTGCTGTAGTAAATAGTCCTAAGACAACAGCCCTTTAACATCCCCGTCGTTTTACCAGCAGGCAGAATGCCTCCATTTTACTAATACAGATTTCACAAATACCTTGAAAAACTTTGCTTCAGCAGCTTCTTCATAGTATTTAAAACAAACAAACAAACCCAAACCGTCACGTGACCAGATCATTTTTATAGATATTTATTGCAACTTCCAAAACGGTAGTGGTCAAAAATATCCAGTTTCTATAGAGTAACTAAACGTTCCTATCAGCTTTGAAAAGGCAATTCTAATATGTACAAAACCAAAGTCAGTCCTTGTCACTGATTTCCTGGATTGGAAGCCTCAGGTGCAGAGGTTGGCGCAGACGCCTCAGGGATTCTTCTGCCTGCCAGTGCAAGAAAGAGTGAGAGTTCATCCTGCTACAGCCCTCCATTTTCTCCTCCTCTTTCACACGTCCCGTATCTTTCCTTTCTCCGAAGGCATTGGTCTTACGCAAGAAACCAAAGTAATCAAATGGAGGATGCTGAACATTTACAGACCTGCTCAGGTCATTCAGCCAGTCTCCAGAGAGAAGCATGTGCCCTGCCCATCCACCCACTCACCCACACCCCAAAGTATTACTTTCCTGAAATTACAATTACAAAATTCATACTCAAAGGCTACTGAAAAAGCATCTAGCCTTATGCCAAATGTGGCTCATGAAATGATACCCTGAACCACCAGTCTTGAACTAAAATTAGGGGTAGTTTCAATTTTATTTTACAAGACAATAGAACACAGGGCTGGAGAGATGGAATGGGGGACTAAGAATTGAGGAGTAGGCTCTGCTACATTTTTTCATTAAGATTACAAAGCTTCTCCCAGGCACACACACCACCACCTTTTACAGCATATGGGTGACTGGATGGAAATCTAAGCCTTTTACCTGAGGAATAGGATTAAGTTGTCAAATGCTGAACTCTGCAAGACAGTTCCTTCCAAGGAAGGGAGAAGATTGTGTTACCACAGCAGTGCAGCAAACACGCTGTCTCCGAAAGCAATACAGCTGTTCTATTAAAATGGCCGAAAATGCAACATATTCAAGTATGCAAAAAAGGGATGTGTAGGGCTGATAAACTGACTTATTTGTTTTGAATTAAATTCATGAAGGTCTCACTTTCTGATGACTTACTGAAGTAGTTTATACATCAATGGCAAACATTGTATGGTTATTTAAACAGCTCAAACTGGCTGATAAGCAATACACTGTTTGTTTTGAATGTAAGTAACAAACCTTGAGGTCTATTTTCTGTTAGCTGAGAGATTACTGAAAAAGTCTTAACCCAGAGGCTACCTCATTTAAGGAGTGTATTTAAATACCTCTGCTAGGTCTTCTTTGAGCTTGTTATATCGTTCCACATTAAAATGTTGGTTTTTGGATTTCCGATAGAAGTAGTGGAGGAACTGCCTGTCTTTAGCATCAGGGTAAATGTAGTCCTGGTGAAGAAAGCAGCGCACATATTTGGGGTTAGCAAGAAAACTGGGTAGAGGTCAGATTATCTGCACAAATGAGTTTTCAACAGAAATTCAGCCTGTTTCAGGAAGATTTATCTAGTTCAACACACATGCATGTTCTGTTAAGAGGCTACATATGAAGTTATGCCCTTATGGGTCATAAGGGCCTTTTAGACACATGGTAGGAATAATTTCTATCGCGTCTAAAGAAATTTTCGATGATGATAAAGACATAGCATGATCCTCATGACTGGAGCTGCCTGAGTCAATGGACACTACTTCCAAGGAGTCAGAGAAAGTTCAACTACTATTTCTCAAAGACTTACTTGAAAGTCTCAAGCAATGGTGCCAGCTGCTGTTCAAAAAAGCCAAGTCGTAATCTCTTTATCTACTTATATACAAAAAGTAGGAACGCCTTAGCCCTTCTTAAAATCAGTGAGAAGGAGCAAAACTCGCATTGAGCGCCAGCTGTTCATAAAAACAGACACATCTCCCCTTTTCACTAAAGGAACCTGAGGTCTCATGAGGTCTATAGATCCATTGGTATTATGGAAGGAAGTGTTGGCTACTCTTCCACATACCTCCGTAACAAAAAGAGTTTTGTATCACAGAAAGTTTGACATCCAGACATCCATTTTGGGAGTAAAGTACAGAGCAAAAACAGGAAAAAGAAACATTCCTCGAAGTCTTACAGGATTTCAGGACAAGTCTGTATTGTGCAGCTCAGTTAAGATCCCTTTTTTTGTTACTCAGCAAAATTTATTTTTTCTAAACAAAGCCATTTCTGCCCCATTTCAGCTGTCCTAGGTTTACCTCCATTCATTCAAAGTCAAGGAAAAGTAGTCAGATTATGAAGAACAAAGCAATCACGTTTTTTCAGGCACTAAATTAGGTATGTTTCAATACTGCAACTGACAGATTTCCAAACCATTTGGCACCCTGCACTGTATATATGTAAACTCAGGCAAATAAAAGCTACTGTTCAGTGATTTGCTTCCTGGCCTGCTGTAAGGCACCATTCACAAACTGGCACAGCACTATAGTTGCTCTCCCTTTACAGCAATGAGCAAGGTGCCGTTTACTATTCAAAGTGATCTACAAAAAATTAAAATGAGAGACTTCTTTCATCACTTTTTATTCCCTAGGTTATGAAATCTTACAGATAGTAGTTCTGCTCAGCAGCTGGCCTGCGGTTCACATGTAACAGTACCTGGCTTGACTTTGCATAATGTAATGTTTGTAACCTGCCCTGTTACGGATCAAACAAGTCCCTATCTGATGCCAAGGCTACTTACTGAATTATATTTTCATCAGAGCCCAAACATTGTGATTTTCAGAGTCAGTTTTCCTCCCTTACCATACTCCAGGCATTTACAAAATGAGGACTTACCTGTTTAGTAAGAACAAAGTAGGTATAGAAAGCCATGGCACTCCCGTAAGTGATGAAGTATGTGACTGGCTCCATGATGTCCCATGAATAGACCCACCATGTGAGCCATGCCAGTGCTCCCCCTTGTGTTGACATCAGAGCTAAGCCAACCCACAGAAGCCTGGAGGTCTTTGCATTTGCACTGTCTGTGATTCTGGCTTTCATCTAAGAAAAAGCAATATAGAAACCTGTTCAAGCAAACATCAGTGCAGCTGAAGAACAGCTCCTCAACTATGTTTTTCTCCTGCTGGGCTAGATCCTTTTTCAGGATCTTTTACTGACTCCTCTTACTGACTTAGCCCTGCCAAGAAAGAAAAGGACTGAAATCCAAGGGCAACCAGATCTCCTGGCTGTTGTGCACCAAGAAATGCTGCTTTTAATCTCCCCTTCCCACTGCTACGGATTTATGTCTACTGGATTTTCATTTACCATTCGAGGCAGCTCTGGTTAACGCTGAGGCTAGTCCTCACAAAGCACGTCTGAAGCCAAGGAAAAGTCTGTCCACTTTGTCAGGCTTTTTCTGGCTTCCTCCCCTCACACTGGGTTGGCTTAGCCTGCCCTAGATCAACTTTCGTACCTCTCCTTCTTGGATTATAGCAACGATTAGTCCAAACAATTTGCCTTGCTGCCTTGGTGATACAGAAAACCCTAGCCTAAGCCACAAATGATTTCTACCTCACTATTGTTTTTTCTGTAATGGGTATTGAGAACTCATAGAACAACAGGTGACTAAGAGGACTTTCAATCCCAATACTAGCCATGCTGAGGCTTGTTCATGACAGCTTTCTCCAGGTATTGTGGTTTCTACCCAGGGCATGTGCATAACAGGAGGGAAAAGAACCGAATTGAAAATAATTTGAATTATATTTGAATTGACCCTCATTTGTGTAACAAAAAAAACAGACACACCCTAGCCATTCATGCTGATTTTCTTCTATCACAGGACTTACTCCTGATGAAAGGAAATGCTTTTGAGTTTGGGGTTTTTTTTGAAAAAAAAAGCAATCCCACTTCCAACCTGTTCAAGAGGTAGCAGCTCTTCTTTCAGATGGTCCAGTTTCTGTAGCAATTCTCTTTCTTTCCTCATCTGGTGATCTTCTAAATGTAGAGCCACAAACAGTCTGTGAACCAAGGATTTGACATCTTCCATTTCAGTAGCATGCTCACTACTCAGCTTCTCTGAAAAGAAAATGTTTGTCATACAAAACATTTCAAGAACCTACCCTTCTTCATTCTCTCTCCACCTCCAACCCCAAAAAACAGGACCATCCAATGGTTAAAAAAAAGAGAAACTCCTTTCTCCAGATAGGTTCCAGTTTTCTGAGACTTCCCATGCCTTTCACTAGATGAAGTGAGATAAACAGAGTTATTAAGCATCGCTCTTACCTTTTACAGGAGGTGATACACTGTATGCTGTGTTGTTGATAGCAAGTTTAAAGTCATTCATCAATAAGACCTCCATCAAGGTTGCATCAGAGACCTTGCTACCATCTGCAGAAGAAAGATTTAAGTTCTAAATCATTTATCATAAGGAGTCTTAAACATTAGCTGATATCCCTTTGGAAAAGTGCTAGAGTTCTTCATTAATAATGTTTGGAAGGGCACTGAACTTCTAGTAAATCTGGTAACTGATACTAAAAAGTAAGGAGGAACACATCAACGCAGACTGTGTGCCCGAATGCTTTCTCTAGCAGTGTCATTCAGACTTGCCACTACTATGGGCGGACTTGCATTTTCTTGTGTTAAAATTATGACTAGTATTGACCCATGGGGAAGGGGAGGGCAGAGGAAAAAGAAGTCTTGCATAAAACAGCAACAAATTGCAACATAAAGATCTGCATTTTTGTTTCTCCATCCACACACAAGTTTGCATCTTCACTAGGACAAAGGGTTTTGGGAAATTAAAACACCTTCAAAGACCTCATCTTCAGTTATAGATTTATGTCTTTCTTTAAACAAGCTCTTCTAGTCAAAAGGAGCAATTCTTGTCAGGAATGGTGTTCAGATTTTTATTAATGGTACTTGCAATCACTCTGTTTCAGTATCAGTTGTGACTGGGAGTTAAGAAGTAGACAGTAGTTAAGAAGTAGACTATCCAGTACAAGGCAGACCAGAAGCCAGAGAGGCATTAGTCTAAAAAGCTCTGGAGAACATCTACTTTTCTTTTTTATACAAAAATTTACATTAATGCTACCCCATCAGCAACACAGAAAACAGGTTGAGGAAAAAAAAAATCGTTATCTATTTTCAATGACTTAAAATCAGAGACAAGGAGGCAACTGTGACATTTAATCAGGAAAGTTGGTTGTTGAAGATTTTATCCTGCTTTTATATTTGTTCCTTGTTTTCATTCCCTCTCTATCATTTTTGTTTGCCAAAGGCCCTTTCACCCAAAAACCAGTATCTGTGTCTGCCTACGGCTTACAGAAGATCTACCACTGGTAGATGGACCACAACTTCAATATATGAAAAGGCTCTCATCCAACAGCATGGACGTACTGCAGCCCTTCCCCAGGCATTCTCAACACAGCAGATCTTGCAAGGTTAGTACTCTGGCAACATTTCCGATTTCTTGAACAATGGGAAAAATAGCTGCATCCAAATGAGAAATGGATCCCTTCCTATTTTACATTCAATACACAAAGGCAGATATAATCTAAAAACCTCTGCTGAAATGTTAAAGATCCGTTTTGTCCCATCTCTGCTTTTTGTTTTCCTGTTTAAAGGGGCTTGAAGTTTGTAAATAACCTCTTTTCTTTAGTATATTACTACTCTTCCTGCCTGCCTGCTTTCATATCTCCTCTTCATTTCACCATCCACTGCACCTCACTGCCGCTAAGACGCAAAGGAACACATCACATCCCACAGTGAACTGAAGACACTGAAAAGGAGCTCCCGGAGTCATTAGCAGTAACATGTAATGGTGGATCCCCAGAGCTCTCGCTGGCCCAAGCCCAGCAGATCCCAGAGCCACCCAGTAAAACCAGCCCCCACAGGGGGTTCAGGTGGCCCAAGAATCCCCAGAGCTGCACACCATTGCTGCTGGACACATCGCTGTGGCATTGGGGGTTCAAAAGCCACAGAGCAGCTGCTCCACAGTAGCTGTTTGACCTGGTCTTCATTTCCTATACATAAAAAGGGCATCTTCCCCTGCCAAGGGGTGGGCAGTGGTGGAAAACAGCAGCTTTAGTCCTGAGATGAATAATGATCAGGCTACAAAACATATAGCTTTTTGTACGTAAATATTTGTCACAGTGCTACTGCCCCAGCTCCTCCATCTGTCCCCACATGCCCAATACAGAAAGGCACCATAGATAACCCCACACCTGCAATTATTTATTCACCAGAACCCTGTTCTCAGGCCCCATCTGCTGAGGCTGAGACTACTGAACTCCACGAGCTAACACACCAGCTGGCTCCCTGACCCACTCTGTGTGGGTAGCAAAGCAAACCTGGAAGGCTATCACTTTCAATCCAAAATCTGAAATTTTGATGTGCCCATCCACTCATTTCTTTTCTTTTCTTTTTTTTTTTTTTTAACAGTGTAATAGAACATCAAAGCTCATTTGCATGTAAATTATTAAGGTGACATTTATAAAGTGACATTTAAGCAAAAAATGCTTTTGAACAGATGTGCCAGAAAGGCTCTTTGTTCTGGATGCAATACAACACTGACTTACTAACCTGTCCAACCTTTCATTAACTGAAAAGCAGAAAAGTTTTGGGGGAAGGGAGGTGTTTTATTTTAGACAATTCCCCACAAGCTTTCAGCAAAAGGCTACTTTCCTTCCTATACCTAAGCACAAATGTTCAACTGTGGACCAAGGGCCATTTTTTGTCTGCAGAAGTTTTGCAGGACCAAAATCGAACCCACAGAAAATGAAAGTGAGTCATCACACAGAGCACTAATGCTTTCAATTAAGGTTGGGTTTCATTTAATAGCTAAATGACACAGAAGAAGTGTCTGCACTAAATCAAGGCTTCATCATTTTTCTTTAATAATAAATGTTTAAATTCAACTCTCAATACTTGACCAGTAGTTTCTCTTTACAGTATCAGCTTCCTAATAAATTAAACATCTAAGCTGTTCTCTAACATTACAATTGCCCAGCACTTGAAAAATACAGAGCAGAGAACTGTTTTAACAGTCATTGTTTTAATCAAAACAGACGACGTTTCTATTTCACAGTCGGGGGGAGGGGAATAGGCAGTGTTAAACAGATGAGAAAACAGCCCAAATTCCTTTCCACTTTGGAACCTGCTGCCCGTCCATGCCAAAAATGCCAGACTTGTAGGTTTCTTACAGAAATTATCTTATGCTTCACAAGTGACTGGTATTTGCACTTAAGCAGAATGAGTAGTTAGCTTTTGCTGATGTACTACAGAAGAATGGGATTCAGCAGTGAATCACAAATACCTCTGTCATGGATATCTCTGCACAGATAGCAGTAAGTACTCAGAGGTTAACTGTTTGCTGGTGCATGTTCTGCCTCACCCCGCTAAGAAATCCTTTTTAGTGAAAACTTCTATGTTAAGAAGAAGGCAAGCTGCTGGCAATGACCATTTGTTACAGTAGCTTCTGAAGACACGAGTCTCTTACAAAATTGTCTTTTTCAAGAGAATTTTCTACCTTTGCTGCCTAGCAGACATAGCATTAAAAAACCAAACCAACCTGAAAGTTCCCGTGTACCCGAAGCTCATGCACACACTGGGATCCACATAGATCACATCTCTATTGCTCTAGAGCATATAAATATATTGCTTTATGGGGTATTTTCCTGTTTTACTAAATGTGCCCTCAAAGGCAACTAAAGCAGCTTCTCCTAGATCTGTGGCTTCCTGATCTAAGAGCATCAGTCTATTTTCAGTTCCTTTGTAAGTCCCTGTAGCCCTCTGCAATATCAACCAGGAAGAAAGGGAACATTACACATGCACCCAGTTGTGAACCTTTGGACCTACTTTCCTTGACCCCATCCTTTCTTCTGTTTATGTGTTACTTGATGGAAAATAAATCCTTCTACAGGGATGTAGCTATCCTTCCTTTCTTTCTAGGGGGGTGAGAGGGGACGGGAAGAAATAGATGCTTTTAGTTAGCCAAATTCAGGCAGAAAGCTACATCTCGGTTCTACTTTTGAGACTGAGTCCTTCTCTAGGATCAGACAGGGGTCACAAGACTTTTCAGAATTGCTGTGGAGAAACTACAAAGCACTGCCAAAATACAAACCAAGTTGTCTTGGAAATAAAATGAAAAAACAGTTTAACTAACTGGACGTTAGCTTTTATCAACAGGCAGACCAAAGAGACAAAATACATGAAAACAGTGAGCAGAGCTTGAAAAAAATACCTGAAGACTTGGGACAATGGGATAAACAGTATGCTACAAGGAAGAAAGACCACATCAGTGCTAACATATCGGTATATCTTTTTCTTTTCAACCCAAGGGCCCCGAAGTACTATACTCCAGCTGATGAATGAAACCTCCCCAAAGTCTCAAAAAGCTACCCTTTATCATTGCACACAGTATCTCGTTGCTTAGCTCTTAGTAAGTTTTCCATATGAGTTCAAGCTTGTAGTAAGGCAAACTGATTCTTCCAGCTCGGGGTAACACTGAACAACTGGCAGACATCACATTAAAGAGCCCGACTGGTTGTCTTTAAAAATGATCATGGAGGACAAGGAAAGAAAAAGATACCAAGGAAACCAGAAGACAGATACTTATTTAAAGACAGCATTACAAAGAGAAGCTACCTGAAAAAGATGATAGAGGACACTAACTAAGGTTACAGTAATATGTCCAATTTTGTATTTTTAGTCAGCCTTACCAAGAGGACTCAGATATTAAATTTGAAACACCAATAAACCCCAGAAGCATTCAAGAATTACCCCAACAGCAACAATGCTAAACCTGATGGAGGACTGAACTCATGCTTCAGGAGAGAAGTACAGTCCATTTGAAAAGGAATGTATTCATTTTGAGGAACAACAGAAATGTAAGATACCTGTTGCAAAGACTTCCGCCCTCTCGATTCCTTTGTCTTCTCTCCGCACATCCTGCAGGAATGCCCCTACGGTGGTCACCATTGGCTTAACAGTGAACCGACAGCGTTCACTTCTTGTGGGCAGCGTAAGAGTTATCACAGGAAGCCCATGTCTGTAATTAATAGTGACTTCTGGGGGGGACGGAAAAGAAAACTAAGTGAAAAAGTCACCTCATAAATTATAGTTTAATTTAAAAGCTGTTTTTAAAACACAAGATGAATAAAGAAAACCACACAAAATATTCCAGATTTCTTCACTGAGCATCGTACTTCTATTTCTGGGAGAGATATATGTAACATGCAACTAATGTCATCTCCCTCTACTCCCACAAAATCAATGAAAAGCTTGTTGACATGGATGGGAAGGGGGGAAACCTGCTGGGCAAGCTTACTGTCAGATGGCACCAGCGTGCTGTAAGGTGCTCCTTCCCGGCCCCTCCAGGCTCCGGCGTGCCTCCACAGTTGCACCTGCAGCACAGACACAGGGAGCTTGCTTTAGAAAGGTTAGGATGCAAGATTTAGCTGGTCAAAGGCAGTAGCCAGCCCGTCGCGGTGATCTGCTTCTGTGTGATCTGACAGCAGAGGTGTCCTTCTGAAGAAAAATCCCTTGCTTACCGATTTCTATTTAAAAGACGGAACCATCCTTATAGAAAGCATAAACGTTGCCAAGGGTATTAAGGTATTGCCCATAGTTTAACCTTTTTGTCTAGCGTGGTGTAAGTAACTCAAGGAAAAAGGGGAAGGAAAGAAAGGGAAAAAAACCTGCAGTATTTCCAAAGTGCTTCATGCAACTCTTACAATAAGCCCTCTCCTCTACCCCAAAACCAGCTGCTTGAAAGATCTCTTGCCAAAGTATGGAAGATATTTTTTTATTTTTTAAATCTGCTTCAACTGCAGCTGAGATGCTGCTGCAACTAACAGCACCACCAGCCTCTGGCACATCAAAGGAGGCACACCCAGATGCAATAAGAATCCCCTACGCCCTGGGACAGCGTTGACAGCAGGTTTTTGAACCTGCATGGTCGCACTCCCAAGCCCATCCCTTCCAGGGACACTGGTGAGAACCATCAAGATGCTTTGACATGGCCGTGTCAAAACAGAGAAGACAAACTGATTAGACCCAAGTACTTAAAGCAGTCCAGCCACCCCGTGGAAGATGCAACTACTCTGACACAAAGGTACTCTGCTTCTACAGCTAGTCCCTCTGCACAAGGAGAGGAACAACTTTATTGCAGTGACTCCCACAAAGCAGGCATTACTGCTATAAACTAAGTGTAATAGGCAGAAGTAGGAAGGGAAATCACATCCCCAACTAAGCTGGTGACAAAAATTGTGCATGGGCTGGACCAAGGCATGGGGTTTGAAATATCATAGCTGGGGGAAGTGCAAAACAATGTGGGGAGAGACGACAAGGACCAATTCTCCCTCTGGTGAGCTTTATAGCTTACCTTTCTGAAGGCCAAAACATTTCATAGCCTCCAAGCTAATCTCCTTCAATAAGGCAGGAAAGGAAAGCTACAAATGCAAGAGGCCTCTGCCCATTCAGTATGCCAAGCACTGCTCACCACGTTCATGTGATTTCTTTGTTTTTAAAGAATCACAAGCTTGACTGGATAGGAATATCCTATTAGGTTAAATAAATTATTCACCTGTAAAAAATAAATCTGTGTGTTTCAAAGATGCTGACCTTGCCCTAGCTTTCTACCTGGAACAAGCACTTTTCAGGATTTAAAGAAAATAAAATGAATCACACTGGGAGTTTCCAACACTGAGAAATTTGTGTATTGTGATCTTCAGGCATGAAAGGCACTCAGAAACTAGACTAAATAGCAAAACACCTTAAACACAAGAGCATTGTCAAAAAAAAAAAAAAAAAAAAAAAAAAGGGACACGTACAGTAACTTGTTTGTTTCTCCAGCAGAGCAAGAGACTTGCCCTGGAGCAGACCAACACACACAGCCTGGCTCACCAGTTCTCACCCCATCTACAGGGGGCACCTACACCCACAAAACGTTTAGAAATATACAGCCTAGCAGTAGGGAGACAACATTCAACATGTGATCTGTTTTTCCGCAAAAGACCCTGAAACACATCGATTAGAACAGTCCACAGTAATACCCAATAGCCTTGAATCTAACAACTGTTATTTGTTTCTTCTGAGGGATATATTTAAGGAACTGATTTTTTTTACAGGCACCTGATATGTAACTTTGCAATTAATATTTAGATACCTATCCTCCAGTGCACCTCAGGCACGGAACTGCTCCATGCTTGTATTGGAAGGTTCCTTCCTTTCTTTATTTATTTTTTAATCATAGAATCATAGAATGGTTTGGCTTGGAAGAGACCTTAAAGATCATCTAGTTCCAACCCTCCCTGCCATGGGCAGGGATACTGTCCACTAGATCAAGTTGCTCAAAGCTCTGTTTTGGTGAATTTGGTTATCTACTTTGCTTACGGAGGAAACAATGCATTCAACAATTAATACATATTAGTATGTTAAAATATTTTGATGTAGTAAATATATTAAGTTAAAAATATTTATTATATTAAATTTCATTTATTGAAATAAGATCTTTAAGGTATTTGATTCTATTATTCTTTAGACTTTGACATTTACCATTCATGATCCATTGAAAATCTCTGTATTCTTGAAGCTTTTCTTTCTTTTTTAGATTGTCTGTTAATGCAGCCTACCCATTAAAATCACCTGCGAAGAATATGTGAAGTATAAGAAAAGCAAAAGCCACTGAGCCGTGGAGTTTAACTGAGTTCCAAATAATGAACTCTTTCTATACAAGCTCCAGGTTGATTAGCTGGGAAGCATGAAGGGCTGAGTTAACTTACTCCCTGTGTTTCCAGATTTAAACCTCCAGTTTCAGTGAAGTTATTAAACCACTAGCTTGCGCCCTGCAGCCAAATCACTGTGCCCCTTTCGAGGTGCTTGGAATGATCCCTACCCTGCCACTGGAAAAGAAATGAAGTCAGCAAGCACCACAGCTAAAAGGAAGACTTGAACTACGGGACCAAACCAATGAGACTGCTCTCACATTTAACATCAGCGAGAGCTGGCATAGAAGGAATGTATCCTGAATTAACTGCATCACAACTTTAACTTCGAGAAACTGTAAGGTCGACAGTATACTACTAACTCTTTTATATACCAGTACAAGCATCTCTTGGCTAATTCATCTAACCACACAAAGGCTAAAGAAAGCTATTCTACATCTTTCTGCAACTCAAACACACACATGACAGGACATCTGGCTAAAACACCTCTAATGCAATCAGAACTATGTTCTGGAATTGGGCCAAAGGCTTGTGAACAGCATTTAGCTGTGAAACACCCTTTCTCCCTCACCTATATTTGCTTCCTAACGCAAAACACCTGGGAGCAGCAGTCAGCCACAGTGACCTAGATCTCATGACTCAGTTCGAGGCATGGACTCTGGGGGTGAAAACTCATGAGAACTTAAGGCACAGAATAATAATTGTGATAAAAATAATCCAATATATTTCATTAAAAAATACCGGTTGGTGTAAAACAGAAAATATATATCCAGTTTAAAGAAGTACTTCCCCACTTAAGGGTACCTCCTGTCTCGAATAGCAGAGAAGTTGCCACTGTTAAAGTCAGAGTGGAAATTTCAACAATCTGTTTTATAGCACAGCTTCAGGGACTAATATAGCACCATAACTGAGCTGGAAAACCAAGCAGCCAGACATGGGGGGTGGGAGAGACAGGAAGAGCAATACTGCACTTTTCACTTTTGAGACTGGCAAACCACTGAACCTACCTACATTGCACTTTCTGGAGTTAGCTGTTCCAAATAAGCAATCTCTTATGATGTTGAGCGACTGCTGCTGCAAACTTAAGCTCAAATTTATGTGTGACCAGTTATGTGTAAGCAGTTGGTATCATCATCAGTATATGAGGCGGCACAAAAGGCTCTGATCTTCCTCAGCACTGCAGATGCAAACAGAAACTTCATCAGGAACCATAACTTCTGTTCTGTGGAAAATTGTAGTGTGGGTGGGAAAGGAGAGAGCAAGAAGTAAAAATATTTTTCTCATTAAAAAGTGACCTTGAAAAAGGAATTCTACAAAAATATGTCATTAGGAGACTTTCTGAGAGCATGGAATTAATCTTTGACACTTAGTTGATTTATTTCATTTTGACTTGCCATACCAAAATATTGTAAAAAATCTGAATCAAAACGCAGCTAGCCAACAATCGCTATTTGAAACCGTTTTGACTTTGCTTATCTCAGAAGATTCGGTAGTTTTGGTTTGTTATTTCAACAGCAAAAATAATGTAATGCTCCTCCAACATTAAAGTCCCCATTACTTTGCATTTATTAGTGGAAAGCTTTTCATTCCAACAAAAAGACAGTCAGCTCAACTCTGTCTGTGCTCTTCTTGAAGTGCCATGCAATACTACAACTGAAGTATTATATTCCTCTAGTGTGAGATGCTGTCGATAATGCCTCAAGTCAAACTCATAAGCAGCCTTCACAAAAAATTATCACAGATTGTTAGTATGAATGCTGTGGTCTCCCATGTTCTCATCTCCTCCTCTCTAAGGCAACGATAAGAATCTGAAATAGCAAAGCACAATAATAAAACACACTACTCCACTGAGCATAAGCTTTTTACCCTTATTTTGATTACACTGCAGCAAAACACACTCTAATTAAAAGGTATCTTGCAGTGTGCTCTTCAACAGTAATATAATGTTACAGGTTTTCCCTCGGCAGGAGAGGTGAGCTCAGTTATCTCCTGGAGTCGTCCTCCAACACCTGGTACAGCTCCCTTCACATGGCTGCTGGAGAAGGACTGGGGGAAGGGAACAGAAGGGAGAAAAATCATGGGGGAAACTAGTAGTTGCAATGCCCAAAAATGAATTTTGGGGCCTCTCTTTCTAAGTGTCACTAGATGAGCCAACATCCCCGGTATGCATCGTTCTCCCCACGCGCTGATCTTGCCCAGCCTGTGAAAGAGAGGGCAAGACAGGTCACCTCTCTAGGTGCTGCTTGCTTGTCTGGAGCAGGAGGAAAATGAGGGCAGGTACGTGTTAGCCACTGTTCAGTGAGGGCATGTACTATAAATAGATATTTAAATTTTCCACATTGACTTATATGCTTTTCTATCTCTAATAAACACACCTAGAAGTTCTCTGCGTATGAACGATGCCGGCTCCCGTCTGATTCTCCAAGGAAAACAAACCGAGCAATTAATTATGGAGAAACAATCTGCAATTTCAGAACAAACTATCTACAGACATTTCAGAAAGGTTTAAAACCAAGAGAAAGGAGGAAAAAAAGCAGGTGCTGTCAGAGTCTACTGAGTTGCAGATCTTGCACAACCAAGATTACCAAAAATGAATCAGTATTCATCAGTTTACAATAACTACACATAAGGTATTTCCCTTTTTAAAATGAGTCACCAAGGGCATTTTGGAGATATCTGCTGTTACATTTCTGTGCTGTTTTTACAAGCAATCCCACATGAGTAGGAAAATAAGACATCAACAACCGCCTACAATCATCTTACAAGTGCCCATTTGAGCTACAGAAACACCTTCTCTCTCATTAACTTTTCAGTAATTTATCTTCACTTACACTGAAAGGATTTTCATTGTTTCTCCACTGGTCCTAGAACCGATTTAGATGATGTGCAACAACAGCCTCAATACAAACAGCAGCTTCAAGGCACATCACTCAGATTTAGCAACATCTTCTGGAAGCCCAACTTAAATTAAACAAACAAAACCCCTGCAACAGACACATCACTCATTCTGCCATAATGCCTCTATACCTAGTAACAGTTTTAGCCCGGGAAGATACTTCTGACACTTGGGAGCATTCAGGATNTTTCCAAAAAAAAAAAAAAAAAAAAAAAAGACAGATTTTCTTATTTTCCTGAGACACAGCTTTCTTGTCTCAGTATGGACCATGCGGTGAATACCTTCTCGCAGCTGCTCCATAGGGCACTACAAGAACTGCACTGCAACATTTACATATTTACATTTCAACCCTGCAGCTTATTCAAAATCCACAGTATTTTTAACCCCTTCCTCAGTACAAATCAAAGTTTAAAAAGGTAACCAAGAGGTCTCTTCCAGCAAAGCAGTAGCTTCAATATGAGTATGCATGTTCTGGTGATCTTGAAAAAGCAAGAGCAATACAGCATTCATGTGGCCTTCCTTCAAAACTGACTTGCCTCACAGCACTGTTAAAAAAAAAAAAAAAAAAAAAATAGAGCCCAAGCAAACAAAAGTTTGGTTTCATGTGCCTGTTGTTCTTTGTGCCTTTATCATCCCTGATGATCTTTCATTTCCTGCCTCTGCTCAGGTTCCAAGACCAGTTGGCACTAGATTTAAGCTGCCAGACAAACACTACCAATGACCAAAGTGACAGCTGTGATGAGAAGCACATCGATGCAACTGGCCACCAAGAACCTCTTTCATGAAGGCCCAGCTGGTCAAATCCACCACTGCAGCAGGGCTTCGCCAGGAAGACCTTCCACCCAGCCTCTGTTGAGCAAGTGTGCACCCTCCACTTGACTTCTGCTCACTAATCCTTTGTGCTCTTTCACCCACTCCCTGCCCAAACTCTTCCTCCCTACAACCCCTCCCACTCCACTCAGCACCTGCAGGTAGGGGAGAGAAACCATTATCAAGGATGATCACATGGGGCAAAGTCCCTCTTCTCACATTGTATGTCACTGACGTTATCTGACTCTCCACCAGGCAGTTGAGGATGCAGACCTCTGGGTATCTAGGGAAGCACCTGGATTAGCATCCATATCGGTTTTATGAGCCATAAAAACAGATGCTGAAAACACTGACATTTAAAGCAGGCTGAAATTAAGCCTCGCCCTCCTCTATCCAGAAGCATGATTTCAGTAACAGTGACCCCTCACTGCAAAGAAGCAAGACCAGGAAGTGCTGAGGAGACATGAAGGATGAACACCAGCTGACATCTTCTGCCTGCAGTGTCTTCTGGGGACTACTCTAAAGGTACACCTAATCCTCGCTTTTCAAAGCAAGCAGAATTCCAAGCAAGCTTAAGGACAGGCCTAAAACCAAGACAATTACATAGGCTAAGTGCATTGTTAGCAGGAACACCAAGAATTGTGTCGTCTTATCAAACCTTCTCCTTCCCTTCCTACAAAGAGAAGCAGACCTAAAATCACTGAGTCTAAGGTTTTACAGTATTGGAAATCTCGCATCTTCATCTGGTTTCAATAACGTCTAGTTGTCTGAAAGTTGCTGTTCTTCCCAACCTACTTTATTTTCAGAACGGAAGACGGGATGCAACACCTAGAAGGAAGTTTGCAAATCAAAGAGGGATAATACTTTGAGAGGGAAGGATTATAGTGTGAAAATGTATTTGTGCTTTATTAAAAGCAAAAGCAAGCCTACATTTGAGAGCTGTACCATCTGTTCCCCAACAGTAGTCTTGGTCAAAAGATTAATTTGTCAGCACAGACAGGATTTTTAATTTGTCCCACAGAATGGATCTTTGCTCTTTTGCCATGCCTTCTGGGACAGGCATCCTGACCTTGGAAATGTTGCAAAATTTTACTTTAAGGGTAACAAGAGTGACTTTGCTTTCAAAAATATGCTTATAGTATATCTCATTAGATAAGAAAATGGGCTTGCTGCATCTTTTCCTACAAAGGTCTTAGAAAGAGCATATCTTAATGCATGCAGCTGCTGTCATATCTCTCAAAAAAACCTGCTTAAACTCATCTCTAGGAATAACACTAATTCTTCAAATTGCCAGCCAAGAAAAAGCTTGTTTAAATTTCAGCTGAAATGAGATAACAGAAGAGAGATAAAGATGCAAAGTCAGGTGAATGCACTTACAGGTTTACCAAAGTTACAGCCAACTCTTGCTTTTCTGTTACAGAGCTTTTCAGATTGAAAGCACTGGGCAGGTTGTAGCATGCAGGAAAAAGATGACGTAACTCAGAAAACAGAACTACTTGTCAGCATTTTCATTTAGAATGGACACTTCTATTTACAATATAAATAACCCTGCCCCCCAACACAATAAAAGCAGTTTTTTATACTCCTACAAGGATGCATTTCTAATTTTTGAGTATTGTTTTCCCAGGCTTTTATTTACTCAACTGTGCAGATTTCAAATGCCTTAAGGCATTTACAGCTTGGCTAATAAAGAAGAGAGTGCTTGGGAAATTTGATTGACTCAGGGCTTAGAATTAGTATCTGACAGATGCGTACCAAAAGGTCAGTCAGAATTATCAGCAGTGGAGAAATTCCCTGCGACAGCTCTCACCTGCTTTTCAGCAAGTTTTTTAGCAGGTAACACACTGCAGATCCGCTCTGTCAAACAGACCTTGGAAAGGGAACCAGCTGTGCAGCTGCTGACATGTGCTGGGCAGGGAAAGCTGGCTCTTCTCCACAGCACCCCCTCCATTCACCACTTAGCCACCTCTCCAGCAAATCGTTTCCATCTCTGTCCCACCGGGTGTGTTTCCCACCTTGTCCCCTCTCAGACCTCCCTAAGGGCTGACCACAAGCCATGAGGAACCCCAATACCCTGCAAAATCAAAGCAACCATCTCCCCTGTTGCATTGCCCCATGTTTTTTTCTTCCCTCCCTAAAAACTTAACTGCACTATTCTTATGTAGTAGTAGTAGTGAAATTTTGCTCTCTCTTGAAGAGCATTTCCCCACAGCTAGCAATTTCTGCTACCCAAACACCATCATCCCAAAAGCAGAACGTTTCTTGGCAATGCAGACTGTTAGCTGCAGATCCAGAGCCACCTGCGCCAGCCTGCAGCCAGCTCTGTGGGCCCAGCTTTGAGACCAGCAGAGCTGCGGGCAGAGCCCTTCCTTCCCCTTTTGTTTGCTCTCAAACACTCCCCTGGTCACCCTGGCACAGAGGATGCTGCCCCAGCAAGAAAATGCAGACCAAAAAAAACTCCACTTGACTTCAGACGGACATGGAGGATTCATTCCATTTGCCCACCCATACTGAGCAAACAGGCTTTTAAATTAAATAATTAATTATTATTTGGAGGGGCAGGAAAATGCTAGGGATCAAATCTAAGGCAACAGAGGACAGTAAAAGGGAGCAGGTACTTAGTCTTATGTCCATGTCTGGCTTAGTCCCAGTAAAATCTAGAGCAAATCTAGGTAAAGTATCTGAATCTTGCACTAGAGAGGTTTCTCCTTTTTCTCCTGCCACAACATTTCCAGGAATGATTTGTCTATATAATTATTTTAACATAGCAGACCATAAAAAGATGTTTTTATATACCTCCCCATATCTCTGTTCCTTCATTTTTTTTTTTTATATATATGTATGTATGTATGTATATGTAAAAGGTCTGCAGTAGACCAGCCCAAACACTTAGGAACCAGTGTTTTGCACAGGTAGCTTTAAACAGGTACTTTTCCAAAGGGAAAACACAAATTTCTTTTGATTGCTTAAAAAAAAAAAAAGAAAAAAGGAAAAAAGGTAGGAGCAGAAGAACTGACAGATTAGATCAAATCAAAAGCCTTTCTCTGTTAGCAGTTGGTATTAGTATGTAGATACAATGATTTATATCCCTTATAACAGATAGTTATAAAGTAATTCCCAAAAGGAACTTAGTAGTTACTTTATATTCCAGCTTTATATGCTGTTACACTCCTGCGGATGCTCAAATTATTTGCAGGAGTGCAGAATGTATTTTTTAGCCTTGTTAGAAAGTAACCAAAGAAAACAAAGGCATAAACAGCCAAGTAAACAGAGAAGGCTAATCCTTTCCCTTTCCATAGCTTCTGATGAATAACATTAAAAAAAGTTTCTAGGGCAGATACTGTAAGAACATCCATAGCCAGTAACCAACAGCGAACTTAAGATCACAATTTAATAGAAACTTCGACAGATTTTGTCAGAAACTGTAGAGCTGCCATTTAATAGATCCTGGCAGCAGGAAAATATAAAATAAATTTAAAAAAAAAATCAGACAAAAGCAAAGAAAGTAAACATTTCTAAGCAACAAGATCAAAGGGGCCACTACAAACGTATCAGTACCAATGCGTTTAAGAGCTTCCAGCCTTTATGCACACTTCACAGAACAGTTGCAATAAGCTGGCTTTAGCAACACTGTCATAGCAACACTTCACTTGAGAAGACAACTTTGTTCAAAGTCCCTTATCAGAGGTCTACATAAATATCTTCAAAACCACAAAACTCATCTAAGTCGGCAAGCTTACAACCATCTATTTGTTTTCTTGGAAAAGAGCTTTGGTGGGAGAAGTAGCTTCAACAACGTTCCTGCTAAACGGATAGCCATAGCAGAGATGCCTAGAAAATCCAGCCACTGTTCTGGCATGAAACAAAACACAGCCATGCGGTTGAGCGAGCAGAGGCCTCCTTCACCCAAAAGTTCAGCAAAGGTCCTGATGAGCATGTCCTGGCACTTTAAGACTTTTGTCTAAGGACCTATCACTCTCAAATATACTTGTGGACAGAAGTCTCAAACATTTCTATTGCCCAAACAGACATACCAAAGTGTTGCCAGATGTCAAGAAAAAAACATTTTTGCTTTATTTTCTGTTTTTCTTTTGGAAGTCTATCTTCTCCCATTGCTGTTCAAGAAGCTGTTTTAATCTAAAAACATCAAACGGCTGTGGCGTTGCTGATGCTGCCCACTTCCATGTTTCAGGTGTTGACATCAGTGTTTTAAAAACATACCTTAGCTGAAATAGTGACTCAGTGAACACATGTGCAATATTCCTTATCAAATCCAGCATAGTCTGATTTTCATCTTCTTTCTGTAGGAGTAAAAGTACAAAGCATACAGACAGCACTGATATTTGGAAATCAACAACCAATACTGGCTGTGATATACTGAGCTATCACTCTGCCTTTCAGTCTTTACTCTGTACAACAAGGCTGTACATGTATAGCTTTCTATAGAGGAGGCAAAGCAAACAGAAAGACTCAAGATTTCCTGTAGAGGTTTCTAATGGCTTTTTCTAAAGCTTATTATCATGAGAAAAACAATTAAAATCAGTACAAGATGAAAGGCTCTGTATGCCCGGGATGGTCCAGCACCTGCGTTCTGATGTGCCCGCCATGCCTCCCAGGGGGGCTGGCAAATCTGCATGTTAGCTGCTCACTTTTCACCCAAAGCCTTTGAACTCCAGCCAATTAAGAGTTGTTCTATTTCCCCTTCCTCTATTAATTCACTTAGGACATGTATTTGAAAGTCTGAGGCAACAAAAAGGGCAAGAACCCTGCATTCTCTAATACTGAGTGATACCGAGTGTTTTTAGGAACCCCTTTAAATGCTAAAGCAAACAAGAATTTAATGCCACACAGAACAAGCAACCAATAGGCAAAAGCTGCTGCTGCTCTTCTCCTCAGGCCCATAGTAACATCAATATCAGATGTAGTCATCTGGTCTTCCAATACTAGCAGGCTGCTATAATGCAATGATTATAAGGCAGAACCTGTTACCCAGCTCCATACTTTGGGATACGTTTAAATGAAGCTGCCATCGATGAGTCAGACTCCTGCAGACAGCAGAATCTCTAGCTTGCAACACCAACGAAAGTCTGGTTTAGGCTGGCAAGTTTTCTCTAAACTATCTCCAATAAATCCTCTCACCTTGTTAATTAATCAAGTTAATTTTGCAGTTAAAGCCCCGTGTTGTCCCCAGACTTGCTCCTAATTGAATGGAAGCATACCATCTGGGGAAAGCATTACTAAAAGAAAACTCTAAGGTAAATAAATCCTGCAGAGTAGTCTATGTCAGGTTGCCATGTTTATAGCCTATAGTCCAGAACAAGCCACAACACTGACCTAGAAAATGAATGGTCTGTGGTCACTCTATTTGCTCTACCCACAACGTGCACCCAAATTTGTACAGGAATTCTATGTAAAGTCAAATTTAAAATAACTTATTATAATTATTATAGGTTTGACATACTCATCATTAATGCTTTACTACTCAGAGCAAGCAGTGGAACATACAAACTTCTCACATTCGAAGGACCTGAAAACTGTTCAGTTCTTAATCTTGGAATTTTAGCACAGGATCACAGGAAAATTAAAGTTACTCCTTCCCTTTCTTATGTAAATGTGCATATGCAAAGAGATTTCCTACCAGGAAAATATTCTGTCACTACGTTTTGATATTAAGAATCAAAGAATATCAAGCTTGTCTTATTTTGTAAAGTATATGTATATGCAGTTTGCGCAGGAAAAAAAATGGGGTGGGGGGAAGCCAACAAGTATTCTAACGTGTTGCATCCAATTTCTCTTGACAACAGCAAAGAAATTCATCCTTAAAACACTAACACAGAGGGACAATCTACATTTTTGATACACCAAGTAAACCATTTACTGGAAAACTATTCATTGTAAAGTGAAAAAAGTATATAGAATTGAATTCAAAATTACAGATCCTGTTTCTCCCTTTTATCAACTTTGATCTGAAGGAAGATGTAAGAGTACAGGTTAATCAGCAGCTGCAAAAACTCCTTGCTCTGAAGGAATCTAAAGTGTCTTCACGACACTTCTATCTTCTTAAACTGATTAACAAGGCAGCTCCATATTATATACCTCATTAATTAGCACTTTTGAATTTCCAAGTGACCTGATATTTTCCAGGTGAAGTTTCTCAGTCCATCAGGGGCAATTCAAAGCCTTACTAACTCTGCCAACAGAAGAAGAGAGGAAATCCCCCATCATTAACATCCCACTTCAGGTTAAGACTATTGTGCACAGTTATGGATGATCTGGATTTTTCTTTTTCTTTGGTAGCGTGCTTTCCTATAGGAACAAGACACCCAATCATGCTGTATGTCTGTCTACCAAAGTCAGTTTCCGCTAAGATTTAAGATTATTTAATTAAACAGCTACCAGCCACCCACAGTCAGAAACAGTTAACAAGTGCTCAAAGATCCAACAGCCTACATTCCCTCTACTAGGATGCATAAAACATTAGCACATTAGAGGTGTTAATTTTAAATTAAATATGATTACAGAGAGGTTACTCAAAACCGACATCTAACATCTGCTCATTCCTGGCAGCAAGCTTGCCACTCCATACCACCAAAACAACCAGAGAGGAGCAATGCTGTTAAGGAGCAAGGGTGAGCTGTTCCACCTCAGCATGTTTACCCAGTACCCTTCTAACAACAATTAATTTGTATTTAGAATAGTTTTAACATGTTATTCTGAGCATAGGGACAAAAGCATCCCCAACCAACCAAAAAAATACTTTCTGCCTCTTTATCTCTAACAATGTGGAAAGACTGTCGTCTTCCATAAAGGTCATCAGTAGCTTTAGCTCCAGAGCGAGCAGTGGAGCACAGCAAATATTGCTGTTCAGAGCCTGTGGTCACTCATGAAGCCTGAATGGTGGCAAGGTAAGAGCACTTCAGTGGGCACTGTATTTAAAGACAAGTTATTTAGTGATTTTCTTGGAACACTCCAGGTATAACAAAGATGTCAGAAACATGGAAAAGATGTGCAATCCACTTGGAGAAATCGCTGTTTTGTAGGAAAATGGCTTTATAAACTGCTCAATGCATTCGCAGGTACTTCATCTTTGATGCACTTTTCAGTTGTTTTTCCTGCAGTCCTATTGCTAGCTCTTCCCAGTCCAATCTGCCCTCGGCCAGGGACAGGACAGACTGTTCCCAGAGTCTATTACAGGAGCGTATCTTTCTTATCTCAGTAAAGGTACCAATTTTAACATCCATAAAAGCGAAAGAACCACACTGACGTATTCTCTGCCATTTCACAGTGCATTCATCCTCCTGGCAACATAAGCAGGTGACCTGGAAGTCAGACCAGGCGGTAATTCTGGTTCTGACTCACCATGCAGACTTGGCAAAGTCACTCACATCCAAGTTTTCAGATAGGGCTAACTAACCAACCTGAAGGTGTTTCACGCTTCAGGTGTTTAAGCCTGGCATCAAGCACCCAAAAGTTACCACAGACTTCAACCTCAGTCACACCTGCCTTCCAACTGAGCACCCCAAATCCATGTGCATGTCATAAAATGTTGGGTTATTCAGTCTCTAAACTTCAGCTTTACAGCGGAAATACAGCTGTAGGACTTTCAGTGGATCATGGAGCCAACCATAACTCACTGTAACCTATAACACCAGAGGTTAATGCACATCCACTTCCACATGAGGATGAGATTTAATGAGACCCATCTCATGGATTTCTATCTAGCACAGAGTGAGCTGTAGTAATCAGAATTGGAGATTTCCATATGGACACTTAGAGGGGTTTGTAATCCATTCATCACTTGCAATGTTTATGTTTCATTAGAGCATGTAGATCTCATGGGATGAAGAGATTCAGTTGAAAGCATACATCTATGCATCATGGTTTTAAATCGGCGAGACATAACAGTGTTAATATCCCCCTTAAAGTTGTAGTGATGTCCTCTTCTAAAACCTTTCCTTTAATCTCAAAATGTGTGTGTACATGCATGTTACTCTAAAACATTTTAAGAACTTTCTCCAGAAAACAAAACCAATCTGATTTTGTGCTACAGGTCATTAGTTGTCTAGATTTACAGCTCCATTAATGGATACCCTTACTGATAATATTCTGTATATTCAGCTTTGTTTTGTGTGTATGTGATAAAGTGTATGGAAAACAGGCAAGACAACATTCTTGGGTTTTTATGAGAAGTAATCAGCCATCTTCAGGTTTTTGGTAATAATATTCTTCAAACTACAAATATTGATGTTCAAGATTTATGTTTTCAAAAGGATAAAGCAGATTATATACTCAATACACTAACGGCTAGCTGAGGGGAACTGCAGGATACAAAATGATGAAAGATGTAGTCATAAATGCCCATCACGAGCAAATGTTGGTGAATTTAGAAAAGAAACCAGAGAGCAGAGGAGAGATGGCATACAGATCCATTAGTGCCCCTCAGTGTGGCTGAGAGTGACAGAACACCACTAACAATATCTGAATTAATTATTTTTTTCTCCCCACATTTAAAATGCCATGAATAAAACTTAATTTTCTAGTTAAGGTTGAAAGTTCAACAGCCAACAGGTACACAAATTAATTTGTTCATATAGTGCCCAAATATGATATCTTATATATAAGTAAATTAAAGTTCATGTAAACAACCACACAAAAATCAATCCATGTCTTTGCTGTAATAAAAACTGAATATAATCAAATATCTGATTTGATCAGCTAAACAACACATGAGGACAGCGAATAACTCTGGTTGTTGTTAGCTTTTATCTTCACACATATTTATTAGAAAGAGAATTGCATAAGAAGTGTCACAATATATTAGCACTTTATATATTTCCCATACACATGCAGCCAAGAGTGTAACCTTATTTAAACTGCCTCAGTGCTATTTCAGCTCAGGGATCTCACAAGCAATCAGAGCACAGAAAGGCAGGGACACTTATTTCCACAAAACCATTCTTGTTCGGGGGAGGCAGAACAGAGAAATGCGTGAGTTAACACTGCACGTCAGAAAGGAGCTAAGCAGCGCCCAACCAGCAGGACTAGTGCTTGTTTCCCAGGTCTCTGCAGCACACCCTGGGATATTATGTTGCAGGGTCCAAGTCTTCTGCACAGGTAAACAACCTGTTGTTCTCACCAGAAAACACACCTCTACCATCTAAACACAAGCCTAGATTCCAGGGAGAATTTGTCTTAGTACTGGCTTTCAAACAAGACAAACTCCCTAAATTCTTGCTCTGTTTAGCCCCGTATATATTTTGACACAGAGCATTTCCATACATTGCTGTTTATTGGACCTTTATATTGGTAACTGCATCATATGGAAAGGAGAAAAGCAAGAGCCTTAGGGACTTTTTGTTTGGTTTGCTTTGTTGTTGGGGCTGGGGGGGAGGGGTGTGCTATCCAGTTCAGTTATTAAAAATAGCTAGGGAATCAAAACTGCAACAGTACAGATCAGAAGACACACCAAGACATATTAAGGAGGGAACGGAAAGGAAGGAATGGACCAGTGAGATCAATCCTATCTGTTGTCCTGCATAATACAGCATGGCAATTTCTGCACAAAGCTCAGCCTAAGCTGAAACACATTTTTTCAGAAAATGTCTTTGCCCTGATTTGAAAGATTTTAATAGATGGATGTTGTAAATTCTCTGTAAATCAGAGATGACAATTATAAACTAGCATAGTAAAAAATCCCCAGGCACTATGTTTCTATTTAATGGGTTGAGTGAGTTCATCTCCGTAGAGTTTACCTGCTTATATTACCAGCTGTCAACCCTCAGAAAGGTCTCTCCTTTGTAGGTACCTGTAGACTACAAGAAGCTACTGAGATTGAAAGTGTTTAGGTTTTTGTTGTAGAATATTTTTCTGCTCTGGAAACAATTCTTGTAACTTTTTTAAAGGCAACTCAAACTTTCAACTTTTCCAGCATTCAGAATTCCAGACTCACTAACATTATATGGGAGAATAATGCTCCTACCTCAACAGTTCCCTCCCCATACTCATCTGCCCAAAAATCTTTCGACTACAGCCTCACAATGGGATTCAAATCCAGCCATCACAACTTCCATGCCCCTTTCAGAACGGCTGCTTTACAGGACATAGCCTGTCATTTACGTTCTTTGTTTCCAGATGGAGGACCTTATTTTTGATGTCCTATAATTTTTTTTTTTTAAAGCATATTCAAATGACACCACTGGGTGAAAGCGAGATACTGAAGAAAGTTCCCAATGTCTTCCAGCTTACTGGACAACCTTGGACATGTTACTGCATCTTAGTTCCCCACATCTTGAAATAGGGATATAGAAATAATGATACTTAACCCAATTTCTACCAGCCTTTACATGTTATAAGGCATGAAAAGGAATGAACCTCAGCAGGCACCCAGAGTTACCCACCACTGACCTCTCTGTTAATCAGCCAAGCAACTGGTAAATCATATGGTTTGGGTAATCTGTACATTTTACCAGTAATTGTATTTTGCTCTAGATGCTTAGGATACTCAAATAGCAGCAGGTGTGAGCTCTTATGCAGCCACCCCAAACATCTGGCATCACTGCATTCACAGTCAATTTTGTGTTGTCACTTTATTGACATCTTATTTATGAATTAAAAGACAAGCACATTTTAGTAGGTATTACTAATCGGTATGTTGGCAGCTCAGTTAGGTTTTACTGGTTCCTACCTACGCTATGTCAAACTTTATGATAAAATGGTTTATGGTACCTTTCACAGTGCCAGAGAGTCCTTGTACAAAAAGGAGAAAGACAAGTTTTCAAGTGAATTTTACAAGGAGAATTGGCTTCAAGAATATAAATTAAAGATGAAATGCAATAAAGACAACAGGAAAAGGTTTCATACAGCACAAGCATAATCAGTGCTTAAGAATTCCCTGTTATCAGAAGAAACTGCCTATTTTTTTCTCCTCATGGTCAAGCTAGCCTGCCATCTCGTACCTCCGTTACATTACATGTGATTACCGATTTCGTTACAAAATTGCGTATCAGCCAGAGCCCAGCCTTTGTCAAATGGCAAGTAGCTGAATTTCTTTCCTTTCTGTTTTGAAATCCCAAGCTGTCAGCCACCGGCAATTTCCAGGCAATCAGTAAAAAGTCTCTAGCATCATAATTTAAAAAAATTGCTCACTTTTGTTTCATAATTAACATCCTACAAGTAAGAGCAGAGCATTCACATGTAGGTGAAACTAAGAAGTTTCTGAGAAAAACATTTACTCTCTTTAAGGGACTTAGGGACTCGATTTTTTTTTCGAAGGAAAGGGAGGCAATGTCAAAAGCTAACTGTTACCTCTAGAAGATTAAAGCCACAAATCAAGGAATACTTATTAGCCAGAGTTTCATGTTAACTGGCAAAGGTAAATGACAGGTCACTCTGTAGAGACTCATACTCCTATTCTGCCTAGAGCCAAGATAAGCACCCCAAGCCCTAAGCTATGGGAAAATGACATCAGGGGCACCATCATGACCTTCAGCTAGCTATTTAATATATATATCTCCTTCCTGTCCTTGACATAAATTAGAAAAGCCTGAAAACCAGGTGGATGTGGTCAGTGAACTCCCCATTTCATTTCAAAATTTTCTGGTAAGGAACAGCAATATTATTGTGGGTTGATCCAACTTGATCTATTTCTGGTTTGCTGCCAAACAGTGCTCGTTATTTGCAGAACCTTAAAATTTGCATTCCATCCTCACTATCTGGAATCACATCCCGAAGTCCACAGCAAGGAGAAAATCCTGTGTGTTATTTCAGGTCCACCAAGAGCGAGGCAACCAGGGCAGAGCCACCCACGTGGCTGCACGGGGCTGCCAATCCTCGCAAGCCAGAAAAAGCAGCTGACTCCCAAGCAAGACTTCCTGAATTTCCACTAGCTTTGCATGGGAGTTTGTTAGATGAGAGTAAAATTGAGCAGTATGAAGAGAGGACCTGTAAGCAAGCTAAGAGCTTAGGAGTCTGGGGATTTGGTTTTAACCAGCTAAACACCTGTTTTGGTGGTGATGGTAAGCAGCTCTCCCCAAACTCAGCCCCCCAGGTTTGCAAGGTGGTCTTCCAGTGCCCGTTATATCTGCAGAAGATCCTCACTTTCCTGTCATTTGTGTTATCTCCACAATGTACTGAACCATATAGCTTTTTCTTTGGCGTTGATAAATTGTACATTACACTGTATTTTCATTAAACTTTCTGTAACATGTGGCACCCAGTTCTCAAAAACTAGCACAGTATTTATTCATACCAACCAGGAATACAAACACAGGCATTGAGGCCACTTTCATGGAGCTCACAAAGGGCTTCAGTAGTCTAAAGAGAATTTTTTTTTCTTTAAAGGAAGTCTCTGACACTATCAGTGTGCTGAACAGCTGCATACGGGGAGAGATCCATCATGTATCCCAGCACACACCCAAATCCACCAGACCAAAGTGGTCAAAATAGTAACAAATAAGTTGACAAAAGGAAGAAAATAATCTAAACGTAGAATTACAAAGACTTCCATTTGCCATCTGTTCTGTTTCTCCAGCATGCTGCTCCACTGAGCAAAATAGATTGTCCTCCTCGCTGCCTATGAGATTAAAACAAACAAAAAAACCTCTGGCTAATGAAGTTTTCTTCTAAAACCAACAACACAATTTCACCTCCACATAAAGAGACACTAGAAGATAGGCTTGAACCCATGGTTTCAAGGGCACAGAATTGCCTGTGCCTAGCCAGAAATGAGCATTTGAAGCATGTGCACACGCTGAGACATCGCTCTTCCTCCCTCCCCCAGCCACCCCCCAACCTGAGACCACAGAGTGTCGAACTCCCTCCAGTAGTATTTCTTAAGATAAATTATTCACTTTTTCCGCTCACTGCACTGTACCTATGCACCGTGACCATAGCACAGGTTTGTAAGGAAGCAATGCTTCTGTAAGAGAGTTGCCTGTTCTCCTTAACCTAAGAGCTTCTGAACCTGTAGCAAATGTCAACTCAATCTTGAGAGATGGTAGAGGTCTCAAGGTTACTATGTTCTTGCATGTTGCATGGAAAAGTTGGAGGTTGAATGGAGAGATGCAAATTAACACCCCCAGGGAGGAAAAGGCAATGGCTCACCCGGTCCCAAAGGCAGGCACGCAGACAGCCCTTGCATTACCAGCTGGGGACCAGCTGACACTTTCCACTCCCTGCCTAACAATGCAAGTCCTGTGGGCGAGGAGAAGGATGACCGGGGGAATATTTGTCACAATCTGCAGAAAAACAGGCTCATTAGGTCTATGAGCCATCTAACTATGACAGCTTGTCCTGTGCAACCTATAATCATACGCTACAGGCTACCTGAATACAAACATCAGGGAAGGCTGCTACAGGATCTGTAACTCTGCATCAGTTTTGCACAAAGCTCAATTTACACAGAATAGAGTTTCCACAAGGCAACACTCACATTTCCTAGTGTTCCAGAGCAATTCAGCCCAAAACAAAGCAGATATTTCACAGAAAGCGTGATAACCAACAACCTCTCCCATATTAATTTAAATAAGGAAAATCCCACTTCCTCATATTCCAAAGAGTGAACCCAAAACACTTGCAGGTTTAACAAAACATTCTGCAAAACCTAGTAGACAGAGGAGGGAAGGGGGGTGCTGTAGCTATAAAATGGCTCAAGCTTTCACAGCATGTTGTAGGACTAAAGGTACAAAATCGAAGTACATTAGCTGTAAAGCTGTTTTCAGCAGTGATGTTTGTATTTTCTGTACTGTTTAATTCTATCGGAGGGGAGCTCAGCAGGGCAGACGTGATCGGCATCACACCAAGCTATAGCACCACAGACTTGCTGCTTTTCTCTCCACAACTCCTTACGTACCTTAATCTTGCATCCTGTGCCAGTGCCACCATTCCTATGGTGACACCTCCCTCTGACTCTCAATTTGCATTTTAATCATCCCTAAGATCTCACCTATATTTTGCTATTACCACCTCAATTTTACAGGTATTAAGTACAGCCTGCATTTTCTCTAAGAGTGCCTGAGACGTCAACAAACATAAACTGCAAATTAACGGTTTTGTTTCTTTGTTTCTAGACTTAACTTTTGACTACTAAGAGCAATCCATAATAAGGATAAACAACCTTTCTGCTGGAGCTCTGCAGGGCAGGAAGGACAGACCCACCAGGGGAGGAAAAGAAAGGCTTCAAGGAATCTGTTGGGAGCACTGCTCTCAATCTCCAATACTCCTGCAAATCCCTCAGCTAGTCTGGAGGTGCTCACAAACATATTTCCTTGGCTGAGCATTCAGGAACATCAGGACAATTTCATTATCATCTTAAGGAGATAGAGAATGCAGGTCACAGCAAAATGGCTTGTCCCAGCTTCATCACTACAACCAGCTGATCAACGAGAACAGGAAACTCAGCCAACTGAAGACCAGCAGAGAGAGAGAGAGAGAGGAAGGGGCGGGGAGAGAAAACAGTGACAGGATAGAGTACGGAGAGGAGAGGCAGGACAGATTTCAAGTGGATTCACTCTGTAATCTGAGCACAAAAGAACAGGCAGAAAAAAAAATAACGAGGGAAGGAGTGTCTTAGCCTAAATTAATCTTGAAGAAGTCACCTAGGGAAACCTAGGTATCTTGAAACAGATCAGAAAAAAACACAAAACAAACATCCCAAAAAAAGCAAGTAGGAAGTCAGTTGTCCTCTGAACGGAAAAAACAATCTGTGTCCTAAAAGGAGGGCCACAAGAACAGCTGAATTTTGCTGCAGTGGTAATTACGCTGTATTCTAAACATATTATATTGAAAGCACTGACTTTTATCTGAAGCACTGATGCATAGAGCAATTTAGTGGTCACCACCAGTATAACAGCAAAGCTGTGGAACAGGACCTCACCTAACGAGGGACTGAGATGCCTGCACAGCTCATGCAGACAGTGCAAGAAGGCCAGAGAATGGCAAGGTGCGGAGCTTGTACTCTGAGCTCTGCTTCACCCTTCTCTGCCTGAAATCTTCCTCTGCCACTAGAATTGCACGTACCCTGTAAAAGATGTCCCCCATGACAACAACCCTGCATGGTGACCTTGGGTAGGTCATCAGCTGAATAGCTACCAGTTCCCCAAACACTCAGGCCAAATATCAGACCAGCCCAAATGAAGGTTTGCAGACATGGATTTAGAGGGCTGGGACATGCACAAATACAGAAACTGGAGCAATATCCCAGAGCAGTGGAGCCAACCACAATCTGCATGCCACAGGGAATGCCAACTATTTGTTGCTTTCTCACCTGATGCATCTGCTTCTTCAGGAGCTGGGCTTTTTCCCTAGCATCTCTGCCCCTTGCTTCTCTCATCTTTATGGTCTTCATTTGAAGCCATGAGAAAAAAGAGCAGCATGGAAAGAGCAGGCAAAGGAAATTAAAACTACTGCAATGGAACAAGAAAAGCAGTCAGCAGCTATTTTTGAGGTGGACACTGCATAGTGGCAGACAAAGACACAATGTCCTTGTCCCTCCTGCACAGAATGGTGATGTTCTGTTTGCAGCTTTGGCACATTTCTCTAAGTTGCCCTCTTTTTCAGCCTGCACTTGCTTTCATAGTATACCATCGCTTGGATCTCAGATGAGACCATTTCCACATCCCGTTCCTATTATCCTTAGAGTGTGAAAGGAAGCACCTTCCACACGGAGCCAAGCAGATCAGTACAATAGCACCATTTCCTTTCATTTCCTTCATCTGAAAAGTAGACCTGTGTTTAAGAAATCAGATTAGAAACAGCTGACCTCAACTGCTGCATTTCTACTTGTGGGTACTTAACCAACACTACTACTACTATGGCAGTCTCTTTTGAAAACTTTAAAACAATAAGATTCAACCACTTGCCTGCAGACAATGTGGTCAGGCAGCTAAACTGTGTAAATTAATCCATCACTGTGTATTTTTTTTACAACACATGTAGTAAGTCTTTCATCTATTTCCTCCTTCTTCCTTTCCAAGGAAAAATAGTCAAAACCCACTAAAAACAATAGCCAGATGACAAGTTTGGACATTTCAAAATCCTTAAAAAAAAACCACAAATGAGAAAGAATTTTTATTTATGCATTTTTCAGAAATTATACAAAACGGAAATGAAATTTCTGAAGTGAAACACTTCAGAATCGGAAGATGCCTGCCCCTTCTTTGATAGCTATTTCTTTATCATTATCAGGCGGGTTGTTTTGACAGCTTCACTTCTAAGCTGACTGTAAATCTGTGAATATTTCACTGATGACTGAACTGGACAACTACTGACAATATCCATTGGCTCAGAATGTGAAGATTTAGCCGGGCTCCAGTAGCCAGTAAGTAACATACCTGCATATGAGTCAAAGTGCTGGAAACCCGTATTTACTTTGCACTGTGTAATTCATTGGGATTTTATAAAGTATCTGTATTTATCTGACTAAATTAACAATGTGCTTCATGAGTTCAACCCTTCAAGGTACAGCTGCATTTAAACAATGACAAAACAGCTCAATTCTAGGAAAGAACAAGAGCTTTCTGAAAATGAAACTGGCAACAACAGCAAAAATTTTTATAGGGCTACAGCATTCCTAGGTCTCCGTGGAGTGCTGCTTTGTTACACCAAACCATTAGCTTTAAGCCACGTTGCTGTTTAGCCCCTATGGCGGAAAGAAAGTCATGCTCCTGTCTCAATACAGCCAATGCCTAAGAAGAAGCTGCTCTGATAGGTCCTGCACTTTCAGCCTGTGACAGTCAGGAGCTGACTGACACCAGCCAAGAAGGGAGAAAGCGTGCCCCAAGACAGCCCTTTGCAGCTCCTCGCTTCATGTTCTCTGAAGGATGCCTCCGCTTCAACAGCCTGACCCTATGTGGTAATCACAGTTGGCATCCTACATATGAAATGAACACTTGGCATCTTCATCCTTTCCACTGTTTTACTGTCAACTGCTGGGTGTTCAGGCACAGATCGTAAAGAGCACCTCAACCCAGAGCATAACAGCTGTCAGTATTCGCTGCTCAACAGCAAAGCAGTGAGCCTGCCAAAAGATTTTTTTTTTGAAAAAATTGCTTTGGAAAAGAGGGAAGGGTTGAAGGGAGGCAATATGTTCTTATCTTTTAGAGCACTTACAGCTAATTTGATTATAAGTCTCTTCTTCACACTGTAATTGAGCATTTCTGTTTCTGATCCCCAGACAACTGCTGCAGGCAGGGAAGTACAATTACTTCTTTATCCAGATTGAAAAAACAACACAGTTTAAGCGCCTTGCCAAAGGTAACGCACAAAGCTTATGGTGGAGCAAAGAACAAAACCTGTGTATCAAAGTATCATCTCTGCATCACATATGAAAGAGTACTGTGTGCTTCCCTGTTCTAGGACTCAGCAGAAAAAAACCCTACCGAGATAAACATTACATTTTAAACTATCCACCTACAACTTTTTAATTTTAAATCTATAATGTCTAAATCCTACTTTTTTTATAAGTGCATATTTTTGTTGATTTAACTTTTTTGATCAAAGGACATTAGATTTTTGGGGGGGCTTTTCCACCTGCTGCCTGTATTTTGGGGGCATAGCAGATCAGGTGTCAAGAAGGAAGAACCACACTGAAGCCAAGAACTGATCTCAGACCCTACAAATGGCCATCATGATCCAGACAAGAGTCCAGCTAGCTCAACATCCCCCCACCCAACTGTGGGTGGGCAGATCCCTTAGGGATGCACAGGGAGGAATGAGATCAGGGCAAGAGTGTTTTCATTCCCTTCCACAGCACATTTTACATTATCTCCTCTTTGAAAGAGCAAAATACAAGTGCATTTAAAGGTCATTATGCAGCTGTTATCACCTGCACCTTGCTGTCTCCTGCAGCCATCATCCTTGCATTTCAATTGTCTGGCATCTTTTTCAGAATCCACTAACCTATGGAAATGGTATAGACCCAACTTCCTCAGCCTACCCAAAAAGCTTCTGAAGCAGATCCAGCAGCAGCCGGACTGCTGAGGCTTTCGTGCTTCCCAGTGTGACACAGGGATGCCCGCACCATGCAGGAGGAGGAAGGATGAGCACTCTCACCCTCAGCGAGGTAACTGCTTTGCTCACAGGTGCACAAGTTATGAATCAGAGAACTTGGGAGTCAGAACCCTCATGAATTAAGTGATGAATTAGTGAATTCACGTTAGACTAGTCTGTTCAAAGGGGATTGAGCTCTTGTTTGACATGTTCATTTATTTTCTTTCCTAATGAGCTCATTAAATAAAGTTTAATTTGCAGAGTACATTGTCCTAGAAATTTGAGAGATCCAAAAGGACTGTGACACTCTCCTCCCCTCAATCTAGTGTTCAAGGATGAGAAGAGAGTGAGGAGTTTTTCAGGTTTATAAATCCACATTTGCCCATAGGACTCAAGACAGCATGGTTAACTCTTCTTGCGTTGCGTGTCCTTCACGCTAGATTCAAATAACACTGACAGCTAACATGACTAATATCAGAGGATGAAGCCAGACTCAATACATACATCTAATCACCCTAAAAGGACAGGATTCTTCTTACTACATATTTATTAGATTTCTGTCTAGCATATAAGTAATGAATTCCCGTCCTCTCCCAAAGGAGAGCATTTAATAGCTCAGACTATCTCACTCTCAGGAAGTCACGTGCAGGATACTGAAAGTTTCCATTTCAGCCTTATCCCTGACTATACACATATTCTTTTCTTTTTTCTGTGCTTGCACTTCTCATGCTTGTTAGATTTATGAACCCCTGTAGTCACTGCTTAGGCAAGTTATGCATATTTAATTCTTAAATTTTTCTTCATAAATGAATCTCTACAGCTTCTACCCATTTACACTGCTTTTGAGTTCCCTTCAATGATAAATATCTTTATGGTAATAGGAACACTGAAGCCTATTATAGTATTTCAGGTACTGCAGGTACTGTCATACCAGCGCTCTTACTCTCTTGTCCCCTGAAACAATTCCTCCCACACATGCAACACAAAATTACACTGGTCTTTCCCACCATCCTAGCATATTCACATGGTTTCCTCATCACTAAAACCTTTTTTCAGGAGTGCCAAAATTCAGTGGGTTTCTTGACAGGGAGATGGGGAGGAGCACGACAAAGGTGACATTTGCTCTTTTCCTTTTGTCTAGCAATTTTTGTCTAGCACTGAGATAGTGCCTAGTAAAATGGAGTATCAAGCAACTTCAAGTTTACTTTATTACAACAAAAATTACACAATAACTACTATGTCAATCACCCTAAAGCCCATCCCTTTTACGTTGCTCTTCAGATGCCTTTCAGATTCTCTCTCAACATCTATGCCATTGGATTTCACTGAGACACAAGAGGAATTTATAGTTATTCATCTCTTTTATCAAATGGCTCTATTTTTTCAGCACCAGTGAGACAGCAAGGCCTGTGAAAAAATACGCCGGCCACTTCAGAACTTCATCTTGTATTCTGCATGTGCGAAACATAAGGTACACGTAAGCACGGTCTCGCTATTCAGTAGCAGCAGCTGCAGGGTGATGTTAGCAGCTGTGTTAAGACACAGCAGGCACTGACATACTGCCACTGCTCTTCCCCTTCCCCGGAACACGGATCCTGGACCTCTGCAGGAACATTAAGGATTTCAGTCCAGAGGGAGAAACCAGGGTGAGCATGAAAGGGGCTGTGAAGGAGGACAACACCAAATCAAGCCAGCAAACTCATGACCATGCCTGCAAAAGTGATTTATGAAATGGAGAGAGGCCTTGCATGATCACTGCACCCATTGATACAACACTAACATAAACTACCATTGGGACGGCAGGCTTGAAAACTCCTTCCTTTATAAACAGCAGGCTAAAGAGAGAGAAGACTGGCTACTGAACTTGCAGCTGATAAACAGCAAAATCCAACCCCACCAAACCACTAAATCATGTCCATTTTAACAGCCATCCTATTACAGCCAGCACCTGTCCTGATACTTGCAGAAGTGAACTCCCTTACGCTGTGCTATACCAACACTACAGCTCAAGCATAAACTTTGTTTTCCAGTGACTCTCAACAAATACTCAATAAATTCTAGTTTCTTCTTCTAAAGCAACCTGACATTAATTGTCCTTGCTCAAGAAGCAGGACCCTTTGCAGCCATTTCCTTGGAGAACAATGATCTCTGCATGGTTTATTGCCTTCTTGTACTGATGGGTGAAGAAAAATGAGACTCTAAGAGCAGTCTGCTTCTGGTAAATATTTAACTACTAGAATCATGCCAACATACTTCTCAGCTTGATTCTCCTTAACTACACTTCAGCATCATGCTTTCATCTTCCCCTATGGTCTGAAGCCGATAGTGTATCATATTTAGCAATGTAAGTGTACTCTCCCTCTGGGATGTGAACGGATCCTACTAATAGATTACAACACCATCTAATCTGAGGTGAACTTCAGTCACTCCTCTTATCTGTTCAGATCAGGAATCATCTGAATGTTTGTTCTACACTTGTTGCTTTACGAGCTTCAGCTTCACAAATTAGAAAAACTTGCTCTTTTCTCAAGTATTAGCAGAGGGGGAGAATGATTCTTATCCTCTAAAATTATTTGGAGGAGACAGAGGGGTGGCATTTCACAGCTATGGATCAACTGTTCTCCAGCTGGGTATAGACTGGGGCAGGGAAGCACAGACATGGAAAAAGTCATCGGCCAATTCCAGGCCCCAGCAGCTACAGGGAAAGGTCAGTAGCAAGCATAGAGCAGCCCCAATTTATTGCACCTCTCACAGGATGCCAAACGAGCCCTGGCCACTGTCTGTTCCAGGGAGTGAGTGCCCACAGCTCCACACAGCAAAGATTACAGCACCTGGGCATCTCCTTCCCTGCTGAGTTTGAAGGAGGGAGTGGCTGGAGTTACAACTATCACTTTTCCCTCTTCTTTGCCTCTTTCTTTCTGTCTTGAGCCTGTTACAATTATACTTGGAGTAGCCAGTGTGTTCGGATCTTCCTAGGAAAAAAGTCAACTGAATCCTCTAAAGCTCTGCTCCTCTTGTCAGCATTCAAAACTGAAAGGGGATCACCAGAGCAGCTCACAGAAAAGAATAGGCTCTATCTAAGAAGCCCGAGAGCTGGAGTTACAGGGTCCCAATCTGTAAATCTATTTGCTAAGAAAATCATGTACATTCATATTGGTTAAAATACTACAAAGGTATCAAATCCAAAGGGCCAATCTGAAGTGCAGTTCTGGACACATCTGTAGGTCTAAGCAACTTCTTGCAATTTCTTTTTATGTCTTTTAGGTGCCACTGCAAAGGTAGGACAAAGCAGCTTTCATTCGTATCTCTGATTTGCAGCAAAACACTCTAGTTAGACCGTTTTCAGCAGAAGAAATTTTTTTTTAATGACAATTCAGAACATCACTGTAACTCCAGCTCAACTGTCACCAGCACCATTAAAAGAGTAATGCCAGGACCGCACTCCCAAATACACCTTTGGATCCATAGCAAGCAGCAAATCTCATTATTACACCAGCTGTTTCACTTCTGTATTCCACTAAGAATGCAGGACTCACTCTGCAGGCATTTTATTAGCATGATTTAAATTTACTTCAGCATTAGTAGCAACAAAGCAGACAATTATGTTGCATTTGGCAGTGGGCAAGAAAAAACAGCTTCCAGTTTGGCCTCTGTCCTTTCTACAAAGGAGAGATCAGCATCCCATGGTTCTGGTGCAAAAAGATGCGCTATGGCTAATGCTGAAGACCATGCTGACAGGCTGCCACAGGACCGGTGTCCCAGTGTGTTNTGCTTCTTTGAGAGACAGCACCTCTGGCTTCCACTGAGTACCTATCAGCATGCTTAACCTCTGCTTCAGCAAAGAAAAAGACAATTTGACATGTTATTCTTGACAAGCTGCTCACCTTGATTCACAGCATCACTGGATAGATGTGATTAGTGTCCAGCTGGCTCAACACGTGATTTAGCTCTTGCCTCACTATAATTAAGACATTAAAGATGGAGTTATATATTTTTAAAATGTTTTCACGTTAGCTCTGCTAAGGCACTGTCAACATTAGAAGGAGCTTATTGATATAGCTATCATCAGGAAACATCTCGACAAAGACACAGGAGAGATATATATATATGGGAGTCCTTTAGCTACTACCACTAGCTCTGAAGTGTCTAATAAAAAAAAATCCACTCAACTTTTCTTCCCCATTAATTATCAAAGCTATCAGCTACAATATAGAAAATGATCAATCAACAGCAAAACCTGGTGGCAATCACACAGCTAGATATTAGGTTGAGACTTCCCTGTATGTTTATCAGAGCATCACTCCTCATAGTCTTTCATATTCCTTATAATTTTAAATACTCTACCCCAAATTAAATGTGTAAGTATATTATGATAGCATGCTATTCAAAGTATTTTGAGTTTAGAACTTTCAAAGTAAACAGAAAACAGCTGACTAGTAAATGCTGTAAATTAAACTCAAAAACTGTGGTTACAATATTATGTCTCCTGTTCATGGGAATTTCAAAGTGTCCACGAAAAAGATTATGCCACTTCTACAGAGAAAAAGATTTGTAGTACAGTTATACCAACAAACATCTCAGTATAGGAGCATCTCATGTTTGCAAAACAGGTAAATAATTACACTACTTCTTTTTCCTCCAAAGATCTTATACTAGGATTAACACCAGTTACTTGGATTTCACCAACTCTAGGACTTTGGCTAGAAAAACCCTGCTGGTTACAGGTTTCAAAAGGTGGAGTTCCTACTGCAGATGGAGCTATACCAGCAAAAGTAGTCCTTTGACTGGTACATCTATCTTAATTTTAGCAGAGTTTATAAATTCCACTAGCAAAACAATGTCTGCCCAAGCAGACTTTGTGTTAAATCATGCTATTACATTCTTTCCTTATGTAGGAGAAGCTGAACACTAAAGCTGAAAGTATTTTTAGCTTTTCAATGAGATCAAAAAATACTTTGGTAGGAGATACCTGAAACATTTTCAAGGCAAATAATCAGACTTCCTTCGTCTGGAAGATCAGTTTGATGCTGAAACCTATTCCCTCCTGAAGTAACACCCTTCACATTCAGTCAAGTCAATCTTTAACTTAGGCCAATACTGCTGACCAAGTTAAAAAAAACAAATTAAAAAAGTTCAATCCCAGCCAGCAAAACATATCCATCAGCTACTCACAGACATCACACGCTCCAAATCCTTGTGCTGTTTTTTTCAGATCTTCTGTAATTGCTTGTCTACAGGATAAGAATCTCAGTTTTCATAAAAGAATGTATTATCCTCTTGCCTATGAAAGACCTTGAAAAAAAACCTATTCAAATCCATCTTAAAGGCTCAAATCCCAGTGGAAGGCAAGTACACAGAACCATAATACTTGTTTAGAAAATAAGTACCTAATGTTTCTGAGAAGTTATGACATTAAGAAAAATACACACTCACACAAAATATCCAAGGACTGCTTGCTGTCAAGTGACTGAATGTGGACACGCAGGACATTGCTAGAAATACGGAGGGAAGAAGTCTTCTGTACCCTATAACCTACTTTGGTTAAGGAAATTTTTTGTTTTGTGTTACCTTGTGAATTTGACACTCGGACAAAAAGCTGCATCTTGAAGCAAGAGCCTGAAACAAGCTCTGGCACCACTGCTCTCTTCCCAACCCAGTGAGAAGGTGCATGCTAGATGCACACTGCACAATACAGAAAGGCATTCTGGTCCAGGTGCACCAACACACTGAGCAGCTACATGCTGCTTCCAGGATCCCAGCTAGTCTCTCCATATGGACAGTGTTTTCTGGATATAGCAGCCCACTCAGAACGAGCCGCAGTGAAAAGCGTAATCATGCCCACAGAGCCCAATCTGCATCCGAGACCATCTGCAATATGAAATGCAGATACCCAGGACTATCAACTCACCATCCTCCTTACCGAAATGCTCTCAGACTGCCTATTGCTTTATTGTGAGGAAGAAAGACAGCGGGAGTTGAGCCGAGTTCCCCACAAATACACGGTAGAAGGATTCTTGTAAATCTTTCTTACATCATAAAACTTGCATCTTCTTGAGAAAACTGCGGTTTGGAGAAGCTGCAGTAGCTTATAACAAACACCTTTGGACTCAGTAAGAGTATTGCTGGAGTGCAAAATAGTGTCTGAATTTTTTCAGTGATGGCTTATTAAAGTCTAGCAAATTAGAAAAAATACCTGATTAACAACAAGTGAGCAATAGAGACTCATAGCCATGTTTGCAACGTGCCATCCTGGAAGAAAGTACAAGGGAAAGTACAGTCACAATCTCTCTGACACCACCATATTTTGCTGCAATATGCTTTTTCAGCATGCCAGTTCCAAGAGCGAGGATTTGATTTGGATTAATAAACGTACTGAAAAACCTCTTTCCTCACTTGTTTTGTGGCTACAGAGAGTATAAAGAGACTGATCAGTCTCTGTAGGTTGTTTCCCCCATATCTTTATTTTCTTTCACTCTCAGAATAAGATGATTGAAGTTCAGTTAAAAACCTACCATCTGCCATATTTACCTGTTGCAGCTGAAGTCTCTGAAGCAACATGCAAACTACTCAAATCCAAACAGAGGCATTAATTAACACTATAAAACAATAACTTAAACAAAAAGGCATAGCCTGAATAGTTCTGCACCGATGAGGGGATATAAATACCACAGAGTGCACATCACACCAGGCAGAGCATGCTACAGCAAACCAGTAACAGTGTAGGCAAACCGCCCACTAAATATTGATAGTTTGGGCTAAACACAAGAGTTCATCAATTCTGTGCTTTCACCATTGCCTTTGAATAAATATTGTTGTTCAACATTTCCCTCCCTCTGAATATGTGCTGTTGGGGTTCAGCCGTATTTTCCTGAACTCAGACATTGGATTTTTCTGCTTTCATCAATGGGGGGACAGGGACAGAGCATGAAAGCAGGGAACAAAACAAAACAAGTTCCTCCAACTACAGCTTCCCCCTGAAGTAGATCCCCCAAGAACACCGAAAACCATATCATGACCCAGTACTGGCTGAGAAAGCAGCACTGCAGCAGCATGACCCTCACCACTCTGTAGGGCTTCAGGCTGCACCATATGGTGACCTCTCATATGAAAGAGCAGGGAGGCGCCTGGAGCAGAACCTAGAGACAGACTGAGGGCCAACTGCATTGGGCTGGGCTGTGCGTGGTGTCAGCAACACTAAGAGAGATAAACTGGGTTTTTTTCATTTTCAGTGACACACACCAGTGAATTTCTAACAGCAGCAAGGGAGCCCCTCTGACACCAGCAACCACCTGATTTAAATATAATGTCTCACCTGCCATCCCAGTTTTGAGTTTGGCTACAAATGAAATAAAAAAGCAATAGAGAAGATGGCTCCCCTGTCAGCTCCAGGCCTAGGAATAGCTGCTGGCTGACTATTTTTTATGATGGCCACTCCCAGAACTTTGTATTGCTTGTGCATATGGAGTATTTCAGATTTGTGTCATGGAAATACACTATTTTTCTCTTGCATACTTGCAGACAAGATTAGCCTGTGCCATAGGAGCATGCGCTGGACCTGTGAAACAGCACATTGCTGCTGGCTTCTTCTATTGGATCTTGCTGGTCTGACTGCTGCCACAAGGTGCTGTGTATTTTTCTTAAAGCTCAAGTCCTTGAGTCATGGGATTACACAACGGGCTGACCCACCATTGCAGAGCCTCATCCAAAATCCAGAAACTATTAGGAACACCACAAAGGCCAACAGCAGTATCTAAGGCTTTGAATTCTAAATGTTATACGACATTCAAAATTATTAGCAGCACATGAATAATCAACATCAGCATTTTTGCTTAAGCCTGTTAATAACTTTTGGTAGCATCTACCTTACTATGTAACTTTATGCAGTTACTTCGTGCATTAGTTATGAATATTCATAACTTGCACAAAAGCTTTTCTAATATGTCAAGAAAACTATTAACTACTGGTAGTTAATGCCAAGTAAGACAAGATGTGCTGTAATTGTTAGAGCGCACAGTTATAAGATCTTACTTCCCAACAACCCAAAACTGTATTTATATTTGAATGCCAATGAGATCACAGCTTTCATCATCTGGCTCACGGGAATCCCCGAAGACAGTTACATCCCTGTTCACAAGAAAGTAACATGGCCAGTGCAGAAGGAAAGGTAACGAACTCACAAGGAAACAAGCTACAATATGTGCAGCGCTATGAAATGCTGAAGAACGGCATCAGTATGATGGTTTGCTCAGATTAAAGTCATATCAGGGTCTGATCTATAGCAAAATATACTCAATTTACACTTCCACTGCCACGAAGAACAGCTTGGGGTCGGTACTCCAAGAACATGCATGGTTTAACAGCTGTAATTCAGTTTTAGGGCCTGGGCTATTTGATGTCTCTTTAAATTACTCCAGCTCAGTCACACTTCCAGTGTGCTTACGGTCACAGGGCACTGCAAGACCAAGCCTGAAACTTCAACCTTCAAACTGCAGTCTTCTAAGGATGCTTCATTTTATTATACCAGAAAGGCTACAAACACTGAGTACACACCTTTGGCTTGTGACTAAAGCACACAGACCTAAATATGAACTATAGTTTCATATGCTATAGCATGTCAAACTTTATGGCTTCAGATAAATAATGTTATTTAAAATTACTACAATAAAGAATACTGGAGAGTGCTCTTACAACCAACAGATTAAAATGAGAAAAAAGTGGTCGAAAGCTCAGTGCAGAAATTTCAGTGCCTGCACATTCAATTGAGACTAGCTCCAGCTCTGCAAAAAATAGCGTTACCTGCCTTACAAGAAACTGCTTTTGACTGAAAGCCATTGCAGCTAGCTGAGAAACTGTACCAGTCAGAATTGACTACAAGATGAAAGATGCTGCTGTGGTGCCAATGCTTGGGAATACATTCTGGCAGGAATCTTGTCTCAAGATTTTTATTAGACTTTTCTTGCTTTAAATGAGTTGCAACTCGTCCTGCCGCAGGTCATCTCCCAAGTCTCCCAAAACCCCTAAGAACCCCCCATTCTGAACCTCCACAGTCTCATTGTGCAAGCCTATAGCAAGGCTTACGTTTTGGGGCATTGCAGGGAACACACTACAGCTTCAAAAACTTTTTCAAACCAACAAGCAAACTGCCAAAAGGTGTGCCACAAACACAAGTAACATGAGGCCTGAATAGTTCAGGACTCATTTAAAAGCACCCTTTGGGAAAGCGCTAACAAGAATCCAGGGTATCACCTGCAGCATGTAAGATTAAAAGAGAACACGTAAACTGAAAGCCAAGTCCCATCTAACACAGATTCAGTGTAGGGTTGAATCATAGTTATTTGGTTACTAAGCACAAAAGCTCCTCACAAAAGAGCTCCAAGGACCTGATTCAGTTTTCCTGTTTAAACATAATTCAGGGCCATCCAGCAGTCAAATCAAAACAGAGGAAGGCAGAAGAGACAGGCTCACCCTCTCGCCTCTAGCAGCAGAAGAAAACAGGTTGCCCAAGATCACTAATTGCTGTGTCTCCATTCCCTCCCTCCCCAAATGTAAGAGACTTCCTGCCTTCAGTTAAAAATATTACCATAAGTAGGGCTCTGAAAAAAACAGTATTATTTACAGAGCTGGGGAATTAATCTCTGTCAGTTCTGTCAATTCATGAGCTCAGTGTAAACTTTAAAAACTGTTGCTGTCTTTCAAGAAGCTGGTGACTTGTTAACAACTTCCTGGTAGTTTTATCTGGAATTTTAAAATCCTGAAAAGCTGGGGGCAGTAAATTGAAACTGATGCACTGAGAAGCTAAGATAAACACCTAACCTTGCCATTTCACAGGTATCCATTCTACTTAAAACATGTAAGTTACACAAATCAGATATACAGCTCTTATGATATAGTTGTGAGAGATGACTGCCTTTAAGTTTCAATTATTTTATCTATGTTAATAGCATGACATATTTACCTGAGCCACTGATCAAGATCCTTGACTTCCAACACTCAGCTGATTCAGAATTGCTAGCCTTGGGTACAGCATTCAGGACAGCAAGATCACAACTTCAACTTCTCACTTAGTATTTATTTTATTACAGATTTATTTCTTCCACTGGGCTTATATTTTTGCAGTTGTTTTCATTTTACTGTTTGCAAACACTTCTTTCCGTTTCTTTCCTTGTCTAGGGCAAGGCAGACATAGACAGTATGTGCAGCAAAGGAAGCTGAACTACCTTGTGGTTATGCTGTGGGTTTGCCATCTTCTCAAACACTTTTAGACAGTTTAATCCATCTTAATTTATTGCAATTAACTTAAAACTCGATTATTTGCTAACACACATATTCAACTGCATACCCCAGGCTAGCCAAAATCCTGCCCCACTCCCAGCTGAATCACCACTTCAGCACCCAGCCTCTATCTAGCTCAGCCTGGCAATTAGCCCACCGCTACACTGACCTCCCTCCGCCCCATCACTGCAACCCTCAGAGGCACCCCAACTGCAAACCTGCGTTTGCGCCAGGTTTGCTCCTTGGATCAGGAACCCTGTTGTGATTGCGTTTCACATGAGTGACTCCAGTCTAGAGGGGCCAGACAAGGAGCAGCTGGGGCCACGGAGGTCCCTAGGAGTGTAGATGCTGCTGCATCTCAGGGGCCTGGCACCTTTGTACTTCTATTTGGAACAAACACGTAAAGGTGAGGGATGTGTTTTATAAGAAAAGTCTGTCTTCCACAGATAGCACCATGGAATATGTTCACAGCTGTGCTGCCACAGGCAGAGAGAGGCTGGTTCAAAAAGCAAATACAGAACATCAAATAACAAATAGTTTGCATGAGAAGGTACAGAGAAGGTCAGGTCAGGCCCTAGAAAAAAGAAACCTCAAACAAAACAGTAGGAACGTTGTTCTGTGAGCAGTATGGCATAAGCACTTCAGGTAAAAGAGGCAACTGCACCGTACGTGGAGAACACTCATCTTTTCCCCATCATGGCACTCTGACCAAAGTGATGTCCTCATGATATATTAAGTTTGACTTGCCAGAAAGAAGAGCAATGTAATTTTTCCTCCACTCTGGCAAACATACAAGACACGTAAAGATGCTTTTGTGAGCTCTAAATCAACTTCACGGTCTCTTACTATACTTTTAAGTACCGTGGGGAGATACTGGGAAGAATGAAATTGCTGCCTACTTTGCAGATAAATACGTTTCTTAAAAGAAGACAATTTATGTCTCTCCATCTGACTAGAATGTGAGGACTGAAGTAATTTTGATCTAAAATGACCAGATGGTAAATGTGAAGATAATTGCTTCAAAATTGTTTATCTGAAGTAAAAAAAAGGTAAATTATATCTTGCCTGTGTATAGTGTACTCAATTTTTCTGTCTTTTTGAAGATGCGCTGCCTGTGCTCATCATGATAAATGCAGCTTTTAAAAGGTGTAAGTTTCCCATTTTTACAGTAAACATCTTTTTTCCATTTCAGTCTGAGGGAGTACTGAATGTTTCTTCACCAGTAAGGGGAGGTTGTGCTCGCCAGTCATCATCACACAAGTGCAAAGCTGTTTATTTATCCACGAACTGACTGCTGACACCTGACACTTCCACACAGAGGAGTAGGCGGCTTACCCCAGCTAGCCCCTCTTGGATGAAGGAGAATTAGTTTACGGACTACAAAAGTTACCATCTTTAGTAGGCAGGCAGCCAACCAATGTTCATTTTTAACTTCTATTCCCTTCTTCAGCTGTTGTGTTACAGTAAATAAGAGTCATTCTAACATGAGGGATTTATTTTACCAGTGATGGACCTGACCTTCAGAGTCTACATCTGTACTTTCCCAAAACTTGGGGGATCACAGACTTCAGGTCAAGCATTTCCCATAAGCCATCTATCCTCACCATGATCACACCACAGATTCCTCATACACTGTATCAGTTACAAATGGGTGTACAGCAGTACTTTTATAGACCAAGCCACACTCCACATATCACAGGAATTAAAGAGCAGCCTGCCTGGCAAACACAAAGTATACTGGGGACAGCATCTAAGAATACCTGCATTGGATGCAGTTTCAAGATGATCCAGGACTCGTGTGTCAGCTGAGGATGGAAAAAGTCACAGCAAGTAACTTGCAGGCCTGAAAACCGTCCTCCTCTTAGCCTCCCTATGCAAGTTCACAGAACAAACAGCTTAATTTAATTTTTCGTTGGGGTCCTCAGATTAGCTTGGGATACCAGAAGTGACACAGCGAGCAGTCATAAAAGTGGCAGAAGTGACCTTATAAAAACACACCTCTTCCCCATGCAAACCTAATCACCAAGTTATTACTCAATATCTTGACAGCAAGACAGAGGGCAAGGCAGCAACAGAGACAACCTGCCTCTCCCCTTCATCTTTCTGGAAAAGAACAGAAGAGAAGAGAAACCAACCCAGAGCAAGAGCTGGTGTTAGATGCCCTTAACAGACACTTAATTAACATCACATTACAACAAGGCCTAGAAGTGANCCCCCCCCCCCCCCCCCCCCCGTCAATGAGCAACCCAATGAAAAATTCACTTTTGCTGCTGACTTGCAAGTATGCCATCAGGGTGAAGATGATCCTAAAGAAAGCAAGCCTAGCTCAAGCCCAGCTATTCCTAGCTGAAGCCCAGCTATTCCATTCATTTTCCTTCGGCTCATTTCCCCTCAAGGGGAAGGGGGGAAATGAGGATTTTAATGTTTAACTAGGTGTTGACAACAGGTATACTGTTTGCTTCCTCTCTGATGCCAAAAATCTTACTGTGTTAGAAGGACTTCAGAAGGTGAAGTCCTCACTACAAGAAAACAAAAACCAAAACCCAACCAACCAAAAAAAAAAAACTGTATTTCCCTTTCCTGCCTCTCCCACCCCCTCAGAAATTAAGGTATTATAAGTTCTAGAATAAGGTCTACATTTTTGCCCTGTAAGCTTTAAAACATGATTTTAAAACATAAAAATGTAAAAGGAAAAAAAAATCATCAGAAGAGACTCATATTCTTAAAACATGCACTAGGTTTGTAAACAGCATTAAATACTCAGCACTTCAGTGATTTGTGGTAAATCTTCAGAGCACCTAAGACACTTGCAAAGCAATTTTCTTGGACATCCTCTACGTGTTTAGTATTAGTCTTTTTACAGGTTACACAAAAACTGAGAGTAAAGGCCCTGCCCAGAGTGCTAGAAGGAACAGTGCAGACTTAGATGTTCCTCATCTCATGAGCAACAAAAAAAATTACTCACAATTACAGTACTGTTTGACCACAGCATCCACTTCAAATGAAATCACAGCATCATTTTCTGTCATCTACTTTATTAACCACAGAGCACCCAATACAGGTATCACTTCATGGTATGACTATCCCCATTCTGAATTAAAAAAAGATATAAAATACATAAACAATGTCGCTATGGTTATTGATAGAAAGTTACATACATTTTTATTTTCCTTTATGATAAGCCTGTTGCATATATTTGGAGTAATGTACTTCCCAAGCTTTGGGAAGCACAGCCTGTTACTCCTATATCACATATGAGAAAGCTCTTTGGGAAGTTTGCTGAAATATTATAGAGATTCTGCTACAGATAGTAATGTTAGACCAGCATTTCAGTTTTAGGGTTTCTTTACATTTTTTGCAGTACCACACAGCATCTACTTATCACACAAAAGCTCCAACTTCCTTAAGCCTGTGATCCTGAAGAGCACAAACCGCGCTCTTTCCAGCCTTGCAGGAGCTGGTTTTCATTTCCTTTCTTTGGAATTGCCGTACTCACACAAACACCAAAGACACGCGTCTACTGACACCGATTCAGAGTAGGCAAAAAAGCATCCTAATATTCTGTGCAAGGAGAGCCGATTTGATCTATACATTCCAATTTGCTGCTTTTCTGTCATGTGCCCTGTTGGAAAAAAAACACGGACAATTTTGGGAAGTCACACTGTTGGTGCCAGTTTCAAACACTGAGTGATGCTGGTTATTAGAAATTTTCTAAACCTCTAAGGAAATTAGTGTTTTGCAGGTAATTATACACGGACATACAAGAGTATCTCACAACACATTGAGTTACTACAGATCTGTACTGGAGAGAGAAGACACAGAACAGCAGTATATGAGAGTATGTGTAGAAGTACAAAGGATGATGAATTTCTGTGCTATGTATCACATCTCTCCCAGAAGTGTATTTATCAGAGAAAACGTAGCCATCTCCCAGCTGCCAGATGAGAAGAGACAACAGCAAATGGCTAGCAGCCATTCCCAATACCATCCTGTTATTCTGGCATAGACACAGTATCAACAGCAAATAAACGAACTTGCTGAGACAGGCACATTTCCTACAGCAAGTGCCAGAGATCTTCTAAATGGCTTTTTTAAGACATTTAGGAATTAGTATTTGTAAGAGTGAACAGTACTTCCATAAACAAACAGTTTAGTGGTTTGTATGTTTTGGTTGACATACGCCACTGTAAGCACAAGGTTTCTGTTTAGAAAACAAGCTAACTTTTGTTGTGCAAGGCTGTCAAAGGGAAGGAAAACAGGCCCAGCGGCCACAAATTACTCCCAGTTCTTGGCTGCAATTAGATCTCAATTTCCAAAGGACCCGAGTAGGCTGAAAATACACAGCAGGGACTTAAACCACATTTACGTGAAATATTCAGATGCACAAGACACTCAGTGATAATTCACTTCTCTGCAGCTGCCCGGGATGTCCTGGCATTGCTGCTTTGACAGGGTATCTTAGAAATCCTGACAGCAGAGTATGTGTAAAAGAGAAAGGGGCAAAATAAAAAGCCCAAATGAAAAAACACATTCAGATCCTTGCTTATAAGGCTGTATAAAATTGGAGGACAAACTGGATAGGTATAATGCTGGGAGCATTATGGTAATTTGGGAGTAAGAAGAATAACTGCAAAAACTAATAGGAAGGACAGGAAAAAAGTTCAAGCCAGTCTGAGGAACTGGGTAGTCAACAACTTATCAGCTGAAAGCATTAAAAGAAACATTTTTGACAGATATGGATGACACTGGGAACTGACAAAAAACCCCGCCAAAAATAAAACCCTCTCTACTCTGCTTTCTGCAGATAAACAAAACCAATGACTCTCCTACTGGCTGCAGTTTGCAACTAGGAAGAAAATTCCCCTCAGCAACAAGCCTATGTGATATCCTAATCAGGGAAGAAAACAAATCCGTAACGTTTTTCACAGAAGACTTTGCAATTTGATCTTGCCAGCTTACACGCAATCTTTCCCCCCACCAATGTATTCCAGAGGCACAACTTTAAGAGAACTTTGCACACAAAAATGGAATGCATTCTGAATTAATGATGTTAAACAAACTCATATTTTGAAAAAATTAAAGTTTTCCCATTTTAGTTCACTCACTCATACTTGTTCAAAGCAAGCCCTGCCTTTTGCAGGAGAAATGTCACCACTCCAGCATCTTCATACAGGATAGAAACAGTTTTAGCCAGAACAGGGCTGCACGACTGCAAAGAAACCTGGTTTTATGCTAAGAGAAACTGCGTAACCCAGGCTTCATTTTCCACAGTTGCCGCCCATCCCAACTGATGTAGACATGCTGGTACAGTCTCCAGAGTATGGACTAAACTGGGAATCTCATGTATACGAATGGCCATAAAAAGCAACACAATTTTAGATCAGTCGGATTCAGCACTACAGANTAAAAAAAAAAAAAAAAAAAAAAATCCAGTCCCTTCAACAACATTTCCTGGCTTAGAAGGTTTATGAATATACAAAAAAAAGCAGCAATTTTAAGCTTTGATTCTGTGTTAACACATCTGTTCTCCACTGCGATATGATGAGGGGAGCTCTTCCTCCCAGAGAGCAGTGCAAGCACGGCATTTCTCTCAGTAAGAGCTGCAGGAGTTAAAACGTGCAAATTAAGAGGAAGCGAAAGAGCTGGCAACCTTTAGGTTTCATCGCATGCAAAATAACTGCAGCATTACAAATCTGGGACTCTAGCAAAATGAACTGCACCCTTTCGGGAACAAAATTATGTGTAATAAGAAAGCCTGTCCAAAGAACACAATATAACATGGTTCTGCCTAAGCATTAGCCACTTAAAAAAAAATTAATACGAAAAACCACACATAACAAAACCCTAAACTTTACAAAATAAAGAGAAATTTGTATAAGCATCACTCCAAAGACAAAGAAGCTAATCACAGCCATCAGAAGAGTTGTGGATTTTGTCTTAAAGCAGAGCTGAGAAGCTAACAATTAAGGATACAGCTCTTTAGGACAGCAATCCTTGCTTTTACAGAAAAATTACAGCAAATTAGCCATTGCAATAATGGTCCGTTTGTCCCCACAACAGTGTATTTATTAGTCAAACACACAGCACACAAATACACTGTGTACTTACACACCTGTCCATCAACACAGTAATACTCGAATATCTGGCAGTATGTGATGACTAAGTACATGTACCACAACCCTGCATGGCCACTGAAGTATCACCTCCAGCTTTACAAATGGAAACGCACAGTCAATGCCCCAAAAGGTGTTTGGGCAAACTGATTCCTATCACCAAACACAGCATGAAACAAGCTGGAGAACGTGGCCTGCGATGGCACCAGACCACATCACACACAAAGGCAACAAGCGACTGAGCCCTGCTTTCGTCAGCCCCATGCAAGCACTCCAAACTTTCCTTCCAGAGCTAGAGGCAAAATATTTGTTCATCCAAATAGCATCAGCAAACAGCAGAGCTAGCAACACACAACAGCAATGATAACGGGGGGAAAAAAAAAAACAGAAAATACTGGTGAACAAAAATCAAATAATCACAATACTGTTTGCACTGGACAAGATGTATGTAATCTGACGTTCTGCATTACATCGAAATCTAAAGAGCTAAACAACTGCAATAACAATTGGGATATTTTTTATTTTCACTAGCTTGAAATTACAGCTACAGGCCATTCATTTAATGTTTACGAGAACAAATATTTTAACTGCCTGAACTGTTCTGCAGACACACAGTCAAAAAATTGAAAGGTACCCAAAGATGAAAACAGGAAGGGGGAAATCAGTAAACATGCTTCATTATCTATCATGCTAGCAACCCTGTAGAAAAACTAGAACTATGGATTGCATATATAAAAAGCATTTTGTCTTTATTTATTCCAAAAATTTCCACTTAAGAAATAAACAAAATCTTGCATTAAACACTTTTCCCAATTAGAATTTTCCTCAACATCACAACATCCCACTCCTTAACCTATTTGGTGCAAGAACTTAATTCTTGAGTCGCATCACTGTCGTGTTCCATCCCATGAAGTAACAGGGCCGATCATTTTTCTGCTCTTTCTTACAATGGCAAAGCAAGAGCTTTTCCTCCTCCTCCTCTCCTTTTTGGTGTCTCTTCTTGAAGCCTTATCAGCTTTCCGTCTCATTTTAGAGCGTTAGAAAAGGCATGAAGCTTGTCTGCAAAGCGGTACCCTGGAGTAGTTAGAGGTTACAAACTGAATATGTAGTATCAGTGTGTGTTCAATGACAGTATAAATGCTCTCAGCGAGGCGCAAGATGTTTTTAGCACACCACGTTTGAACCTTAGAAGATCAAGGAGACTAAGTCAATATTTATCTTAAATTTCCTTCTTAAATGTTCTCATATACACGCGTGACAAAGCAAAGAATGGGCCATTCACATTAACAGAGGTGGGGCAAATTAATACCATGGAATTTTGTATGAGGGTTTTTGAACAGCTTGTGCAGAAGTTCTTAGCAAAAAGTAGAGTTCATTCTACACAACTCCTCAACTCCAACTGCCACCGCAGGTTTCGAGACGCTGATTGTGGAAGCTGCTCACTAACGAGCCCCAGAGCCCCCCGGGCTTCCTTCTGTGGATGTCACCACACCCCCCAGTGACTTCCCTGCTATGGATGGGCCCGGGACGCAGGGACGGGGTTTTGCCGTGTTTCGTCACAGCAAGGTTTGCAAGCATATATATAGCATCTCTATTATTAAAAACAATAGCCAAGAACTAACCTGTCTCCCTGCAGGCAGTCACTCAGCACTCTACAACCGCGTTGTCCTACGTCCTAGCAGATCTTTAAAGTCATTGTGCCTTCATGTTTTCCTTCATCCTTCCTACTCACAGGATCTCTAAGACTTCTTAAAGCCAGAAGCTCAGAAGCAGATGGATTTCATTATTTTTATACGTACAAGGCAGTGCCGCAAGGGCACGCAAGGAAAACTTTTTTTTGTGCTCCCATTTTATTTCTCGCACTTCACAACAGCAGCCCGCGATTCACCTATTACTCTCCGACCACCTCGGAGTCGGAAAAGCGACACACCACCTGACAAGTAACTCAGGAAGCTGTGAGGGAGGACGGCGGCGCGCAGAGGCCCCCGGCAGCGAGGCCCTGGCCCCCCCCGCGCCGCCCGTTACGGCTGCCCCCAAACCGCCACCCGCGGCCGTTACAGCGGCTCCTCCCCGCCCCCGCCAACGGCCGCCCTGCGCGTGAGTCACGGCGCCTCTCGCCAGGCAGCGATGCCCGGCCCCGGCCGCGGCCGCGGCCCCGGCCCCCGGGGAGCCAGGCAGTAGCGGGACGGCCCCGCGG
>VYZW01020986.1:13482-24090 GCA_013401315.1 Balaeniceps rex | reverse complement strand
CTCCCCCCTCTCACCGGAGGCGCGGAGGGCGGCGGGCAGCCATCCCGTCTGCCCTGCGCTGCGCGGCCGCCCAGCAGCACCGGGGGTAGCCGCTTGCCCGGCGGCCAGCCGCTCCGCACCGCCCGCCCCAGCCCCGCCAGCATCGTCCTGGACCTCCTCCGGCGGGGACCGGGCCGCCTCCGGGCGCGCTCCGCCGCGGTTCGCCTCGGGGCGGGCGGCGCTGGCTGCCACGCCGGGCGTGGGCGAGCCCAAGCGGAGGGCGTCTCCTCCGGCGGTCGGGGTGGTTTTGTATGTTTTTCCTCTTCTGCTTCCAGCCAGCCGCCGAGGAGGGCCTGGGCTGGGCTGGGCAGCTCCCGCCGTCCCACTTGACGGGGCGATCCCTGGGGCAGGCGGGGGCGGCAGCGGATGCGCGGGTGTCCGTCCGTCCACTCGGTGCCGGGCCAGGCGCGGCCCGTAGCCCGGCTGGAAGCCGTTATCGCGGCAGCAACGGTGAGCTGCAGGCGAGGAGGCGGCTCCGGTGGGTGCAACCCACCGCCCTTTGTATACAGATGCTGTCCCCCTTCTGCATCTTTCTTCTTCTTGCAATTGAAAACGGATGTCAATAACTATATTTATAAATGAGATTAAGGGAATCATAAATTTCTGTCTTACCTGGACACCTGCCTTTTCTGTAGCTGAATATTGCCTTTTTTGAGGAACAGGATATTGCTACCCGCCCTGTTTCAGGGGAATAAACACATTCTGGTACTGCAGAAATGAACAGCAAAGCACAAAAGAAAAACGCTCTTGGATTCGTTATTTTACAAGAAGAAAGTTCTGTTTACAGCAGTAGAGCAGTTAACAAGGCTTAACCCTTTTCTAGTCAGTCATTTGTTTGATACCACCTTATCCCACAGAATCTCCATGCCCACAAACACAGGTTTTCGTGTTCAGTACAAACCACTGAAGCGTGTGAGACCCACAGCATTACAACAGGGAAACATACAGGAAAGTGTTGTATTCCTCTGCTGTCTCTGCCCTTTATGATGTTCCTCCAAAGCAATGCTGCACAAAACAAAACCAACTTCACCTGTTGATGACAAAAGGATCTTAGAAACTGGGCTGCTGCAGATCTGAAGGAGTGTCATTGTCATGGAAAAACTCCACAACTGATTGCACGCTTGATGGCTCTGGGGGACTAAATAAGACCTGACTTGTGTCTATGTTCTGAGCTCTGGAAGGGAAACCTTATGCGGCTAAGATCACAGAGCCATTCATTCCCATTTCAGGGTCAGTGCAATCCACTAAAGCAAGTATGGTCCCAGGGAAGACCAGAAGAAGAGGAGTTGGACTGTTAACAAGGCAGTGACTCCCAAAGGTGATAACTTGTGATACAATCACAATTAGTATTTATCATAGCAAAAATTCCCCAAATTTTATTGAAGTCATTTTCCTTTAGCCAAAGTAAGAGTTAATTTCTGGACTTACGTACCTTATTAAGTAAATTATATTAATATCCACGAAGTTGCCAAAGGTGAAATAAAGAATTAAAAAGTTAAGTATATTAATTCAAGATGGAATATTTATGGATTCATCAAGCAGAAGTAACTAGATCATGGTAACTGGCTTTTTTTTTTTTTATACTCCTATCACATAGTGATTGTTTTATCAAAATTATCTTCTTTGGGGAGGAAAAAATCAGTGTCAGGACTAGAAGAGAGATCATTTCGTTTTGGTCATTGTTCAGTGCTACAGTTATTTTCTGGACTTTGTTTTAAAAGGTCAATAAAGGAGCAAAGAAGCACTGCCACTCACAGCGACTTGTGGGTGTTAACTTCTGGAGGGGACTGGGAACCAAGACTCACATTTTTACCTACAGGCCAGGAGAAACAAGAGAACATTTTACTAGTTGGGCCTTGCATCACTGCCAAGTTTAAAATGATTACTTTTAGTCTTTGAAAAACCTGCCCTACATTTACATTTCACACCTTTCCAGTTGCCTCGTGAGGTAACTTCGGCTTTGTTGGCTAAGCAACATGTTTTGTGTCTTACAGTTTCCACTGGAAGTACTCACTGTTCACTGTAACTTAGTTTTTTCCAAATCATACCTCAAAACGTATCTATAACATACTTCACTTCTAAACTGACATCATACATAATTAACACTTGACAAAGAAAAACTATCATTGTATTTATCCATTCATACCCATTGAATACAGTAAATACAAAAAAATCCTGTGAAACATCACTACGGTCACAGATACAAATGTATTTTACAGATATAAAATGGAGTGAATGGCAAAGTTTCTTGAGTGCAGCCACTAAAACAAGGTCTGGAGCTGACGGCTGTGTACGGGGGGACACCTTTAGGATGACTTGCTAGTTCCCAAACTTTTGCCTTTTTTTTTCCCCCCCTGTGCTTACAATGTATTCGGTAACAAGGAGTTCGATTATGTTAACTTGAAACTAGCTTTGAATGAGCTTTCTTCTTCTGTGAGATGCAAATTAATCTCTTCCCTTCTGGTATCTATGTGCTTTGACAGGAGGAAATGGCACTTTAAGGAGAGTGATTTATGCATGCACAGCATCATGGTTCTTGTCTTTGTATTATACACACACGACTGGCCTTAGTTCCAGTAAGAAAATGGTTAGGAGAACAAGCAGATTATTACAGACTTGAGATTTCTGTTTCAAGTCATATTCTCAGGGACGTTTTTAAAAGAGGAAACTATTTACTAAAATAAAATCAGATGGAGTTCTAGGGAAGCGTGAAACTAAGGGGGAATAAGAGGGACCCTGGCTGAGTGGTGAACGGTCTGTCTCATAATGTCGGGGTATCCATTTCAAATCTTTGGTGAGGTAAAAAAAAAACAAAACAAACTTTCAGGTAGGACAGAAGGACACAGATGATCTTCTGAATTAAAAACTTTTTCCCTGGGCAAAATACCAAGCTCTAGGAGAGCACCCTAACTCCAGACATGTCTCACCAACTGGATTGTCAGAGGCACAAAACTGCAAGAGCAGAGATCTCTATCCTCACCACAGGGAGGAACGTGACCGAAGGTGCTATGCATCATATTCCAAATCTGTTCAGAAGGGGAAGGCACACAGCCTAATTACAGGGTAATCATCTTCATTAGGATAGGACTCCGATGACAAAATTAATCAGGACCCCAGTTAGAGGATGATGTTCCCATCACTCAAGGAAACAAATATGCTTAGATGTAACTTCAGTTGTGATTACAGGGAAGCCAGAGCCCTTTTCCCCATTCTCTGTCTTGTTTCCTTCACCACAGCTCTTTCAACGCTTCCTTGTTTGTCCACAGGTACCTTCCAGAGTTGTGGGGTAACAGAGAGCAGAAAAAACCTGATGACAAAACTCAAAGTCCCCATCTGTACAACAATAGCAAACCCACAGCAGATAGCTTGAAGCTCTCCCCCTAAGGCACTTCTATGCCATCCTCCTTCAGTAAGCAGGAAGCAGGATTTCCTCCTCCCACTTCCAGCATCCCCCTGGAACAAAACTTTCCAAGATATTGTACTTGAAAACCAACGGCTGGGGGTTTTTCTTTTAACTACTGCATACAGTTCAAAACAGAAAATTACGTGATACATCTTCCAAAAACCATGTCTCTACTGAGAGATTTATCTCACATCTGGTGATGAGAAGCTACCACAAAATCTCCTCTTCAGCAGCAAATATGAGCTAAGATCTCGAGCCTTGCTTGCAGAATTCCAGGTAAGGCCATTACAAGTCATTAGTAAACAGCCTGAATTTTCCCAAAAGTCATAAAGATGAAACCCAAACACCTATGTTTTCATGAAGAAGGGAGCATATAAAGTTCTTTTGCTCCATCTGGACATGGTAACAGCACTGTGGCCATTCAATGTAAAGACAAAAAAAAAAAAAAAAGTGAAAACTATCTTCCCTCCCAGTGCACAGACAGCAAAAGTCTCTCTTCAAAGTATAGAAGAAGAGCTCATTGCAGAATGTTAGCTCTGCCAGTACTAATATAGTAATCCTCCTGCTCTAGTAAAGGAAGAGCGAGATGAGACCTATCACTGACTCACATAGAACATAGGCAAAAGCTCTGTGTTTTCTATAGAGCAGTGGATCATGCCCATAAGATTTCCTAACTAAACTGCTGGAAGGTGTGATGCCACATGGGAGAAGACCTGGACTCCAATTACAGAGATAAATTCTTACTCAAGGAATGAGAAGTGCTTAGACTAGGTGGAGGATTGTAAATTACACTCTTATTACAGAGTTGCCAGGCGGTCTAAATTGCACTGGAGCACTAAATGGTTGGTAGAGCAGAGACCTGAGCCACAATTATAGGGAGGTTGCATGATCCACAGTCATCATTTTTTCCTTCCTCTTCTGAGACTTTTTACTGTGTCTCCTTGTTTGCTTAGACTTTGTGTGCTTCTCTTGCATGCTTCTCTTGCTTGTAAATTTATCTTTGATGCATTGTAAGCATAAATTCTTACAAAAATAATTATCGCATTTAGGAACTTAACACAGGAATGACATGTAGGATCACCTGATAGGCACAAAAGTTTCAAAACACTATCACAGCTAAGCAGTAAGCTATTATTCAGGTTGGGATTGCACATACAAACATGGCTTCACCGGGCAGGAAATCAGTGCACAGAACATGGTTCAGAGCCTATGTCCCAAAAAGGTTCAGATGAAGAAAGAATGGGGCCAAGAGGGAAAGGCTGCAGGGTTGACATTTGAATTGACCCCGGCGTGATAATACAGGCCAACTTGCTAGGAATTAACTTCGAATAGCATCTATGGCAAATACTGTTGTTTGAGTACATTAATTAATATTAAAAGTCACAAGTTCAATGTTAAGTTTGTCCTAATTGTGGAAGCAGCATATCAGCTTGTAATTTCATATTCCCAGTACAATTTTAGCAGCCCGTTAGGCCTTTGTGCAGCAGGTACCAACACCAGCGCCACTCTTCAGTGAAAAGCCTTCCTTAGAACCCTAGGTGAGTGTAGGGTCCCAAAGAGAAGAGTCCTGCTAGTTTCTAGGAACCTATCGCTAACATCTTTTCTGGGGGATAAAAAAAAAGTTTGTATTCCCCATCCCTCGAGGTGCTGAGCACTCAGGACCTTGCAGGAACAGCCAGCTGAAACAACAGGATCGGTTCGTATAGGGCGACATGTATGCCATGGGCATACTTTGCATCTTTGCCGAGAGTTTATTTGGCTGCCCAGTTGTGAATCATAGAATAATTTGGTTGGAAAAGACCTTTAAGATCATTGAGCCCAACTGTACCTGTCCACTACTATACCACGTTCCTAAGCGCCTCGTCTACCCGTCTTTTAAATACCTCCAGGGATGGTGACTCGACCGCTTCCCTGGGCAGCCTGGTCAGACACAGGTAAGAATACCTGTGTCTCAAGACAAGTAGTTGCACGACTGTTGCTGCTGACACAAGGGAGGTGGTAAGAGCAGGTGGGGACAGGGCAGAGATTCCCCTTTTGCCACCATTGAGCAAGGAAATCAGCCTAAGCTGCCACTGGAGCCACAGCTCCAGGGAGAAATACAGAACCAACGCACTGGAAAAATACGAGCAGAGAACTCCCTTTTAAGGTTTCCTAATTCTAGAGCCATTCTAGGCCCTGCTCCTGCTCAAGGCAGGACAATCTGTCATCAGAGAGCAGTAGCACAGTGGAAGAGTTCAGCTGTTCCCTCTTCCCTTGATACACCACCCACATCGGGCAGAGCTTCAGCCGGTTTTGGGCTCTGGCTCCTTCTGCACCAGCCTGCCACAGAGAGCGAGCTCAGATCTTTAGCTCAGCACCTACAGAATGAAAAAAGAGCTTAGAAACACCCTGTATTTATGTAAATGGTTTTCCTCACTCAGTCTTAATGACCTGCACTATACCTCTGAATGACTCATGGCTTAAAATGTCAGAACATGTAAATTTAACATCATCAGCATGGAATAGGAATCAATGACTGTTCAGAACACAGCACAGCACAATCCTTGTGGTCAGGGGTCCTCAGTGAAGCCTCTGCACAGGGACTCAGTGCTAGTAACTGAGAGTTAGCAGTAGCTATGAACAGCTTGACACACTTCACTCAAATGCATGGAAGAAACTCTGGAATCAAGGCGAAAGAGTGGAACTGAAATACAGAAATACTTCACAGCCCAAAACCTGCAAATAGCAATAACAAATGACCCCTCAAATAAGCATAAACATTATCTATACCAGAGGAAGCCATGCACACCTAGATACACAGGTTCTGTTTGGTTTTGTTTAGTCATTTCACGTTAGTCATTACAAATGAACACCAGAGCTGAGCACAAACTCTGAGTCACAACCATATTCACTCTAAAAATTCTGACATCCCATTTTATGCAAATATTCTGGGACCTGAGCATCCACTCCAACCCCACTCACTTCCCAGGAAATTATACTTCATTCACCTGCTCCGCAGAGCACATTTGTGCAGGGGTTTTGTGGCAATATTCTTCATCTGGGTAATAGTTCTCCTTCCCTTTGAGGTAATATCATGGTGTCTGCCCTGTTATTGTTTTAGGCTAAGGAAGGAAGACTGCCAGGAGCATGGACACTTTTTGGAGAAAAGGCTGGCTTCTAAGCCATTTTACATTTGATTCATATAAAATTCACAGGTTAAAGCTGAAGGACATTCCTAGAAGTCCTAACTCTTGCTTCAGCAAGTCCTGCAGTCCTGCCTAGACCTTTTCCGCAACATGCACAGTTTCTACAAGATTTTGGTTACTTCTAGTTATTTTTTAAGGTGAGTCCTAAACTCTGAAGGAGCTGAAAGATTCTTCTTGCTACCTTAGGAAGCTGCCATGGAGGAGGGAAGATAGTTCACAGGTTTTGTTTCTGTTTTGTTATGTTTTTGAAACTTCTCCAGGAAACCATATAACAGAACTTTTTTTTTTTTTAATAACACACACTTATTTAAAGAACCAGGTATTACTGTTAACAAAGTTCACCATAACAAGGATGAAAACAGAAAAGGGAAAAGGCTAGTGATACCCACCTTTATGTAAATCAGTTCATGCAACACTATTTGCGATACCTTGCATAGTACCAGGGACCCTATCTCAAGTATAGTCTTAGTGGGTGGTGTGAGAAGACAGATGAACACCATCAAAAATTTAAACATAACTGAGAAACTGAAAGCCTTAGAAAGCAAATTAAAGGAGAGGACATGATAACCGTGTATCAAAGAAAGAAGGGTATAGAGCAGTTTGGTATCTCCTATTCTCCCCAGCACAGGAAGCTACAGAGCATTGAGCAACTTTCAGAAATAAGAAAAAAAAATTTTTTTCTTCACAGGTCATTAGATTGCAACACTTTTCAGTAGAAGAAATTATTCAATCTAAGGTCAACAATACTCAGTTATTCTCATTAGCAAAAATGCTGACAGGCTTTCACATGTCAAGCTGATCTCTAGATACGTAAGGTAAAGATGCAACTCAGGGTAGGACAACCTGCGCACTAGGGATTTCTCACGTTTTGTCCGATTCCAGTCACTCTTAAAGGAGACAGGATAGCAGAGCAGGTGGATGGGCAACGCCGCTCGATGATCTATCTGCAGTTTGACAGTGATGGAGCAGCTGATAGACCCCTCATGTGCTGCTTTTCTCAGCGGCTGTGTTCCTTCTGCAGAACCAATCCATCCCATCTGCACTGCTAGAAGATGCCACAGTCATGGTTGCAGAGGCACTTTCCACTCTTTTCCAGGAACTTAAACTTTCAAAATACATGTTTGGAATGCTGAAAGATTTTGTGCTTGTCTCCAAGAATAAATTATGCTTTTGTATAAACAAAGTATTTTTTGTAATTAGAAATAATAGTTGGGATGGGGGAAAGGGGAGAGCTTGGAAACTCAAACGGCTTTTATGTTTTGAATAAAAATATAAGGCACTTAGAAATACAGCCATATAACAAGAAATTGCTAAATGCCAACATCTGGATAGACAGTCAAAGCACCACTCTTTCAGGAGCTATGCACATGCTCCGCAAGCTGGATGAAGACATCCAGCACGCATACCAGTGCTTCCAGTTCTACTTTTACTCTTGGCTTCCCCTAAGCTCTACTTCGTATAATGAAAGTGGTGTACTCAGCCGCCAAAGAGACAAAGAAAAGCAGAAAGAATTCCTTAGCTACAGACAATTGCTACACATTTTATTCTTTTTAATTTGCTTCAGTGTTACGTCATCAGGTAATTTTTAGTAAACATTTTGTATTCATAAGAGCTGGGATTTATAGCCTGTAGAATTTTTTGAAAGCATCATATCTACAGGAGTTATTAACAAAAGACAGTATTTTCCTAATTGATGTTCTAATATTAAAATAACATTTTTTGCTGATTTTTTTAAAGATCTTTTCAAACAATTGATGAGAAGAATAACATTTCCTATAGCTAGCAGATTACCAAGATGGTTAATTATCACCGACTCTTCTTCTGCCAGTAAACACTCAAGAATCCCACAGAGCCTCAGTGTCTCACAAGCAGAGGCTTTCTACTGATGTTGATAAACACAAAAAAAAGAGCTATTATACTACTTGCTAGCCAAACAATACTTCGTTCCAACACTCTTGACCTTCTTAAAACTGTCACTTTTCTTTTAATGGTAACATGATTAAGGGTGTAATTGGAGATCTGTATTTGCTGATGCCTTTAGGATCGTGTTCTCTTAGCATCTGAAATATCAAATACAACCCACATATGTAGCTTTAAGAAAATACAAAGCAGAAAATCATAGAGGTGAACAGGTACAAAAATAACAAGATTAAAAACTCATTCTCCTTTTTCAAATATTTTTTTAACAGGTTCTGAAATATTTCCAGGAGTTCTGTCATCTCCTCTACCTATCTTCTGCAGAAGTGTGCAACTGCTAAAATCTTGTGCACGATTGATATTCTGAATTAGGCAGCTCCATCACTTTTTCTAAGGACTTTCAGAGGAAAAGAAGAAATTCTGTGAAATATTTGATATTTTTCTTTACAATTTTGATAACTAGAAAAGACATAAAAGGCCCTGCCAAGTGGCAATCAGTAAGAATTCAGGATTGGAGCATAAATTGAAGCACCTATAATGTGGTTATTTGAATATTCATTGCTCTTGCAATAGTCTCTTTTACATGGCACTAATNGAAAAACAAAATGTTCTCCAGAGACTTCAAATCCTAGTTATTTGCAACAGTTGTGGATTCCTCCATCTGAATATAACATAATGTCAGTTTAAGTAAAGGCATGCAAGGCTGCTAGAAATGGGTAGGGATTAATCTTTTGGCATGTATCCTCTGGTACAGTGGTGTGATCCAAGCCATCATAAGTAAAACTGTCTTTTAGACACTTTTGCCATGCCTACAGATGGTCTATTGTTCAAAACACTAAATNTTAACCTTTGTGGTTCTGAAAGAATTATATTCTACCTCATTTATGAAAAACTGGGAAGCAATAGTGTATGTAGACACCCCTCCACCCTTTTTTTAAACAGAGTAAACTACCAGAAAGAATTACATAGAAGATTTAATATGTATTAAAATCTGAAGAACTGCTTTTAAACAAAAAGTCACTAAAGTAATTTTTCACATAATAACTGACATGTATTTGGGGTATTCCATAAATTCATCGCCAGTTAGAGCCTCAGACCTCCAAACTTATTATTACTGAAACTGGCCGCTAAGCTTTTGCAGGGTTACATCCTTCCTGCAATCAGAATACAGCACTGAGACAAAATACACTCTAAAATTGAAATAAAAATGACATCTTTCAGGACTCTTACGCATGAGTTAGTACTTCTAACTGCAGAAATCAGCGACTGAGATTGTAACTATTCCCTCATAAACCCACTTCCGTCCCATACCTTGAAAATTTTGCATAAAAGTCTTAAAATTAAGACTCCACACTTAAAATTACTGAAGAGCTCTTGACTCTCATGATTACTAACAACTGATTCTGGCTTTGTAAAAACAACAGTAATGACAAAACCATCTTTTCACTATCTGACAAAATGTACACAAAACCAAAGCCAAACAAAGTCACCTGCANGAAGAGTTCAATCCCTAAAATGGCTAGAGATCTTCTTTGGACAGTTCAGGACTTCATTTAAACAGATACGAAAGCGTGCCCCTTATCTCTCCTCAAAAATCTTACTCAGTAGGCAAAAAAACTTGTTGAGCTTCGCAGTNAGCTTCCTGGACTGTAATTTCTCCAACAGGAACTCCCATACTACTTAGGTGGTAAAAGAGGTACAAGATATTGCTTTTAGAACTAAGACATGGAAATGGACACCCACTGTCAGTATTTAAAATGCTGAGAATTTGAACTGATCCCCCAAAGACTGACTTAGCTGAGGCTGGGAAACATTTTCCCCAGAAAAATCTTAAATTTGTCATTAAGTAGGCATGATTTATATTATGCAGTGTTGAAGGCGTTTTGGGAAGAGTTCAATCCCTAAAATGGCTAGAGATCTTCTTTGGACAGTTCAGGACTTCATTTAAACAGATACGAAAGCGTGCCCCTTATCTCTCCTCAAAAATCTTACTCAGTAGGCAAAAAAACTTGTTGAGCTTCGCAGTGCATCCCTTGGTAGGGATTAATCTTTTGGCATGTATCC
>VYZW01020983.1:0-20266 GCA_013401315.1 Balaeniceps rex | reverse complement strand
CATAGGGTTGCAGGTCACAGCCAAATTTGGTACAGGTTTGCTCAAAACTCAGCCCAAACTGGTGCCCTCATCTCTATTTCATAGTTTTCAGGCTTTGCATCCCAGGACATTGAATGTCGGGAGGCAATACTGTCTGAGAGCAAAGCAGTACCCACCAGGTAGGGTCCTGCGGAGAGCTCCAGGACTCCATCTATTGCCATGATCCTGTTCCTGACTGCTTTCTTATTTTACTTAAATCTCTTGTCGCTTTCAGCTGCAGTTCCTCCTTCACTCTGAAGAGCGTGTGTGTGTGTGTGTGTGTACACGTATATATAGATGTAAAAAATCCCAGATCTCTAAATCTCTGAACCTGTGACTTTTGCAAAGCTCTGGTGTCTGAAAAGGAAGAAGAAGATCTGAACTTGTAGCCTTGCATTGCCACTGTGGTCCTTCTGTGGTGAACCTTCTAAAAAGGAAGGTGATGAGAATAATCAGGAGAAAATAGCTGCTCTCATATTTGAACTACCAAGACTGTTCAGGTGCAGCAGTTATCATTAGGTCTTTTCTCAGCAGTAGTCAGTTCGTGCTCTGTGCCATGGCTTCAGACATAGTCCCAGGAAACTGCATTTCACCTGCTGAATAGCCCTATTTTCACATAACATGATGGTGCAGGTACAGTTGCTGATTACCATGAGACCTGAGAGTCTGCGCGGGGGTCCTGTGCTTCACGCCATGTGAGGTGTAGGTGGAAAAAGAATGACTGACGCTTCACGCATTACAGGCTTCAAACAAGTGTCTTTTTCTTCATAGGGAAAACAATGACAAGACACTCTCAACCAATATGATTAAATCAGCATTTAAACCCTGTATTTAAAAACCCATCTCCCTTTAAATCTCTGCATGTTGCCTTTTATTAAAGGAAAATCAGAATGTTGCAAAGAAGGTGCCCGCAGTCTCCCCACTCTCCTGGGCTGGGTAAGGCAACAGTGCAGCAGCAGAAATGCACCAGTGGGGAGTTCTCATTTAACAGCAAAGAGATGGCTGGTACTATTCTGCTTCAGCATCTGGGTTCAAAGAGGTCTAATCTCTGAAGAGCATCAGCAGCAGTTTGGAGTTTTCATTTCTCTTCCTCTCAAACCCTGAGAAACTGTCATCATAGAAAACTTAGATCTGGATCTAAACCACTTGGTTTGAGGATTTGCAGAAAATGAAAGCAAATTATTAGAACTATGATGCTCTGTAATGCTTAAAACATTCCTGATTTGTACCAGCCTTGTATAAAAAAACAACCCCAAACCCAACACTCTGCCTTTGTATAAAATTCTATTTCTCCTTTGCCATTTCCCTGGCCTGCCAAAATCATATTAGAAATCTACACTGAATTTGTAGAATTCAACAGCTGGTCCAGGACTCAATAAACTGTCACCAAAGCAACAGCGTATTGTCATTAAAAGCAACTGTTGCATACATGTTCCTGGTTTTACCCTTCTGACTTTTCAAACATATATTGAATGCACCAAATCAGTTACATGAATTCATCCTACCACGCTGAATAGAGCATGTTTCTATACTAAGCCCTCAGGAAAATCAGTCAATGCTATTAGACTCTCAGTAAGCCCAGCAGGAAAAAACGATCCCCTGACTGGAGCCAAATACAGCCTCCGGGGAGACAGGTGCGTTCTTGCTGATCTCCAAAAAGATGCCCCGTTTCCCTTATATAACGCTTTGAAAATGGAGTAGAACGTGTATCATGCACCAGAATAAAGCACTGTCAGAGATAACAAGAAACTTGAATTTCATGTATAAGGAGAGCAAAATCAATGCAGGCACTTGAGGAGGGTGTGTGGTACCTGCAGAGAGAGTGGGAAGAAGGTGACTGAAATGTGGGAAGGTGACAGTTTGCCTATGTGGCCATCTAGTTGTCATCAGGAGCCATAGAGAAAGGAGGAAAAAACCTGAAATATTCACTCAGCAGTCTCCAGCAACCACCTCATACAATACTTCAAACGCTTTTTGAAATAAAACCACTAATAAATGATTAGTTAACACCTGTAGGCAACATTTGGGACCAAGACTTCAAAAAGCCTATGATTTCCTGATGTTCTGCAGTCACTTTTATGCTGAAATGTTTTCCTTCTACACCCTGGCAATAGGATAAGAGATGGTGGAAGGGGATATAACTCCCCCCATCCTTTTCACAGTTAGATTTTACTACGGTAAAGTTTGTTTATTCTGTTCTGTTCTATGCTTGATGGAATAACACAGGATGAGAAAATCAACTTGGGTAACTTAAATTATGTATCAGAGAGGAATCTGGTTCCTTCTAATAGCAACCAACAGAAAAATAGAAAAGAAGAAAAACAGAGAAGTATTACTGTCATCATGGGCCCAAAGCTTGTGAGCCATTATTTACAGCTGAGGAACTATGTCCAGTAAAGGACTTAAAAACAGACACATGAGTCCACAGTTAGGTGCTTAGGCTTATAATACAATGCTTCAGGAGCGCTGGGAGCCAAAAGAGTGAAACAAAAACAAATTAGGGATCCAGAAACTGATCCTGAGTCTGATAACTAGGGATCCTGAATTTATTAACTGGAAGAGTTAAGGACGGGCCAGTGTTCAAACCCAATTTCTCTTTCCTTTCCCTTGAGCTTAACACACTGTTCTGCAAGCCGGGAGAGCATGCCAGGTGGAAACCTCCCTCTCTGCAGTCTCTGTTCCTGATTTCCCTCTAGCACCTATTGCTGCCAAGTGAAGAAACAGCGCACTTGGCTAAATGGATCTTTGGTGTAACCCCTGTGGTCCTTCTCACACGCTTACAAATGAGAGCACTATTTCCTGTGTAACTAATATTGTATGTGTTTACTTAAAAATGGATAAAACACATGGTTAATTTTGTTAATTACCCCCTATTGTCAACAGAATTACTTGAGGCAAGCACAGATATTACGGCCATTTCTCTTCACTCCTTTCCTTCACACAGTGGAGAACATTTTCTCAAAACTCTTGCTAGAAAAATGCCTAGTTCCTTGGTAGGTTATGATAAAAATCTTGAGCCAGTTATTTAAAAACATCTCCTTCTTCAGATGTTATTTTATAAATTTCAGGAAATACTTTATATAGTAGAATAAATAAAGATAATGAACATAGAGAAACCATTCTATCTGTTCCTTGTCTTCCAGCCATCAGTGTACTCAGCCATAGAGGGGAAAGAAGAAAAAATAAATCAAGAAGGGAAAAGGTGAGAGATGCAGTGACGAAGAGTGTACACTTTTCTTTCACCTATCAGTAGCTTGTCAGAGAATTACAATGAAATATATGTTATGAATACACAAAAAGGAACCTTGTGGTCTTATGCAGGGAAAAAAAGCAAACACAAATTACAGAAAATAGCATCCAAAGCATTACCAAACAGGTGCTAAACCACTAAGTAGCCAAAACACATAATATAAATAGATGTCTTTTACTAAATATAACGTGAATGCGAAAATACAACAAAATTATTCAGGCACATCAAATGCCTTAGGCTTTTTCCATCTCCTATGTTATGAGGCTGTAGGCTATTTCACCTTGTACAAAATATAACATTCAGACAAACAAACACAAACTGAAAGGGGTTTGTTTTCCCCCTTCTTCCCTTCTTTTTCTGGAGGTTGCCTTAACAACTACATCATTTCACAACAGATCTCCAGGAATAGTAATTCAACCCCTCCTGACTAGAACAGGTTCAAAGGAGTATTTGAGACATCCCTAGTTCTGGAAGAGCAACGGTTCACACATTTTTGTGAAAAGCAAGAGATGGGACCTCTGATAGCATTGCTTGGATATGTTTCTGCAACCCATAAAAGTTGTGGATAAAAGAAAGAGATGGAGACACTACTAGATGTATTTTGTAAAATTAACATAATTTTTGTCTATTTTCTGGTTCTAAATGACAGGTGGAAGGCATCTCTTCAGCCTGTGCTAGATATTCAACTCTCATCCAGGTACTGCATACTGCATAGCTTAGGTGGGTCTCCATACCAGGAACATGTTCCCCAGACATTTGGGAGGGTGTGGACTCCCCTTGGTGGCAAAGCACACGAAGAGTAGGAATCAATGTCCTTCAGCAGGTTGAATCCCTGGGCTCAGATTATAAAAAGCATTTATGTACCTGTCCTGGTTTTGGCTGGGTTAGAGTTAATTTTCTTCCTAGTAGCTGGCACAGTGCTGTGTTTTGGATTTAGTAGGAGAAGAGTGCTGATAACACACTGATGTTTTAGTTGTTGCCAAGTAGTGCTTAGGCTAGTCAAGGACTTTCTTTTTCAGCTTCCCATGCTCTGCCAGGTGCGCGAGAAGCTGGGAGGGGGCACGGCCAAGGCAGTTAATTCAAACTGACCAAAGGGCTATTCCATACCATATGACGTCATGCTCAGTATATAAACTGGGGGGAGTTGGCCAGGGGGCAGCAATCGCTGCTTGGGGATGGGATGGGCATCGGTCGGCAGGTGGTGAGTGGTTGCATCACTTGTTTTTCCTGGGTTTTGTTTCTCTCTCTCTCATTTTCATTTTCATTGCAATTTTATTATTATAATCATCATCATTATTATTATTATTAATTTTATTTCAATTATTAAACTGTTTTTATCTCAACCGGCGAGTTTTCTTTTGCCCTTCCAATTCTCTCCCCCATCCCACTGGGGGCGGGGGAGGGTGAGCGAGCAGCTGCGTGGTGCTCAGTTGCCGACTGGGGCTAAACCACGACAGTACCACAGTTCTTAAATTCAAAAATTGCATAAATAATTCTTGCTCAATTTTAAAACATGCTGAGTGCCTGCAACTCTCAGTGGATACTTTAGGTATTAAGCATTCATTTAGAATAAAAATCAAATAAGAACAGAGTTGACTTTTTCAGCTCTGAAATACAGATTTAGAAGGATAATTATTCCTAAAGTGTTCTTAAAAAGTGGGTTTAGGATTTTAGCTGTAATGTCTCTCTATTCAAAAGGAATATATTAATTTGATCTGGCCTGTAGAAATTCTCAGTGCTATAAAATTGATGTATGGATGCTTGTTTGTGTGAATGATGATGCTTACCTGATCACAGAACTTTCTGAATGACCTCCATAGTGAAAAGCAAGGTTCTTTCAGCCTTTTGGACAGTAGACATTACAATAAATTTAAATCAGAGATGCCCTAATAAATACCCTTTCCCCTAAGAATTATATCACATCTTGGATTCTGTGTTAGTGATATCTGCAGGGCTTTATTTGTGACGGTGGGTGGGGGTTCATGTGATACATTCAGACTTAACAGTGAAACTTGCAATCATATTTTTGGTGGGTGATTTACACTTCCCTCTGTCATTAACATACTAGAAGCATTCGGCTGTTTGTTGGTGGTAAGACCTTTGGCTCTGAAATTGCAGTGGGATATCACTCTGAAGGCTCTCTGTCCATAAATCAATTTTAATTGCAATATTATAGCCCAAAAATTTCTGCTTTCATATTCTAACTATACATGAAGATGAACTTCAACAGAAAGATGTGATCCACAGACTTCGTCTGAAACTATGTCCATTATGTCTAAGATTTATTTCCCACTCTGATTTTAGTGCACTCCATATATGCACACCTGGCAAATACTCGGAAAGCTTTCCTTTTCTCTTGAACAAGATGCATTATCTCCAATAACGTATCTCTATCTCTTTACCTTCTCTTAGTCTATAAACATGCCTAACTACAAATGCCAGATAGTTCAGCTACTGTATCTTATTACTGAGATGTGCAGAGGGAAAAATGTAGAAATCAATTTAATTTATAGCTATTTTATTAATGCAAACACAAAACAGAGTGTGCCTTTTCAATGTCATTAGGATAGCACATGGTAAGCAGGTGTCTTTGCTGCAGGCCCATTTAGTCCACGTTCTCAAGGAGGAGGAGAAACCTGAAACACTGCAGAGATTTTTACAGCCAAGTTCATTCCCTTGCACCATGAGATCAGATGTTCCCAGTCTCATCCTAGCTGGCCCCAGGGGAAAGTCTTTGCTTCTGCAGGCTTCTAGGCTAAGATCTTTCTTGTTTCTTGTGTAGGAAAGTCTCTTTCCAAGAGCATATGGGCTTTAACACTTGCAGGCAAAAATTAAGCACCTCAGACTCAACCCTCCTCCTCCAGCCCAAGAAGCCCTACTACCCAGGTAAAGCTGACGTGCCTTGCCCTTTCCCTGTACTCTGAGAAGCTCCTCTGCCAGAGTTGCTCCAGCCCAAGCATTGGATGGACCAGGAAGCACCTGAGGGAGGTTGTGCAGAAGAGCCCCAGCACGAGCTGCAGCTGGAAGGGGCAGCCATCACACGGAACCAATGCTTACACAGAAGCAAAACTCTTTTGTGTTTTACTGTTAAAAGGGAGGGTCATACTCAGTATACACAAAGAAAGCCAGTTTTTATTGCTGCCCAAGAAAATTAATATGGCAGTGAGCTTAAAGCTGATAAGGAAAAGATTTTCATCTTCACTGTCCAGAGACTCTCCAGCTTCTGCATCTCCTACTTGGCCATAGCATAAATACACTGTTTTTCTTTTATCCACAGGACTCCCAGGTCCTTACTTTTGCTACTGGTCTATGTAGGTAAGCATTGCCATCCTTGCAGTCACATGGATCTATATGTGAAGATTTAATTTAGCAAGAGCTCTGGTTTTCTTTTTTACTCATTTTTACTGAAGAGCAAAACTCACCAGATTCAGCTTTATCCTTTTATTTTTTTGAAGCTTTTCAAAGTCATACGTGAACTGAAAAAAACCTAAAGGATTAAACAGCTCCCAGACAGAAGATTAAATAGACTTTGTTTAGTAAGAATGTGACAGTAGCACACTCCTGGCACTAAAAAGAGTTTATATTATCATGGCACTAGAAGAAAATAGGTGGTTGCTAATAATGTCTTAATAAGAAACTGTCATTTTAAGACAGTCATATGATTCTGGGTGAGTCTCTTACCTTTCTATCCCAAGTCTCCTAGTTGCATGCTTTGCTACAACACCCATAGTGCTACCTCTAAAATCTCCAAGTCTAGGTTGGTCTTCTGCAGAGGTACAAATTGTGTGTGAATGGCATCTGTATCTCTGGCAGCACTTCAAATCGCACCCATGCCCAGGGAGAAATGATGATTCCTACACCCTGGCAACGCAGGGATATCATGCCGGGTCATCACTTCAGCACACGGGTCTGCTGCTCCTGCAGAAGCAGGGACCATCATTACAGCCTTGGACCCTTGAACTACCAAGGGGAAAGGAGGCTATCAAAAAACGCTGTGCATGTTTTACTATTAATACAGCTTTTTGCATACAAAGTATATTTCTACATATAGAGTAGTGAGTCTCTGTGTGTTTATATATGATATATTAATCGATACAATAATATATACACACATCTATATATGCTGTGCACACACACACAGAGTTTCTCTGTGTTATAGCACACTGTGCTGTCTAATACATTGTAAGCACTAGAAAACTGCACTTTTATACACACCACTATCAAACTGTAGTAAAGAGCAGAGAATATACTCCAGGACAACTCAACCAAAAATCCTGCTTGGGAAAACCTGAAAGCATCTTCTCATGGCTGAGACATGAGGCTACTTGCTGAAGGCTCTATTCCCTCAACATGCTGGAAAAATGAAGATGTTAAAAAGCACTGATGATTGTGCTGCTGATCCAGGTTGATGTCACCATTTCTTCTGCTGAACTTTGATTTTACCAGCCAGCAGAAGACAAAGCACCAAATATCTTCAGGTTTTATGTGAGCTTCACATTTATACTTGTATTGATGAGAACATTCACTTCTGGAGTCCCAACTTTCTTTCTCAGTTACATATTTTTCTGTCAAACCACTTTTATTATCATATCATGGCTCTTTGCTTTAGGTGTAATCAATCACTCTTGCCTGCAGTTTCATTTCAGATTTGCCAATAACGCATGACAGGCATTTCACTTTTAGACATTGCCTATTTTTTTTAATGGAGATTAATTTTTAAAATAAGATGCAGTTTTAGTGTCAAGATAATTAAATTTTTGTAAGAGCCGCTATCTTTCCTTTTGCTGCATCAGCTCTCCTGAACTCATACCTTTAGCAATCTGCCACTACGCTACCCAAATAAAATCAATAGGTTCTGAAGTCCAGCATGGAGAATATTTTTCCATTAATAAAATAACTTCATTAACTCCAAGAACCATAAATTGTTGAAACACTTTTTTTTAAAATTGCCTCATCTACATAAGAATCAACAGCAGTGTTTGTAAAGTGGCTGTATTGCCAAAAGACATATTTGATAAATCTCTGCTGTATATTTTGCAATATTGAAAGATTTCTTTTTGTTTGTTTCTGTCACCTTTGTTTAGTGGAGCCAAACTTGGTGGAGTCAGCTTAATGGAGTCAAATGATGTATGACTTCCCCTGCACAGTCTAGGCTTTGTTCAAGTTGTTGAGGCTTTGTGATGTCTTTCAGATACCTGTTGGTGTCAGGTGGTATTTGGAATTTAAATAAAAAGAGGGGGAAAAAAGAGGTTGGCTATCTTGCTATTTAACTTTTTTTCCCCCCAGTTTTTTGCTGGATATTGTAATTTTTCTGCTGCATCAGAATTTTTGAGAAGAAATAAAAAAACTATTCAGTTTCTAACTGTTCCTTGGCTCAAGTGCAAAAATACAAGAGAGTCCAGAAATTACAAAGGGTTTTGTTTGTTTGTTTTCATCCCTCTGGCACAGACAAGGAATCAAATTCCCCCACTGGTAAGAAAGCAATTTTACAATGATAAAACTGGGGTATTCTCACTGGGCTAACTTTTAGCATGGTGCTGTTTCTATTTTTAGTGGCTTTCATTCCAGAAGGACCTGAAGCAAGGTACATAATGCAGCTGCTATTTGTCGCTGTTATGTTGTTCACTAGCTCTCACTTAGAAAGACTACTATTGATTTCAACAAACTTTGGTTCCGACAGTTAGAATTAGGCAATTTTCCTACTTTGGAAAAGAGAAAAAAGAAGAATTGGTCCCTGGTTACTCTCATATGGTTGCCTTTGCTGCCTTCAGTATCAACCAAGTAGCTGCAAGCTTCCAGGGCAAAATCTAATAACATTAGCTGAAAGGTTCCTACTAACTTCCATGTGCCTTAGGTCAGACTTTCAGTGGTTCAAGTTCAGCATATTTTACTCCAGTGACTTTGAGTTACACCTGGTTTCAATTTAGGGAAGGAGCTTTACCCTTATGATTTGTCTCCATCTGTACTTCTACCCCATGGTAAGTAGAAGAGATGTTTTGGGGATGGTAATGAGTGATCAGTCCTTGCCTCCAATGCTTGAGCACTGCTGTTTAGAACAAGGGCAGGTGATTAATCTTGCTTCCCCTGGGAGGACTCTCTGAAGCCTACCTGTTCTCTCAAGCTCATCTACTAGTCAACCGGGTTCTGATCTGTTATTTTTAGAGTGCAAAGTCTGACTCAAGTCTGCTTTTTAAACAAGGAGAATAAAGCTCCTTATCATAGCAGACCATGATGTTATAATCAAAAGAAGTCAGATAAAACTTTCATCTGAAATTTCAGGTTCTCTTTGAAATAAAGAGAATTTTTTTCAGTTTCTTCTTCTTTTTTTTCATCTTTGTTATATTTTTCTTTTTTTTTTTCTTTTTTCATTCCTTCCAATTTCTGTGGGACTAGAGGGTTAGCTTGAATAGTTAATATCCTCATCCAACTTAAAAAAGCATTACAGATGGGGATGTAATTGAACCTACACAAGAGGAAACAAAATCCCCAAGTCTAATAAAGTCCTGCTGTATTTCCTACCTTAACTGACAGGGAAAAAAAAAAAAAAAGGAGATTAAAGAGGTTTTGAAACAACAACAAGCATGTCAATTAGATGTCCATCTGAACCAAAGCTCTAAAACTTGAGAGGAGAATTCAGGATAGCCCTTGTCAGTGGTAAGACATGAATTTCCAGAGGGTTCTGGACCTGATGGTATATACTTGGGTGGTATGGTGACAATATGAATAAAATAGCAAACTTTCTTCTTTATGGATACTTTAAAAATTCTCCTGTTCTGTTTTTGAAGGGGAAAGCTCCCTGGGCAAAGACCGTGGTATAATGCTGAACTGCTCCAAGAGGCATGCCTTACTAGTAAATTAGGAAAATAAAGTTATGAAATGACTTATGGAAAGAAACATAAACTAAAAAGATTGAGACTGAGATGCACTAGTTTATAGAATAGCTTATGGGGCTAGGACTTAAAGAATTTAAACTGGTCTCAAATACAAAAAACTCCAAGACCTGCAGTAAGTCACTTACTCCTCATGATCTTTGATTCTCCCAAGAATAATATGAATGTCAAATCTGTTGCACACAGTCAGGTGCTCAAATGATGAGAGAATTCAGACAAAACAACCTGCTTTTTCAATAGGAAAAGAGAAAACAACAGTCAGAAAGCAGATGTATCCAGCTGACAGGCCAACAGCTTAAAACCTTATGTTCCTGCATGCTTAGCCTCAGTTAAGCCTTGCCCTGGTCAGCGTTTGATTTAGTGGTCTTGTATTTATTAGCATCTATGCAAATCAAAATTGTCATATATGCTTAGTGGGTTGTTAGTAAGATCAGCCTTTAGATCCAGCTGAATTCCCTCTGTCCACCCCTATTCTTAACCTTCAAAGAGTCGTTACTACCTATGTACCTTTAAAAATGAGATCCGGTCTATACCTCTGAGTGTAGTATTAAATATGCAACACCTAATATGAATTATCTTTCACAGATGAGAAGTACCATCTTTTCAAAATTTAACAAGACTGTGAAATTAAACTGATGCATAGAACTGCGTCTTCTAGTTGTCAGTTTGCACAAAAACATGTTTTATTGAGCATTTTGCAAATCTGCAGTGAAAGACAAAAAAATACAGAATATTCCAGTAGTTAATAAAAATTTTTAAAATACATAATACCACCGGCAAACGGTATTACACAGCAATACATTGTTCACATGTTTTTTCACAGGTATTCAGCCAGAATATTGCCATACAATAGGGTAGTACTCCATTAAACAAGAATTAAGGATGATCAAGAAAGAAGCTATTCCTCATTGTAGCCCTAAGAGAACACACAAAATAGATGAAAGGTTTTCCCAGAAAACTGATGCAGAAGATTCAGCTGTCAGGAAGATGAATGCCCTGTTTTAGTAGTTAGTATAACGAGATTTTAACCATTGATCATAACTTGTTACAGGGAAAGGAAGAAATGTTTCATCTCCTAAACATGGTTTTTGTTTCATGGAATAAGAAGAGTGGATGTGATGTGGACCCACCTCTAATATACGTGATGGCAGAGGGGGTCTTTTCCAGTCTTGCACGCAGTAGTTACTTCTATGCATAACTTCCATTTTCAACTTTATTTTTTTCCTATTATTATTCAGAAGATATCCAAAGATTATATGATCTTTCTATCATCTGTTTTTAGATTCACAGACATATTCAAAGAAAACTCTTCATGGTGAAAGAGGCAAAAGGCATCTCGATGGCAAGCCCAGGGATATGTTTCAAACAATCTATTGTACATGCTGTAGCAGCAAGAGCTGTGATAAATTTTCTTGTAAAAACACTTTATGCAAGAATTACAGGCAGTAATTTTCAGATTAGATGTTTGGACAGAGAATGCCTGAAAATACATATTTTCAAATAGCAGGCCATTAAGGCTTCTGAAAACCCACAAATGTTTCTGTGACTTGCACGATAAAGTGCTTGGTATTAAAAAAACTTAGTCTTTTCAATAGCTTCCTAAATTATTTTGCACAGTTCCCTGATAATACATTGGACTTCAGGCAACCTATTCATTATAACTGATACCAAACCCAGCACCATACCAGTGATCATGGTGGAAAACTGGAGTCAGACTCAATTCTCTAGTGAGTTTGCCAGTTGGATTTATTCATCGTGACCCAAACTGTACTCCTGCAGTCTATACCTGATGCTGCACTGCTTTCTGTCCAGCTGTAGCCCCAAAATACATCTGTGATCCCCTCCATTTCTGGTGAAACAAATAAACCACAATCACTAGGGTACTAAATCAACATTCCCACCCAGTTTGGGTCCTTGGACTAGGTTACTGCAAGCCAAAGCAAGGGAATGCAAATGCTATTTTCCAACTAATCATTGACCTGCCTGATGATTTTTGGAGTTGCAGGTAACTAGATGTTTGACTGGGCCTTTGTAAGAATATCTTCTGTCCACAAATCACTGATTTTCATAGTTACCCTCCACCTCTGAGCAATTCTGATTATTGGACTTATTTTTTAACTGGAAGGTACAACTACCACTCCCTTAAGTAGAGGCAATCCTGGCCCGATGTCTGAGATCTGAAATCAGATCACTGGCTTAAAAATCTCAAGCCAAAAAAACAGTTTCCAGTTGTCCTGGTTTTGGCTGGGTTAGAGATACTTTTCTTCCTAGTAGCTGGCATAGTGCTCTGTTTTGGATTTAGTAGGAGAAGAATGCTGATAACACACTGATGTTTTAGTTGTTGCTAAGTAGTGCTTAGAATAGTCAAGGACTTTCTTTTTCAGCTTCCCATGCTCTGCCAGCTGCACAAGAAGTTGGGAGGGGGCACAGCCAAGATAGTTGATCCAAACTGACCAAAGGGCTATTCCATACCATATGACGTCATGCTCAGTATATAAACTGGGGGGAGTTAGCCGGAGGGCAGCGATCGCTGCTCAGGGACTGGCTGGGCATCGGTTGGTGGGTGGTGAGCAATTGCATTGTGCATCACTTACTTATTTTATATATCCTGTTATCATTATTTTTATTATTGCCTCTCTCTTTGCTGTCCTATTAAACTGCCTTTATCTTGACCCACAGGTTTTACTTTTTTTTTTTTCCCCGATTCTCTCCCCCATCCCACTGGGACGGAGGGAGGGTGAGCAAGCAGCTGTGTGGTGCTTAGTTGCCAACTGGGGTTAAACCACGACACCAGTCTAAAAGTAACAGTAAACTGAAAAATGTCCAGGTGCCAAAGAAGGGCAGGAATTGCCCAGCCACCTTCTTTGGGAGAGTGTCTGCCTCATCTGTAGGGACACAGACAACGGCTGCACCACCCACATGCAACAAATCGACCCTGCACCAGCTGCCCATTCAAGCACCATTTCACTCTTTCACTTGCCCTTGATTTTCTACCAACCTACCGACCCAAAAAGGAGAAGGTGGCCAGACTTTGGCTGCATTTCACAGTGCGAGTTCACTGTTGCTGATGGCTTGCAGAGGGGTTGCACTGATCACCAGGCTGGAAAAGGCATGTTAGCAAGGGCTAACTAAATTCCACCACCTTTGCCTCTGACTCATATAAGGTCAATATAGCTCAAATTTGCAAAAAAGTTTAGATCACACATTGAAAGGCACTGAACAGGTAAGACTCTAAGGTAACACAGAAGCAACATGCACGCTGAAGTGTTAATGTTGCACTGAAATGTTAATGTTGCGCTTGCATGGTTATTTTTTTATGATCTGGTACAAACCCAAAATGTCTAACAGTTTTAGACAGTCATAAAGACGACAAGTAAGAAAAGAACCCTTATCAGCAGAAGCCCTTGGCTTTGTGTTAAAGATGCGTGTATGTCCCCAGCATGTGGAAGCACTTTGGTAAGCCCTAAATGATGTATGAAATGAAAAATCCTGGAAGATAATTCTGTACAAACAGTGGCATGCCGTGCTAGTTATGGAACTAATAAGCACAAATAGTGCAAAAAAGCTCCAAATTCTAAAAACAAAGGAGAAAAAATATTGTTTTTTAATTGCTTGTGGTAGTGCTGCTCCCTAGACAGCTCCTGAGTGGAAATATTTGTTTGGTGGGGAGTGAACCTCTCTCTATACTCTGATGCAAACTATAGCAGAACAGTAAAATATTCTGTTAAATACCTTAAAAAAATGCATGAGATTTAACTATTTTTTCCTACATATTTTTAAACCTGTCTGTAACATTGCAGAGAGTTTTACAGACAGATTGCTGATATCAAGTCCACAGTCAAAAAGCAGTGAGAAAGCAGATGCATTTCAGCACAGGCAACGTCTACTACAAAACCTGGAGACCTTTTCTGACACTGACAATTCTCCAGGAAAGGAATGCCATGAATAAGCCAAGCAATACATTTTTTTAGATAAAAATATGGTTTTAGGGCTATCAGCAGTGCCCTCACTGCCAAATTTGTCAGCATCGCTTAACAACACCAATCATGACTTGCTACTGATTCATCTTAGACCTGACAAAGGAAGAAGGAATTGCACTGACCCTTCTTTTGGGGAGATCATGACCCAGGGGGTTCCAGACATTATTTAGGATGCACAGGATGCACAGGTTGTATAGGATTTCTCTTGAGATTTGGCCTTTTTTCAAGGCACTCTGCAAGTTATGCAGAAAGCTGCTCGCACATAACTGTGTGCATGGATTAGCTGGTCCTACAGAACTAGAAACAAGTCTGCATATTCTTGAGCACCATCTACTGGTGACTTTTCCATTAATAGTTTCACGATTCTCTTCGAGCACCTGAGTACCAGGCTGAGCACTTGCCAATTTGCCTTATGTGAGACACCTCATTATAGATGTTGAAAATAATTCCCATTAATTGCCTTAACCTTGGGTCAAATCCACTGTTCTAGCCATTGGGGAAAAGGACACAATCTTCGCAAGATCTTTCTTTTTAACTCTCTTGGAAAAGCTGTTCATATTTCAGAAATCTGTCACTTTCTCTTTAAGCTCTTCAACACTGTGATTTTTTTAATGTTGTACTAATTAATCTAAAGTTGTTTACATTACATTTGGCATTTCTATACATCTATTATTTGTTAAATATGTCTCATTCAAAGCTCTTTACAGTTGCAGCCTCATTCCACCTGTTTATGAGTTCTGGACCCCAGCACCTCATTAAGGGAAAATGTGAGCCAGTAAACAAAAAAATGTATCACAAGGCATGTATTTACAAGACTCCAGTAAAAATTCTGGAGCTTTTGCTGTGTCAGCCAAAGGAGAATGGGTCTAGAAGGGTAACCCATTTTCAGTCATTACAGCTAAAATTTGAGCCAGGTACAATTCCAAATTCTCCTTTGACAAGATTTTTTTCTTGAGCTATGATGTATCTTGACTACAACCAGAGAAAAATTTCAGCAAACACTGAAGGGTTTGCTGAAATTGCTATAACCTTTTTTTTATATTACAGGAATACTGTTTTTAAGACACAGGCAATTAGCAGCAGTAGTATACCCATTTGGGAGCATCCAAGGTCAAAATCCTGCCAATGGGAACTGATACCTTGCCGTCCCTAGAGAATGCAAGAGTAGGCAAGACAAAGTACCATTTTTCTAAATCACCTGTTGTAATATTGCACAAATCACCCCCTGAAGTCACAAGCTATGCAAATTCTTTATGTTTGTGCTTAAAGATTAAGTTTGGACAGACCTATCCAAATGCTGGCTTGTATCTTGCAAGAAGATGGGGTAGGAAGTAGTAGACCATTCTTTATATCCCTACATGATTCACATAAAGTATTATTAATCGAGTTGCTACTGAGAGGGAATATCAATACATGAATATTCCAGAGTCTTTAATATCAATTAAAAATCAATAATCCCTCAGTAATCCTTGTACAGCCAGAAATTATTAGTTTTCTAAGTATATATACACATCTTATGATGTTAAAAAATGAACTAAAAATTATTCTTTATGAAACCAAGAGTGGCTTTAATACATTAATATCAAATATTAAAATGGTGTGACATATTAAAATATTATTAAAATATTTTTTAATCCAAAAGCAAATATGAAATGTGGTTCCAAAAATGTGAATGTAAGAAATATCCTCACGGTTTAGTTTATTCCTCTCTTAAGACATCGGACATGTATAGAAACAATGAAAATAAAAATGTGGCATTTTTTAAAACTATATTCCTCCAGAGATATAAAATCTGAAAATGTGCATACTAGAACAGTAAATTACAGACTCCTGTCTTTATTATTGTCTGCTGCAAGATGTGAAAAAAGCACTGTTTTAAAAGATGTTTTGGTTTTCTGGGCTTGCTCTGAAGAAGTCCTGCTGGAAAATTTGGGATATCTATATATGCTGTGTCTGCGCATGTAAAATGGATGTTTACAGAACAAACTTGTTTGCAGTAGCAAGGAAGCCTTACACAGGAGAATATAAAGCTAGTCAAGCATAATAAGGACAGTGTATGTAAAAATATAAGTATTTTTTAGTTCTGCTAGGTAATTTTGTTTGCTAATCCAGATGCATCACAGCATTTTCCCTACACAGCCTGGGCTCACAGGTGCACCTTCCCAGGTGCAGAGAGGTGTACCGACATGCCGCAGTTAGTAATCTTTTTTGGCAGGGAAGTCTGACTTAGAGGGGAAGGTATCACAAAAAACAGCAGCCACGTGGACAAGTCGGGTGGATGGTTTAGGCAATATGAAGTGTTTCAGCTTTTGGAGGTGATGAGGAAAACATCTATAAAGCAACCATGCCTACTTTTGCCCCTGTGTGGGATGAAGCTGTGTACTAGAAAACCCATGTCACCACCTCTAGGCTAATGACACTTCTCTTCCTTTCTGCTCTCCTTGAGATCATCTTTCACAGACCTTGAGCCTTGCCCTTAATTTTTTTCAGGCTAATTGACATGATTTTCCATTTCATCTCCAGGGCTCTGAGCCACCCTCTGCTGTGGACAGCCACAGTCAGCTCAGGTGTCCTGGCTTTTCCTGTGTCTGTGATTCTCCTCTCCTGGGACAAAAGGCAATGATGACTAATGACCAGGCAGCCTTAAAAAACAAAGAACGTTCATTCATTCATACCAAAACATTTAAAAGCAAAAAGAATTTAATGCCTTGGATGTACGTTTAGCTTTCCAAAATGCCCAGCTGGTAGATCTAACCTCTTGCAGACTTTTCCACAACGGCCATGTTCCTGGGCAGCTGCTGGCAGCTGGCCACCAGCCGTTTGGCAGTTTGTTATCTCTTCAGTCAGAAGAGTTCGTCTCTTCCATCTTCTTCAGTGACGGATATAGACTCCTGGAGGTGAGTCATTTCCCTGGTGTCATTCATGAACTTGCCAATGCACACTAATGTGAGATTTCCTGCAGAAGCCCCATCAAAGGAGAGCTTCGCACGTGTATAACCCTCAGGCTGTTATTCTCCCTCTTTGCCCTAACCACACAGAGTAAATATGCTATTGAGGAAGGGCCAGATGGGATAAATCCTTGCGTTTCACAACAATTCTGCACCTGTTCTAAGAATTTTCCCATGGGATAAAAATTCTATTTTTTCTAATCAGTTCTACATTTCATAAAAGTCTGGTACAAAGTTTTACATTCTAAAATGTGTGTGAGGGGCATTCTCAGACATCAGCAATTTCAGGGTTCCTTTCAAGTACTCTTGCCATCAAATCTAACCCCAATTCCCTGCCTATTGCTATCTGTAATAAAATTGAAACCACGGTTGCACATTTCAGACAAATAAAGCAATCAAAGCTACAGCAAACTGAAATAATTCAGTGCGCTGAAAAATAACCACAATAAGAGAACTATTTGGTAGCAATATAAAGAAAGATTAAATTTTAATTAACGTGCACAAGATTAGATTAGTGACAAAATCAGGGGTGATTTTAGACACCTGTGTTTCTGGTGGCTAACTTGACGACTTTCTTCTTTGGAAAATGCTGGACTCCCAGTTTCTAGAACAAAGCTACTTTAAGGGTGCTGGGGTATCAACCTCTGCTTCCCCAGTCCCTCCTCAAATCACCACTTATGTGACCAAACATGTTTTGGCAGAAGTAAAAGCAAAACTGTAATATCCTCAATTTTTTATGACTTTATGACATTGTTAGAATGACAGGTTGTGATTCATCCCAAGACAAAGCTTCTAACATAAGCCTAAACTGGTGATTCAGGAGGCATTATACTACAAAGGGCTTCAGCTTTGCTGAGTTTCATCCACTCAAATTTTGTGCAGCAAGGAAGACAGAGCAGCATACAACCCATGACACAGTCCTGCCAACATGTTGTCTCTACGTCTCTAGATTATAAATATCAAAAAATAAATCCCTGACTGTCCATTTTATGGGAAAAAAGTAATTTAAACTTACATGAAATGCCTAGCAAATATACGCACAGTGCAGTATGAAAAAGCTATGGTTTAAAGATATTTCATAAATAAGTACAGATTGACCTTAGCTCCTTATCCATAACAGAAGGAAGCTAAAGACACTCTAAGGACATTGTCATATCCTGACTTCTTCAAATGCAGACAAAAAAAAGGAGCTCTGACCTCCTGTAGTCCAAACAGCAGTGCTATTTCAGTCATGCTGAAGTCAAGTTTTCTCTCCTAAGGAGAGTCATTTCATTGACAAAGCCCTCTCAGAAACCCCTTCTTGAGAGCTTAGCCTTGAACTTTCTCCATATCCTTTGGGTCAAGCCCTGCTTAAGCCTGATTGTCAGCATCTGTGAAGTTTTTGTCAAAAAGGAGGAAGAGTTGCCCCTCCAGATCCTCACTAGACTTGATGTATTGTTACTCACCTCTCATGATGTGTTTTTGATGACCAAAATACATATTCCAGATATATTTGTCACTACTATCCAGAGTTGAGTTACCAGGTAACTACAATTTCTATAATAGTTTTTTAGGATGGTTGTAAATGACATGGAACATCACTGTTCCAGGAAAACATTCTGTAGACAAAGTCCAAAGACTACATATGATTTATTGGAAAACTGCTTAAGAAGAGTAAAGCTTCCTTTTGCAAATATGTTTATTTAATACCATCTTCCAAAAACGGTCCGCAGAAAGGATATCTAACAAATCACAGGCTATGACAGAATGTCACATCATTACTCTCATATTTGTTATTTTCTATATGACTTCTAGAGAAGAAGAATTTTTATTGCTCCACCAGAGGGATGAGTAAATAGATCACAGAAAGACCTAAATGACAAGAGTCTGCCCTTAAACTACCCATTACAGATGTCCGTGACAACCTATAGCAGCTACTTAGTTTCTGGGAAAACGATGTATTAGCTTTTGCATTTTCAACTCTGACCTTTCTATTATTAGTTATCAAAATCTACCTTTGACAGTCATCAATTATATAGAGTGCTCTTTTACAAAATGAGCTCTATTCCTGCTTTTTCCTGTCAGAGGGAAGGGACTGATAGCACCAGAATTCATCCTGTGGCATTTCTGAACAAACCTATCTAGGAGGCTGGCAAACAGAAGGCTTCCACTGTGTTTCTGACCTGGCCACCTTCATTTGGTCCTTATCCCTTTGCGGTAACTTGCCCAATGCTGGATGAAGAATAGGAGATTTGCTAGAGGGCTTCTAAACATCACCTGTTGGAGAGCCGATGAGTATCCCTGTGTCCTGGTTTCAGCTGAGTTAGAGTTACTTTTCTTCCTAGTAGCTAGCATAGTGCTGTGTTTTGGATTTAGCATGAGAAGAATGCTGATAACACACTGATGTTTTAGTTGTTGCTAAGTAATGCTTAGACTAGTCAAGGACTTTCTTTTTCAGCTTCCCATGCTCTGCCAGGTGCACAAGAAGTTGGGAGGGGGCACGGCCCAAGATAGTTGATCCAAATCGACCAAAGGGCTATTCCATACCATATNTTATTATCATTATCATTATTATTATTACTATTATTATTATTTTATTTCAATTATTAAACTGTTCTTATCTCAACCCGTGGGTTTTCTTACTCTTGCCCTTCCGATTCTCTCCCCCATCCCACCGGGGAGGGGGAGGGTGAGCAAGCGGCTGCGTGGTGCTTAGTTGCCGAGTGGGGCTAAACCACGACACCCTGCTATGCATCTCAGGAGCCTCTGGGGCTCTGCCATGAACCGGAACAGAGGCGGAAAACAGGAGAGACTTGTTCTGTTTCTTACTTGATTCTGATCACTACTGTTTGTGGTCAGCCATCTATGCCTTATCCCCCTGCTTCTTTTGTAGATTATGAGTTACTTCACAATTAAGCCTGCTGAAAGGTAAGTTACTACTCTGACAAACCATCAAGACAAGTGTTTTCAACAGAGGTCAGAAAGAGGAATCAGGTCTTGAAAAAATACATATCTCTTTAACATGGAAGAAAATAAATGAACTACCTGTTTGGACATCGTAATCATTCTTGATACCATAGTTTCAGACAGACTAAAGAATCATAGAATCATTTAGGTTGGAAAAGACCTTTAAAATTATCAAGTCCAACTGTTAAGCTAGTGCTGCCAAGTCCACCGCTAAACCATGTCCCTAAGCACCAC
>VYZW01020982.1:35101-52918 GCA_013401315.1 Balaeniceps rex | reverse complement strand
TTTTTCCTTTCAACCATCAGTAGAATTTCAGCTGTTTTGAGCTTACTGAGAGAAGTTTTCCCAGTCATTATTGTAGTCTATAGGGTTGATGCTGTGTCTCTTGGTAAAAATATCCTGAAATACTTACAGAACAAGGTCACTTTCTCTATAAGCATTACTGCTTGTTTAGGTTTCCTTTCTGAAAATGAGAATAAAAAAAATAAAACAATGAAAGTAAACAATAGAGACCTTGGATAAATATATATACCACAATCACCTTGATACATAGACAGTAGAATAGCTACAAGGAATAGAGCATAGTCAAAACATTTTATTTAATCTACCTGTCTGTCTCTGTTTTCCTCTATGACTTTGAAGAAGTTGCATGAGTTTGTTAGGGTTTTTTGCATAATAGGCTCAAGCTTCTGCTCTTTATGTTCTGAGGATTAAGGATGAGGCTAAACTGGTGAAAAAATGAAGGATTTCTTTTCTAACCTTCTCATTTTTCAATGTGATACCTCACTGTTAGCTAGTGCTTTTCATGGTGCCTGAATCACAGTCATTTTTCACTCCTCAATTTTCTGCACGTTCTGCCCTTTTCTTTCATCCATTAACTCAGCAAGTATAGAAGTACTTTGTAGAGTTGATCCAGTCTTTTCTTCTTGCCTACGGTAATTAAGATTTCCAGGAGGCCATCCATCCATAGACTGGACAAAGCCAGGCCTGCCTTTAAGCTCTTATAAGCCTGATATACGCAACTAGGTGGACCAGTAGGCTTCTGTATTCATTGTTCAAATATGTTGCCAAGCATTGCCATTTTCTTCATAGCTTTGCCATCTCTACAACAGCGGAAGCAGAAAAAAGAATTGGTTCTGATAAACTTTACTGATAAATCTTATTCTTATCTCTTTTAGCTTAGCAGAATCTTTGTTACACACATTTAATTTTTCCACAGCTACCTAAAATGGATTAAATTGGTAGCTTGAAATAAACTACAATATCTTACTTCAGTTAACTTTTATTTTTGCATCTTGCACTTATCCCACCTAATTTGCATTGTAAAAAATTTGAGGACATCCTACTGTTATGGAGTGTTTAAACAGCCCAATAGATGGAGTTATTTCTTTCAGATTTGAATAGGCTAAAAAAGAAATATCCACATATGAAATAATGAATTGACTTTGGTTTCTGCAATTTATGTCTTTCTTTAGGCATTACATTAGCTCCATCACATTTTTATAACCCTTCTAAAGTCAGAGTGCCACAGAAAATTATTTGGTATGAACAGTTTTGGGGGGTGATTTTCTACGCACAAAGGTTATTTAAGCACTCAGTTTTCCTTTGAAGTCATCATGCTTTGAATATCTCCTTAGTAAATAATGCCATCTGAACTGTTGTTGATGTTGGTTTATGTTACGTAACAAAAAACATATACTGATTTATCCCCTAAAATAATTTTTATTTGACAGTCCATATAGAAAAAAAGTAAGAGCATGAAGTCACTGGGTAAAGAAAAAAAACCTGCCTATACAAATTCATCTAATTCTGGGAGACAACATGCAAGCAACTACTGCCAGCCAGATGTAATACGCAAACAGCAGAGAAAACATTTTCTGAGCCATTGTTTCTTGGCTTTCTCTGGAACCTTGGACATTTCAAGTTGATTTCAGTGATTTATTTTAGAACAAATAATTACTGGATTAATTTGATTTGGGGATTACAGTATAGTCAGCCAACAGATCTCCAGAAATGAAGAATAATTTGGAAACACAGAAATTGCTGTACCTCAGAATCATTGACCTAGGAGGAAGACTGACCTTGAAGAGGACTTGAAGAGGACGTGGAGACACCCATCAACACATAAAAAGGCAAACTAGGAGAACAGCTTGACAGGCTGTCAGCTAGCACTGCAGGTGTCCCAAAGGGATCTTTACTTGTAAGGAAAGTTTGTTCATCTATCTGTAACTGAAATTAAGTCTGCTTCCATTTTTTCCATGTAAAACCAACAATCCCTCTGAGACCATTTTATTTCTTTTTAATTTATTTTTCACTGTACTCCTCCAAGAAAAGTTATATTGTCATTAACTTCCTGTAAACTTCTGTTAAAATTGGTAAGAAATCTGATTTCTTTTCTGAAAGATTCATCCAAAGTCCTTTTTCTCTAAGGAGGAAGAAAAAATCACACAGAACCTTAACTATGAACTCCTTTAGGGAAAAGGAATTTTGGTGCCACCCTGGATTTATGTTAGGTTCATATTAATTCTTCTGAACAAATTTGATATGGTAAGACACTGTGGTTTTCGCTTTATTTACTCCTCAAATCCTGGGGAACACATTTTAGGAGCTTCTCTTTTCTGTACGCAGTTACCATCACAGGATATACTTCCTGGAGTTTCCCACCTGAGAAATCACTGAAGTGATCACTTATAACTCCTCAGAGAATCTATTTCTTTATTATGTCATACACAGCTATAACATGCTACAGTATAGTGTTAAGTGTAAAATTAGGACCTTAGGAAGAGATACACATATTGCACAGAAATTTAATAAAGCAAATACTTCTCAATGCACACAACAGTCAGAAATCCCAAGATTAGTTTATCCAATGGAGGTAGACGTAGTAAACATACTGGCTCATGAGACCAAAAGACAGGCAAAAGCTGTATACAGTCCTTTAACATCAGGTAGGGAGACAGAAATAATGGAAGTAAGTCACCAAAGGGACTATATTCAGTGTAATGTTATGGAACAGATAATGAATTCTTCAGTAGATTGCCATTCTGCCTGTTTTTTTCCTCAGTCTAATCTAATAAATTCATTTTTTAAATTTAAATGCTATACCAATAAGTACAGGTACAAAATAGTTGTACTGTATAGATACATATGGTGGTGGCACTATTGCTAGCTGGGCTAGTTTTGAACATGTGAGGGGAGTGTGAATTATTGCTATAGTGACAGTGGGGTGCAGTTTGCTGGTCATGAAGAGAAATCATTAACTCCTCACAGCATCAATTTGTCGCAAGGACTGTGTTCACAGTGGTGCCAGACAGTATACTGAGCACTCGCAGCCCTCACTGACATCAACTGAATAAACTGTGAGCGCTCAGTGCCAGTGTTAGGACTACTGCAATTCTTCAGAACAGAAATTTAGATTTATTTCACTGCTTTATTTTAAGGGTATCAAGTTACCAGATTTCTCCAAGGCTACTCATTTAAGTTAATTCTGGGCTTTGCCAAACCTTGATTCTTCTGTTGCTTCAGTTTGTGTGAAATATACAGAAATAAACATTATAATATAATGTAATATCATATAATCACATATTTGTTCAGTACATAGCTAAGAAAATGAATCCTGTATACTCTAAACCTGTGATCTGTGCCCACTTATCCCAGGCCTGAAATGAACAACTAGCATAAACATCATGATTAATCATGCACTGAAACAACCAGACCATACAAATGCTATCTTAAAAATTGAAGTGACAAGGAAGCTGTCTCATTACGGTTTTTTTTCACACAATTAACATTTTCCTCTGGTATTGGTCTTCCCAGTCTGTCTAAATAACCTGGGTATGGAGACCTTTCCCTCACCATTCCAAACTGTTGTTTCCTGCCTGTGAAATCCCCATGCTCCAAGGCAGAGGCCAGTGTGCAGGACCCCACCATGGGTACCAAGCAGTGCCCGGGCCATCCTGCCTCACCGTGTGGGTGTTCTACCCGGAGAGTTAGAGGGAGTTAAGAGCAGCTGACAGGTTGCTGCCAGTTTACTGGTTTGAATGCAATAGTCACATTGTAGACATGGAATAGCTCCTTTCTCTTATCCTGAAGGCTTCCATCTTAGAACAAAAGGCAGAAATTTGTGCTTTATGAACTAAGAAAAAATCCTTGGTAACTTAGTCCTTTTCAAAATAACAGCAACTTTTCCGCTATGTCTTCTCATTAACTACATCCTCTTTTGGCTCTGTTAACTCCTCCATCTTTTTTTTTTTTTCTGGACAGTTTCTTGTTTCTTTTAGTATATTCAATATTTTGAGGTTAGCCTACTTTGTGATTTATGTATATTGATCCACTCTCTTAACAATTTCATCTTACTTGTGAATTACATCCTCATCTTCCACTAATATTACATTCAGGTGATTTTTTTTTCCATTAGCCTGATTATTTTGCTGCCTTTAATGCTTTTACTTCTGCAAATGGATTTCTTGATTTTTCTTCTCTTTTCACATATCAGGCTGCCTTGTTCTTTTCCATTTGGTTTGTTGTTGTTCCCCAAGCTGTTCATATGCCAATGTTAATTTATTTCAGTTTTGAATAGTTTTAATTTTAAAGTAACAGAGTGGAACCCTCTCACAGCAAAAAAAGCTGCCTTTAAAGAAGAAATTCAGGGAGGTTTATCAGAGCTAGAATTGCCATTGGAATAAATTGTTTCTTTCATTTTCTTTCTATAGATTTTGCTGATAAAGATGTGTCCTAGGCTTAGCAAAGAATAAAAGGTTAATCAGACTTTGCTTTGCTTCTACTAAGTTAAACAGTTACATGTGGTCCAAGATATTAGGCCATGATCTAAGTGTCAACTTCATGCAACATTAAGCACATGAATAAGTAAGCAGATTCCCATGCCCAGTTACTTTTCAGAGACATCTCCAAACACGATTAGCTTTCCCTGTTTTACCTTAGCTATCTGCGTGGCACAATGTGGCAGCACGGTATACCAAGGGAAGGCTTAATAGGGGAAGAGAGGCATGGAAGTTGTCCTCCTTGCCATGCAGTGAGGTTGCAGCTATACAAATCCCTTCCTTCACCATTTAGATGGAGCTCCTTCCACCACTGTATGCAATGCATCACTTGGATTATTTTCAAATAGTTCTATTTTTAAGGACAATAACTTGTTTTGGAGTTACCCTGGATTGTGTCATTGTTTCACAGTGAACAGTAAATGTTCATTTACATGCTATAAAGAAGCCAGCAAACAAATGAGATGGGGTCCTCTGAAAGGAATGAGCTTCTCATTAGGACATGTGTCTGAGCACTTCACTGCTCGTGGCAGATGAGGAGGGATTGCATTTCTCCAGAAGCCCTGATTACCTTTCAGGTTTCCAGAAGAAAATGGACAAACCTGACTGTCCTGCCTTTCTCCCTGTTCTCCTCCAGTCCTCTTTTACAGGACAGAGGGAGATTTGCAGCAACACAGAATGAGAAAACTATTGCCAGAAACAGATGCACCTAATTTTTCAGGAGAGTCTTGACTCAGCTTGCACCTGTACTTTGAAGCAATCTTCATGAACTAATGATGTATTTCAAAACACCCAGGCTGATTTTTTTGATCTTTTTGTGTTGACTTCGTAGAGGTGATAGTTCCCACGTTTGTGCTGAGTCACTTGTGGATACTGAAGGAGATGTTCAGCCATCAGCATGGTCTTTGATGACAGAAGACCGAATCTATCAAAAAATATACATTTTCCCAACTCCCAGTGTAGACTAGACTATATTCATTTTTGGAACAGTTATCAGCCTAGTTAAAAATTTATATCTTTAAACCACAGTGGGTTTTGAGAGTTTTAACTTTACCATCATTGGAGCAGTATTTAATTCTTACTGTTCCACAGTGGTACCCATCTTTTAACAAGATCACCTGTTAACTTGTCTCCTAAATGAGGAAAACAGTTATTTAGCCAGACTGTCATTTTTTTCATATTGATTCAAGTCCTGTTTACCCACTTTAGTAATAAGATTACACTGGATTCACATAGGTGGAATTATCCTCATTACCATTCTGAAGCTTTTGTATTTGAAGGGAGGTCTGAATCCTCCAGTATCAAATGTATATTATTGTTGAAGATAAATTAAAGGTATTGTTTAAAAACAACAACCAAAATATCTAATGGAAAATGTTAACAGTTTTAGTCTTAATTTTTTTCTGTGGATTCCCAATAGTGATGATTACCATACCCATTGGCGTACTGGGAAGGCTTCCCACAGTAGAGATAAATAACAGTTTCTAATGAACAGTGAACAATAAATAGAAAAATAAAAATAGATGAGGCATAAGAGACCGCAATAAATATTTCTCCCTGTCTGGCTAATATTAAAACTTTATACTAGGCAATAATACACTTATGAAAAGGTTAGGAAAGCACTTGAAGAAGAGGGAAAACCCAGTGTGGTCTATTAATAATTAGAAAATTTTCCCTGGGCACAGCAACAAACTTAAACAAACTCCAGAAAAAATATTAAAATATAAGAATTTAAATGAATATATTCCACTTTTATTTATTGTAACACCAGATTTTTCAAAGATTCGGTATCATTCCCAAAAGACACTGCTTTGTCAGCTGGAGGAAGAGATGGCTTGAGATACTGAGATGATGTAAAAAATTATCTTGATATGCATGATTTCAGTCCCTTTACCAAGACAGAGAAGAAAACTGTAGTTCATTTCCTTTCTTCTTTCTGGATTCCTATTGTAGGAGAAATTAAGCACATACAGATTTAAGGAGACAGAACTGCCATTTAATTTGGAAAAACAAATTCTAGTCCATTGGACTAACTGGGTAAATAATGTTGTTTTGATAAGGCTTCACCTGTAAACAGAAACTATGCAGTATAAATCCATGCTCAGCCTTGGTTTTATGCTGTGTATTCTTGCCTCATGAATACACTTGGAATGGCTCAACAGATTACTAGACCTGTATTTCTGTTCTCTCCCAGTGCAGAGTAGAGTGCCAGAGCCTTTGCTTACCCATAAGGACAAGAAAGGCTGTGGTGTGGAGTGCTCATGGAGGAGCATGGCTTTCAGGAGGAAAGAGTCTAGAGGAAGCACACAATGTGTGGATGTGGCTGCAAAGGAGCTGCATTTTAAGCAGTTCTCCAATACTTTGTCTTAAGAAGTAACTAGTTCAGCTTTAGGACAAGCTTCAGGACAAGTTCAACTTGTACTGATAGCTTCAATAGGACGTTAAGGCAAACACACAGACAAGGCAGCATCCAGAAGCAGAGCAAGCAAAGAGAATGCCATAACCTAAGCTTCAAGAAAAGCCAAAATTGTATGCAGAATACCATGCCCAAATGTGTAAACAATTCAGTGCAATGAATAAAAATGAGAAAATTAAGGCAAAGTACCTTTATGGAGGGAGTGGGGGTCGGGTGGGGTGGAAGAACATGAAAAACTGTTGCCTGAAATCAAGAAGGGAATACTGAAACAGTTGATGAAGGTATTAGATAACAACTGATCCCAGGCAGAGCAAGACTGCAGAGCTGGAAGATTTTACTTGAAACCAAGAAGCACAAGACAAAGTAGATATATTACAAATCTGAGATCTATGACATCCACACATGACTCTCTAAAAAATCCATGATCTAAGAAATAGTTTTTCTCTTGTGGGACAAGTGACTCCAGCTGATGGAAGGTATTCTTGAGAAACAGAGAATGCTTTGCAGGAACAGAGCAGACTGAACTGTTCAGCAAGAGCAACAAACCAAAGCTTATGATTTGCAATAAACATATAGACTAAATGAAAGGAACCAAGGGAACAGAACAGAGAATTCATCACATCAAATTTTAGCCACATAAAAATTAGGCACACTCTAAACTGGTCATCACTAGTTAGTAGAGAAAACAGGTTCCTCTACTGGGTGAATCATTTCAATCTAAATCAAAGACAAGTGCGACTAAAAGCTTTCTAAAAATGCATCTCTTCCACCTGACAACGAGTTTTAAAATTTTACTTTAGCAGGTCACTTTGAATGATTAATATTAGATGAAATAAAAGGGGGAATAACATGGAAAGAAGGGGCAGAACAATGTCTTGCCTTTGAGCCATGACCTAAAGTTTCTGAAACAAAACCACTTTTTGCCCTGAAGTGACTTCTGAAATGCAAAATAAAAAGGAAAATATAAGCAGTGATTCAGTAGACAGAGATCTCCATTGAAGATGATATCTGCAGTTTGACTCTAGCAAATGTAAAGATATCCAGTGCACAGAAACTGCAGAAGGAGACAACCATTCAACTACCACATTTGCAATGATGCTATTAGATTAACGACCAGTTCAATTCCAGCTGGTATGCAGAGTCATCTGCAATGTAATCCAAGCAACACTGATAAACTGCAATATTAGATCAATGACCAATTTGATTCCAGATGGATTGTGGAGCCAGCCACGATGTAATCCTAGCAACACTGATAAGCAGAGAAATATGACAGTGTTATAATGGTGTACACTAAAACTATCTGAGGCCAGTGAGAAAATGCAGGCTGTCAATAAGACACCACAAACAAGAGACAATGCTGTTTGGAGTTTGGAGTAACTGACAGACAGAAGCACCACTTGCTGTAGGGAAGCAGAGCAATACAAACCACTCGACTAATCAGAATACAAAGCGAGACCATCCTCAAATGCAGACAAAGATGGTTCCTTCCAGCAATCTAAAGACAAGAAGGAATGCAAAGGTTAAAAATAGCCTCATCTTCCTCCCACTAGGTAGTCCATCAGCATGAGAAATGTGAAATTAATTTATCCCAGCTCAAATATGCTCCTTTTTATTGTATTAAAATTGTTGCTCGCATATTGCATTAAATGAACAACCCTCTGGGCAACTGTTGCCACATTACCATAGAGGCCAGTAGTTGGTTACGCTTGTAGACATAATTAGTATCACACAGATCCTCCAAAGTACACTGGATCAAACACTAGAAGGATTGGCAGCCATCACAATTGTACCTGATGCTGCTGTTGTTTTAAAGGATAGAGATTCCAAGAAAAATTTTGTCCAGAACCATGGTATTATACTGCAAAAAAATATAAAAAGACTTTGGAAGCCTGATGTTAGGTTGAGTTCAGAGAGGTTGAAGTTCATCAGAGCTGATCCTTTTGTTTATGCATGTTTACCTTTTAGGAACCATAGTAATATACAGACAGAGAAACCAAAACAATTCAAAACATACAGGCCAAAAGGTATGAATAGATGTTTTCATATTTGGTACGTAGCTATCAGGAGTCTCAAAACCTTTAAAATATTAACATAGCATAATACCATGTCATTTGCAGCAAACTAAGTTGAACAACTAAATAACGCACCAGATCTGAAGAACTGAGCAGTTAAGCAGAGCACCTAGAGCTCCATTGTGGTGAGTCTTCAGAAAGAAACACAGCTGCAAAACAAAAATTGCTTAGCACTTTTAACAGTTCACAAGCATTGCAAAGATGACAAGCTCAAATTGTCAAAGAAAAAATGATGATAGTTTTTTCATCGTCTACCCAACAATGGCAGATGGTTGTGTTTAGTTTCCCAGGAACCTTAGAAACTGACCAGTCGACCTTTTCTTTTCCCACACCACCCTCAATATAACCTTCAATGTCTCTCAAGTTCTAAGATTCATTCCATGTGCTATTCACGTTTTCTTGGCTTGATACCTTTGTCTTCACTGATTCTACCCCACATCATGATACCTGATAATTGCATTTTGTGGAAGCAGACCCTGGGGAAGACACTCAAGCAAGAACTGTGACTGAAGGTCTGAAGCATACCTAAAACAGTACGCTCAAGTAAAGGGTGACAGCAGAATTCAAGTGATTCAGGATTAAATGGGTATGACACGGAAAGCATCTTTCAGATGTTAGGGACTGATAAAGCATTAGGAAGACAGAGTTAAGAGACACTGGGAAGAAAAGAATCTCTCCCTGGAAGCATTGAATCATCCTAACACATTTCCTAGAGACTAGTAACACCTTGCAGAGATCCACAGGCCTGTAAGTCATCCATCAGAAACAGAACAATGTTTAAAGGAAATAACAATTTAATGGGATTTTAGATGAAAAGGTAGAAGTTACAGAAATTAAGAACTTGGAAGAGATGTCAGTAGCACTTCTGCAACAATTTCTGTTGAGAGAAAACCTGTTTAGATTTTAAAAGAATTGATGTAGAAGGACCAACATGCCTGAAAAATCTGTGTGTGAGCAATAAGATACAAGATGAATTAGAGAGAGAAAAAGAGAAAACTTAGGTTTCTTCCTTGTCTCTTCCTGGAGCATTTCTCATAAGGAAAGGCTGAGAAGGCTGCAACTGTTTAGCCTAGAGAAGAGAAGGCTCAGGGGGAATTTCATCAATGTGTATAAACACCTGAAGGGAAGGGTGTAAAGCAGACAGAGCCAGGCTTTTTTCAGTGGTGCCCAGTGATATCACAAGAGGCAATGGGCACAAACTAAAACACAGAAGGTCCTGTCTGAACATCAGTAAACACTTTTTCATTGTGAAGGTGACTGATCACTAGCAGAAGTTGCCCAGAGAGATTATGGAGTCTCCATCTTTGGAGATATTCAAAGGTCCTGGGCAACCAGCTCTAGGTGGCCCTGCTTGAGCAGGAAGGTTGGACCAGANTTTCTTTTCCCACACCACCCTCAATATAACCTTCAATGTCTCTCAAGTTCTAAGATTCATTCCATGTGCTATTCACGTTTTCTTGGCTTGATACCTTTGTCTTCACTGATTCTACCCCACATCATGATACCTGATAATTGCATTTTGTGGAAGCAGACCCTGGGGAAGACACTCAAGCAAGAACTGTGACTGAAGGTCTGAAGCATACCTAAAACAGTACGCTCAAGTAAAGGGTGACAGCAGAATTCAAGTGATTCAGGATTAAATGGGTATGACACGGAAAGCATCTTTCAGATGTTAGGGACTGATAAAGCATTAGGAAGACAGAGTTAAGAGACACTGGGAAGAAAAGAATCTCTCCCTGGAAGCATTGAATCATCCTAACACATTTCCTAGAGACTAGTAACACCTTGCAGAGATCCACAGGCCTGTAAGTCATCCATCAGAAACAGAACAATGTTTAAAGGAAATAACAATTTAATGGGATTTTAGATGAAAAGGTAGAAGTTACAGAAATTAAGAACTTGGAAGAGATGTCAGTAGCACTTCTGCAACAATTTCTGTTGAGAGAAAACCTGTTTAGATTTTAAAAGAATTGATGTAGAAGGACCAACATGCCTGAAAAATCTGTGTGTGAGCAATAAGATACAAGATGAATTAGAGAGAGAAAAAGAGAAAACTTAGGTTTCTTCCTTGTCTCTTCCTGGAGCATTTCTCATAAGGAAAGGCTGAGAAGGCTGCAACTGTTTAGCCTAGAGAAGAGAAGGCTCAGGGGGAATTTCATCAATGTGTATAAACACCTGAAGGGAAGGGTGTAAAGCAGACAGAGCCAGGCTTTTTTCAGTGGTGCCCAGTGATATCACAAGAGGCAATGGGCACAAACTAAAACACAGAAGGTCCTGTCTGAACATCAGTAAACACTTTTTCATTGTGAAGGTGACTGATCACTAGCAGAAGTTGCCCAGAGAGATTATGGAGTCTCCATCTTTGGAGATATTCAAAGGTCCTGGGCAACCAGCTCTAGGTGGCCCTGCTTGAGCAGGAAGGTTGGACCAGATGACCTCCAGAGGTCCCTTCCAACCCCAGCCATTCTGTGTGATTCTCCATGATTTCTGTCAGACTGCCTGGCTGGGCACAGGTAGCACTCTTAGAAGAAAGGTGAAGTAACAGCTTTCCACAAAGCAAGGAAGGTGGAGTCCGTGAAGTTGCCCCTGATCCTTCCTTTGGTCAATGTCTAAAGCTGGACACAACATTTCACTTGATTTGTCATAAATTAATGAAAGAACTAATAATATTCTTCAATCAACATTTTGCTGCTTCAGAGTTCTACAGAAAAGATTCAGCATGACATTTTCACCATGGTTTCCTTCATGCTTTTGAACCATTTCTCCAATTTCAGGTCTTCCTCAACTGAGATTAGTATGCTAAGGATACATTGATTGTCACATCACATTCAGCGAATTCCTCTACACACACACACAAAAGTATGGCTTATAGAAACAGAACATCATGTAATCCGTAATTACTCTTTTTTCCCCTACTTTCCATTCTTTTTTTTCTCTGGAGATTTCATAATTAATTACCTTTCCTAAGTAAATGTGGTTGAGAGATATTTTAAAGGTGATTATTAATCCAAAGGCTAAAAGTGTTGAGGAATATAAGCATTCATTCTCTGAGACCAAACAAAAAAATTTATAATCAAGAAATTTAAATCAACAATAACTGTGTTATTAAGGACTCTAGAGTAAAAGCTTTAAAAAACCTCAAATACTTATTTTAATTTCAATTATTTTAATTTTGAACCTAATCAGAATATTATTTACATGCCAACACTACAAAAATATCCCTTTATCTTAAGAAAGTCTATTGTTTATTGTGTTTTCTCTGTCCCTCCCAGTTACAATTAAAGCCACAATCAATATGATGACGAAAATAGCCTGAAGGATGTACTCCTGTGTACTCCTACTCTCCAGTAGCAGAAATATTGTCTCCAGAGGAAATTTAAATCTATTTAGAAAAGAAAAAAGATCTATATAAAATAGCCTGAATGTAGTTACACAGATTACACCTCCATATACCTGGCCAAACACTTCTTGTATTCTACTGTGTATTCTACTTCCTATATTTTGTTAGTTGTGGATGCCCCCGCCCTGGAAGTGCTCAAGGCCAGGCTGGATGGCACTTTGAGCAATCTGATCTAGTGGAACGTATCCCTGCCCATGACGGGGGGTTTGGAACTAGATGGTCTTTAAGGTCTCTTCCAACACAAACCATTCTATGATTCTATGGTTATGCATACCTGCTATGGCAGCAATGCCACATTCTTCCCCATCCCTCACCTCATTACAAATGTTAATATGCTTAGCTTTAATAACTAGGTTAAGCTTTAATAACTAGGTTAATAAAATTGCACTTGGTTAATTATGACTGTTTCTGAACATCATCTGTAACATTACTGATGTAAAACTGAGAAATATGAACCAGGCCAGGTCCTTAGTCAGTGACAACATGCAATCTGGAATTCCATTCTGTGGAAAATTGACAAATTCTCCTTTCGTTTACATCAGTGTAAACTTGCAGTTCTACTCAGATCAGTCCAATTCACCCTGATTTAATTGAGAACATATATTTGTCCTAAGATGTACTTCATTCACCTACACGATCAGAGCAGGGGCATCAAACACCTATCTTTAAAATGTAGAGTCTACAATACATTTAGCAAAATATTGACATAAGGATGGAGAAAGAAAATCTAAATTATAGTCATTATTTAAAGCACCTAGGTGACCTTAAACAAACTCTCAAAACTATGACTCATTTTCCTCAAAAACAAAAAGAGAAGTCCATATTTTCATAGAGGTATTTTTGAGGGGAGTTTAAGAATTGTTTACTGGAGCATAAATAAATTATGTGATTCCCTTAAGCTCCTGATAAGACAACCATCAATAATCTCACACTTTGAGGTAGCCACTAGGCAGTGAAAGGTGAGCAATACATTCCATTTATACCTTGTCCTCTTCTGTCCTTGTTTTACTGCCACAAAATATGTCACCTCAAGCTCTCAACAGAAACTATGGTTACCCAGCACTGTTGGATATCAGGCTAATATTTTTGTGCATCTAAATCTACAGCCAAAAATGCTGACTGGGATCATGTAATAGAAAGATACAGTAGAGTGAAGTGCAATGTTTGTTCTGTCATTGGACCCTGAGATAGATGAAGGATGAAAAAAAGGAATAAAAAATAAGTTATTCCACTTACAACCTGTCATGGTTTAACCCCAGTCAGCAACTAAGCACCACACAGCTGCTTGTTCACCCTCCCCCACCCCCAGTGGGATGGGGGAGAGAATTGGGAAAAAAAAAGCAAAAGCCATGGGTTGAGATAAAGACAGTTTAATAGGACAGCAGAGGAAGAGAAAGTAATAATAATGATAAAAGAATATACAAAACAAGTGATGCACAATGCAATTGCTCACCACCCACTGACCGATGCCCAGCCAGTCCCCGAGCAGCGATCGCTGCTCCCCGGCCAACTCCTCCCAGTTTATACACTGAGCATGACGTCATATGGTATGGAATAGCCCTTTGGTCAGTTTGGATCAACTATCTTGGCTGTGCCCCCTCCCAGCTTCTTGTGCACCTGGCAGAGCATGCGAAGCTGAAAAAGAAAGTCCTTGACTAGTATAAACACTACTTAGCAACAACTAAAACATCAGTGTGTTGTCAACAATATTCTTACACTAAATTCAAAACACAGCACTATACCCAGCTACTAGGAAGAAAATTAACTCTATCCCAGCTGAAACTAGGACATGACCCTATGTTTCATCTATCTTTCAGTCTGCTCTATGTGGTGAAGTATCAACATCTTTACAGACAGTCTTCCTTTACCTGGGAGGTGTCCTCAGATAGAGAGAACTTGGTCCTCAGTGCCTGTACCAATGGCTGTCCCATTTGCACTGGTGAGTTTCTTTTTTTTCTGATTATCCTTCTGGAATTGAGTCATGTAACACTTATTTCAAAGTTCAGTCATCTTAGTTTGATGGCCTTCTTGAAGGTCCACCTCTGTTCCATAGAGAGCAGGTTCAAGACCTCATGTGTCCTGAGCAAAACACTTATTAGAACTGCTTAAAATATAAGGGGTTTATTATTAGTTTTTGAACAGTACTCTTAGATACTTTTAGAATTTGCTTTTACCAACTCGGATTTTTGCCTAAATTCCTCAATGAAAAGAATTATTCAAAGTTCAGGCAAAGCTCTGTTAGAATTAAAAAGAAAGTATAAGGCAGTAGTATAAGGCAAAAATTATCATAACACAGTACTTCTTTCTTTGCACATATGATTAGATAAAAATATCTACAGCCAAATAAATCTTAAAGCTTCTTTTTATATTTCCTGATCATACAAATCTAATCCTCACCTGCCTTATGTCCATACCAACATTCATGCAAACAAGCAGGCTTCGAAACATGCCTTGAAGGTCAAGAAATGAATGGTTTAAGACACCAATGAACAAAGCATCCTAAAGAAAAAAAAGGGACTTTTATTTTACATCCCATATATTTTGCAAAGAGAGGGATCAAGCTTTCACTGTAATGACAGGAATGTGGCTCAAGCTGACAGCATGAGAAGAGAGAAAAATGTCGTATTTAGTGCTTTATAAGTTAAAGTCAACATTGTAGTTTTCACATGAAAACAGGCAGCTAGAAAGTTCTCAGAACATTGGCAAACAAACTGATCTGAATAACTGATTTTTGTCAGCTCAGTGGCTGAAGGAAAATATTAAAATTGTTTGGGGTCAGCCTGCTCTTTTAATTCTTTAGTTTTTTTTGCAGAAATAAGCTTTTTTTTTCTTCTTTGCTGTTCCTTTGAGGTGAACAAAACTCTTAATCAGATTCCAAATGAAGCATTTGATTTCTGTGTCCTTTACCCTCTTATTAGGATTAAATGTTGGCATATTAATTTCCACACACTTGTTAAAATGTCAAAATTAAATGTTCCAACTTTCACAAAATTTTCTTCTCTCTTTTTATTTTCCCTGCAAAAAGTGTTTTCTGAATTCAGCATCAGTTTACAACTGATTTTGGCTAAACCCAAACTTCAAGTTTCCATTGATAATTTATTTGTTAAAAAGCTTGTATTTTTTCTAGTAACATTCTGCTGTCCAATGCCTTTGTTGGGTATCCAGCAAAGTATAAGTGTACTTTACTTAGGTATAAACATTGTTGAGAGGGAAATGTAGCCTTGCCTCAAGTCCTCTGCAGTTGTCTAATCCCATGGATTGGTAGCAGAGCCTATCCTAGAAGGTTACTATTACAATCTGCTTTTCGGGCATAGATGGCAACCATTCCTGGATACCATAAATGGATTCAGTAGATGGTATCCATTCCTGGGTACCTTTGTAATGTCAAGAATAGATGAGTGTCCAGCTCAACCATTGACCTGGGTAGGAAGGTGACAAGCAGTGGACAAACATCAAAACAGATTTAGAGTAGAAACAACCTTGCTATAGATTCTGTTTCACTTCAGTATTAGGAAAGTTTAAGTGATGTTAAGCCAAATGCTGTCCTGTCTCTCCTATGAGTGGGCTTCACCTGTTATACAGTGGTTATGTACGGGATTACCTGACTTGAGTTCCTCTCTGAGGTGGTTTTTTTCATTAAGAGCAATCACATAGTATGTCTTATAATGATCAATAGTCAGGAGCTGAAGTCAGTGACAAAAATTCCACTCCCTCCAGTTGGAGATCTAAATTCTTCTCTGGTATCTGCCAAACAAAAAAATCCCATTATATTCTTGATTCCTAAAAAATCTTCTATTATTCCAATTAAATTTTTTATGGTTTTTAATATCACATCATCAGTATATTAAGCCCTGTAATTTCATGATGAGTGTTGTACGATAAACTTTTTCATGGTTGAATAAATATCGTTGGTTGGCAATAAATTTTAGTTAAAGCCCTATTACCATGTAATAAAGTAGAAGATACTGTCATAAAAATAAATTGATTTCAAAATACATTCCTAAAACCATACTAAATGTTTTCAAAAAAGAAGATTTGAAGGGTTTTGCCAGAATCTACCTCTTCTCCACTTGTCCACACCACATTCTTACCTGGAATTTGAAATATCCAAAACCAACGAGCATCTAGGAGGCATTTAACACTCTGAAACAAGAATATAATCACATCACTGTATAAATCCATGGCTTTCCTATATCTTGAACACTGTGTGCAATTCTAGTCTGTGTGAGAAACCCTGCAATAGATTTCAAATGTTCAGACAACAGCATCAAGGATCAAACATGTCCTATATTTGCCAGAGTTTCCTAATATTACTCTCTTCACATATAAATTCAAATTAGAGCTAAAAATTATTCGTAAAAAACCAGAGATTATATTTATGTTTTTGCAATTGGAAGCAAAAGGGGGATTCTGATACCCAAAGCCTTACACATCCCAGAGTATCATCCAGTCTACCTGTTTTACAGGACTGCCTAACCTGGACCAAATAAAATCACAAGGCACCTTCTTTCACAGTCCTTCAGGATTTCACAATCCTTCTCTCTAACCAAAATTTATAGTTATGCTTACATTTTCAGAAGTGCCTTTTCAGGGAAAACAAGCATATGTGTCCCAACCATTGTTCCTTCACAATGCTGGTTTGAATGCATTGTCATATAATTTGAATAAAATATACATAAATCCCACTGAGTATCCTAAAAAGATAAGCATCACATTGTTATATCCATCTTCTCCATAACAGTCTTGCAGTTACAGCATTCACCAAGGATTCAAAGCCACCTTCAGTCTGGAGATGATACCTTTCTGGTCACCAGTGACTCGGATTTTGATGTTGTGGGGACTTGTGGTGGTGCATCCCGCCCCCCCCACTTTCTCTCTCTGACTGCTCTGTGACCTCAGGGATTCCTGCCAAGACTGCAACCTTCATATAGTGAGTTGGTCAGTTAAGCGCCCCTTAATTGTACCAAAAACTCCTACATGGTTGAGGAGGAGAGTGGCACTGTCCTTATCAGAAACTCCTATATGGCTGAGGCAGGAAGTGAGAGCAATTAGCTATCCCTTGACAGCCTTGAAACAAACCTCACCTGGTTTGTAACCGAGTGGAGCAGTACCATCGTTACTGGAATTCCTCTAATTACCGACCCAGATTGTGGCTCGGATGGAAATTTATGACCAAAGCCAATCATCTCACAATCCTAGACAACAGCAGTCCCAAGTGAGGCCCTTTGAGCTCTCCTGGACTGCAGCGGGCTGTGGCCAGCATCTCCCTCTGAGTGGGACGCCTCTCAGAGCTAGCAAACTTAAAGTTTGCTAAAATCGGAGGTCCATTGACGAAGACCGACAGTGGAGCCTGGGCTGAAACCTTCCACTCCTTGAAGCTCAACCCTTGCCCGTTGAGAAATGCCAAGACATTTGACGTGAATATTTCACTGAACT
>VYZW01020982.1:0-34785 GCA_013401315.1 Balaeniceps rex | reverse complement strand
CTTCCATGTAGTAATAGAGTGAACCTTGCCATCTTCGAATCTTTAAGTTGCTGTTTTGATTAATTTTGTCTAATCACTTTGTTAATTGACTGATTAAAATATCACAATCAAATCCTGCGATTTGTCACTAGTAAATTCTAAACTGCTACTAAATCAAACTGCGTAAAGTCACTCATTCATGACAAATTAACATAATCAGCAGGATTCACAAATCCTTATTCGCGACAAATGACTCCACTGCTCTTCATCCAGATTCATAATTCTTGCCTTCCTGGTCACCAGTGACTCAGATTTCAGAAAGAGGGACGGAAAGTCTCTGTCTCAGAATATAGCAGAGCTTATTGTTGGATAGTTAGGGTATTGTCCTTAGATATTGCCCTGACACCCCGCTCCCTAACCATAGCAGGAAGGTCCTGAACCCACCTGGTTCTACTACATCCTCTGGTATCTCAAAGTCTAATGTGAAAACCTTCTTTTGCACAATGATTTACCAGATAATATAATGGAAGAAGAATCATTCCATAAGGAGCTGAACTGCAACATAGTTTTTCTTCTTATCATTAAATAAGGGTATTGTGCCTGAGCTGAAAGCTCCCCTGTAGCCACATATGCAGGGAGGCTGGAACAATCATACTGGTGATGAAAAGTCTGGAAGCAGCAGCAGAACCTCTCCCTTGCTATGATATCCAGGGTGGACACGAGCACATATCCCAAGAGATAAATGTCTAGATGAAGGAAAAGTGTGAATTAAAGAAGATATGATTCACCCTAACATCTTGTCTAACACCGCCACTCAATCATGCTTGGATTTGAAAGCTAGACCTTCTCAGGCTCTGCCCATTCTCAACATAGGTGCTAGATTTTGTGCAACAGAAGATACATGAAAGCAATATACAAGGGTATAATAAAGGCAAATGCAGTGTCAGCACCAAAGCTACCTAGCACAGACATTGCCCTGTAAATATTCCAAGCTTTGAAGCTATTTCTGAAAATGATCAGCAGGCCAGGAAATATTTTCAAAATATAACATAAATCAGAAGGAGGGGAAGAGCTGACAGACATCAAGCAGCACAGATCAATTTCTCTACCAAACAAGGAGGGCAAGTATACTTTTCTGTCCCAAAAGTTCTCAGCATTTATCTTTGCAGATAAATACTTAGATAGCCCTGCACAAAAAGTATGAGTGCCTGGAACCTAAGGATTTCTTGGAACATATGAATGTGAGAGAGAAATTAATTCACGAAGCAAAAGCAGGCAGAAGCAATTTAGCTGTAACTTGGCTTGACCTGCCTAATGCATGTGTTTCCATCTCTCTTGCTTTAATAAAGATTACACTAAGCAAATATCATATTCCTGAAAAGATTCAGTCATGCACTGGCAAGTATTTCAGCTTTGTGTGTTCATTTCCATGGCTGAGAGAGATACTGAAGTGACTTGGAATACAAAAAACTCAGTCTGAGGACTTTTATAAATCTCAAACAAAAATGAAATAGACAACAAGCAGAGAGTGGATGTAATAGTTCCACAAAGACAACAGAAAGGTGAACAGACAACAAAAGAAAAATCCCTCAATAAAAACCATGGCTGTGCAAGACCTTGGAAGCAAACATAACAGAAACATGCTTTATGTAGTACATACATATATAAATAAACTTTATAAGGGATGGCTATTGGGCCTGATCTGAAAGCTTTCACTGAGTTCCGTGGCATAGAATTAGGCCATAGGGTTACCAAAGATTCAATTTTATCTAGTAGTAGTACTAAAGAAGAAACTGGTGTTTTCAATGTAAATTAGCTAAGGTTCTCTCAGATATTACCTATCTGAATGTCTCATGTGGTCAAGCAGGTGCTAATGGCAATGCTAACAGTGCCAGGCACAGATCAACCCAGGAACTACAGTAGAACAAATACCTGCTTGTATTAGAAGCATGTGGGGAAAGTAGTTGGAAGCATCGTTTTCCTAGTTGGCATATGTTTTCCAGCAGAGTCCATTCCAAAAATGCTTGAAGTAATTGGCACCAGAGGGAAAAGAGAAGGAAGGTCAGATTAAGGCTACCCAAATCAGTAGAAAAAAATCATAACATTGGTAGAGAGAGCAGCAGTACGTCCACTTACAAGCAAAGGGAATGGTTGCTGTTGCCAGAAAAAACAGTCAAGACAAGATGAAGTGCTTTCTGCTTTGAAAAGATCATTCAGAAAGACTGATAGTCTTGGGGTTTGTCTTTTCCTAGTTCAGCAGGACTGTTTCAGGGGCACTGGGGCAACATCGCTGCAAAAATATGTAGTGCTGAACAGTAAGTGAGGAACACTAATGAGACCACATTTAACCACCTTAAACACAGCTCTTTCTTGTTTGCAAAAAGGAAGAAAAGAAGTCAAAATAGTGTTAGCTAGGAACGTGTGGTAGGGGATCAGGCACATGACAATAGAGTAGCAGAGGGAAGTGAGTGGATAAAGTAGTTTTAAGACCATATGCTGTGAGGAACAGGAACATGTGGATAAGAAAGTGGAAGACTGCACATTTGTCCATGTGTGGTTTGCACTAGTGCAAGTTCAGTGTATTCTGGTCCTGAGACTTTGCACAGGGATTAATGTCGCCCAAAGTGAATGATAAAAGTTCTGTGAATTTATTTAGCTGTTATTAAGAATAAATCAGCTACCCAGGATTTTGAAAAAAGGTTTAACCTGTGAAAAGTGCTCTCTTTTCTGGAAGAGGGCAAGAGATTACTTTTAAGCTGATGCATATTTAGATGTGAGTCACATATGAGTGAATTGATTTTTTGCCTATAAAACTAAGTAGTCTATCCCCAAGACAGTAGAAGAGTACTAAAAAATGAAGTCATTAATTGTGCAAACAAGTATACATGTGCTGACTGAATGGTTTCATGTTGTGAAACATACATAAAGCTGAATTTCAAGTTCCATGAGAAAGGTGTTTCGCATCAGAATAGCCTCAAAAAATTGGAGATGAAGCTCTGGAAACCTAAGGAAAAGCTGAGAGACAGAGAAGTCAGAGGCCAATGACAAGGTAAAAATGAAAGAACTTCGGGCTCTTGAAAATGATGGCTAAGAAGATGACTGAAAAGTATTTTTCACATTTGTACATCCATGAACGTCTGTGTTTCTGGTCTTTGTGTATGGGCCTTATCCAAAGCTCACTGAAGACAACCTGAAAAATCCCAGTCACTCCAATGAGACTTGGAAAATGATCTTTTGGTAGATAACAAGTACTACCAATAATCATGCAATAAGTATTTGTAACTGTCTCTTAGAAAAACTTGGGCTGATTTTTCACACCTGGAAGAAAGCATGATTTGCTGAGCTATAATATTTCAGAGCTCTATCCAGGTTTCCATTTTTTGCTTTCCACTTGTAATGCACAGAACTTAGAGAAGGCAGCCTCTGCTTCACTCAGACTTGAAAGAAACCTGCAGGATGCATTCCTGAGGCTTTTCCCTTTTATTTTCATGATTATATTTACCAAAAAACCTATAGCCAACTCTGAGTTGCCTGTGGGTGGATAAGCTAGGCTGTAGTTTGCTCCATGGGCTGATAACCCAAGCTGGTTCTGCATGAGCCAGCTCATGTCCTGGAGTGGTATATCCTCATGCTTGTGCTGCTGCTCTGTGTGGATTTGCCATTTTGGTTAGTGTTAGCTCAGGACAGTCTGTGCTCCACTGCCTGTGGCATCCTTGACATTCTTTGTTTCTCTTCACTGTCTTTTCATCGTACCTTCTTATCAATTAATTTCTACACAGTTTAAAAATCCAGTGGTATGGCTTTATCTAGGCTAGCTCATCCATCTTTTCCCTGACTACTCTTCTGTAAAAGCTTCTTCTGGATGCTTTAGGCCCCTGCTTCTGCAGAGCCCGCTACAAACTTGTCACGAGGCTGTAAAAAATACGAATTTCAAAGAACAAAAAGTAAAAATAAACCCCTCTCTGTATTCTAAAAGGTGAGCCCCATGTGCATATCTAGATATTTAATGCAATAAATCAGGCATCTCTCTAGGTAGACAAGTATATGAGAGAGAGGCAAGGAATCTAAATACCGTGGGCTGCATTTGGGTTTGTGAGAAGTGACCTAGTCAAACAGTACGAATGAGAGAGACTGGCAGGCAGCTCCATAGGCAAAATGGATTAGTGGTGTTTCTAAAAACAATTAATAGTGGTCCTAAATGTTTTGATTCGGCATGCTTCTCATGTATTATCTTATGTAACAGCTGCCAGAGACAAATAACTCTTGTAACTTTTTTGCAGATTTCTAGTCCACCAGGTTCTGAGTAAAACCTTAATGATGTGACAACAATAAAACAGAAAATGTAAAAAAAACCTCAAAGTAAGAAACACCAAAAAATCTTTAGATTAAGATTTCATTATTTTTAATTCAGTTGTCTGTATTTTATATGACTGTTCATAGTATATACATCTGATGTTAGCATCACCAAAATGTAAAGTACAAGAAAATATCAGAGAAAGATTCCATTTACACTTATGCAGCTGTGAAACGTACAGTCTAATCTTGAAAATTTTCTCCACTACTTTCCTTCCTTATCTGATAAAGAGATGGGATGATTTTCTAAAAAGTGTCAGGCTGCATGGAATTATTTTAAATTCATGCACAAATGGAGACTTTCCCAATCAACCTTATTTCTCTTTTTTAATTTTTTACTGATCATTTAAAAATGCATATCCTCAACCTTACTTTCATAATGATTTTATCTGTCATAATAGTTCATGTCTAATTTTCTAAAAAGGTTTGAGTAGTATTCTGTGATTTTAAAATATGTATTTTCATCCACAGACATTTATGCTTGAAAAAGCTAAGCAAGAGGTGATCTGGATAAATGGAACACTGCATTGGGAACTTCAAATTTTTCCTTTGAGCTCAGTTAAGAAGTGCTCAGAATAAGCTAGAATTACTGACACAACTTGTCTGTCTTCCCATTCAGTCCAGAGCCAAATCCAATTATTGCTAATTAGTGATGCCTTCCTGATATGGGAAGATCGGTGTAATGTGAAAAATCGAAGCAAATGGACATGTAGAAATCATTTATATCACTTGGTGCAAGTTATCTCACCAGCTGGGGCAATCCAAATGCAGATGCTCAAGACAAATTCTACATCCCATTCCTCAAGGCAGATTTGAGTGAGTACCTGAAGTTGAAAAGAGTTCTTTGACACAATGAAGGTTTTCCAGTATTTCCAAGATGGAAGATGGGGAAAACAGCAGAAATCTAGCATTTCTGTTCTTACACTTAAAATTCTTTGAGGCTCTCCTGCTCCCTCCGCTCAAGAGGAAGAAAACTTTTATGGCTGTTTTGCTGTCAATCACATACCTGTACCTCTGTTCCTGTATAGGAACTACTGCTCATAGTTTTAAAGGCACAAGGGTGTAACACAACTCTGGACCACCGAGATCTTGCTTGGAACAAACTCCAAATTAACGTGTCCAAGGCAGTAGTGACTTGGAGAAATGTTTCTATGGGTGATATACAAGCCATCATCATCATCAAAATAGGATCATTTTGCTCTAAAAATCTGTGAAGCTACAAAAGTATATTCAAGGAGGTAAATGGTTTCCAGTAAATCCACAGAGGTTCAGTAGGAAATTGCATACACATATTTAGTAATCTCAAAAGGTGCACTCTTAAGAAGAAAGATAGACATTTGTATCCCTTAGCTCATAACTCAATCTATTGCAGATATCCGTAAAAATCCAACCATGGGACCCAGCAGATTGGATCACTGTAGAGGAAATTCACTTTAGATAGGAAAAAAACATTTTGGGTGTCCTGGTTTCAGCTGGGATAGAGTTAATTTTATTCCTAGTAGCTAGCATAGCGCTGTGTTTTGGATTTAGTGTAAGAAGAATGCTGATAACACACTGATGTTTTAGTTGTTGCCAAGTAGTGCTTACCCTAGTCAAGGACTTTCTTTTTCAGCTTCGCATGCTCTGCCAGGTACACAAGAAACTGGGAGGGGGCACAGCCAAGATAGTTGATCCAAACTAACCAAAAGGCTATTCCATACCATATGACGTCATGCTCAGTATATAAACTGGGGGGAGTTGGCCGGGGGGCAGCGATCGCTGCTCGGGGACTGGCTGGGCATCGGTCGGCAGGTGGTGAGCAGTTGCATCACTTGGTTTTTTTTCGCTGGGTTTTGTTTCTCTCTCTCTCGTTCTCCTTTTCATAGCAATTTTATTCCTATCATTATTATTATTATTATTTTATTTCAATTATTAAACTGTTCTTATCTCAACCCATGAGTTTTCTTTTGCCCTTCCGATTCTCTCCCCCATCCCACCAGGGAGGGGGAGAGTGAGCGAGCGGCCGTGTGGTGCTCAGTTGCCGACTGGGGCTAAACCACGACATGGGAAATTCTAAAAATATTTTTTTTTTCTCTATTACATATTTTATCACCTAGTTTTATATAAGCAGGGTACAATTAATTATGAGTGAAGTAAGTTAATGTAGTGATATGAGAACCTTACCGTTAGCGTGTCTCCTTTATAATAGGACAATGTTTTGGTCCATGAGGCTTTCTTATTCCTGTAGAACTGTCAAAAGAATTCAACTCCCATTTAGAATCATAGAATCATAGAATCATAGAATCATAGAATGCTTTGGGTTGGAAGGGACCTTTAGAGGTCATCTAGTCCAACGCCCCTGCAGTGAGCAGGGACATCATCAACTAGATCAGGTTGCTCAGAGCCCCGTCCAAACTGACCTTGAATGTTTCCAGGGATGGGGCCTCCACTACCTCTCTGGGCAACCTGTTCCAGTGCTTCACCACCCTCACTGTAAAAAATTTCTTCCTTATATCTAGCCTAAATCTCCCCTCCTTTAGTTTAAAACCATTACCCCTTGTCCTTTAGGCACCTAAATAAAGCAGTTCTGTTCTCAAGAGCATGCGTTCAACAGATACATTCTTCTCAGTGGGACATGCTAAGAGTTGCATACTTAAGAATATCTCTCTGGTTCATTTATATGTTTAAATGGCAATGAACTTTTCGGACAATCTGTCTTCTCATATTGGTATCAAACCAGGAGCTGCTGGGTTGCTGATTGCTTTTGACAATCTGTCTTTTAACCCTTAATAGAAAAGACCATTCAATGTTATTATTGCACAAAAATAATAAGTGGTAAATTTTTTAACACAATTTAGACAAGAACTAGGTATTCAAACAATATTTCCGTATTTTAAATTCATAAATAGCGTGCTTATTGCTTTCATTTGGCTTTAGCCCACTTGAGAATTCTGATCGGTTCTAATAAAAATTATTCAGATTAAATATTGTAATAAAAGCAATAGTACTTCTTTTCTCCTTAAAATGAGTGTAGACCAGTCTTTTCTTTTACTGGGTCAGGTGCTAATATGACTGAACAGATACAGAAGGATTGAATTCTCTGACACAGAAGATATATTTCTGAAGAATACAGTGATTTCTTTCTACCTCAGAAATATGAGTTACAGAGTTGGAACTGTTTTTTCGTCCATTAAACTTCATGAATTTCAAGAAAACTCTGCCTTTCCAGACTGGTACATTATGAAGACTGGGAATCTTTCTCAAAAATCAGAAATCCATCCCCAAACAGTCAGCTGCTAATAGTAATATCATATGCAGAAAAGACCAAGCTCAGTTATGCTCTACTTAGTTCAGGGCAGGCACTTGACGTCCTGTTTCCCAATTCCTAGGGGAGGTTTCTAATCAACTGGCTGCAGAAAGCATCACTAAATGAGTCACTCTCCCCACTCCTTCCTTTTCTTCTCTCCCTGTCTCAACCGTAAAGAACTTCTGAATAGGAGTTTCACCAATTCATTCCTCATATCAAGTCTGTGGCTGTTCTTACCAACTTACACTCAACAAGAGACAGCAGTATTTTTAGAGCACAGCAGCTTTTTGTTAACTGAGTTCAGTGGTAGAAAGTGAGATGTTCTTGCACAACTTTCTGCCTTTTGGCACTTCTGAATGCAAAGAGTTCTTATACTCTCAAAGACACACCACCATACAGTATTTTGGGATGCCACTGAGAGCCACTTGGAAAGTTGAAACAGTGCAGAATATAGATGTTTGTCCCTTTAGATAGTTATCTCAGAGGCAGTACAACTTTTCTTTCTACGCTCAATATCTACCCATATTAAAAGAATGCAAACTTTTTTTTTCCCTTCATACCATTAGCTTACCCACAACAAAACAACCTGAGGGTATTAAACTGGTCTATTCCTGTAAGGCTCCTCAAATATACCACCTCAATCTATAATACTATCAATATTTTAAAATGCCATCAAAAGCACTTAAAAGTTTACTTTGTCAATAGCACATAGATAAATATTTTTGCTCTGACTTAATGATTAAAAACTTTCTGGATTTGTATTTAGATTTTTAATCCCATTAATTTTTAATGAATGATTGATTTTAATGGACACCGTGTTTCAAATTGCTTCTTCTAGGACTGAATGAGGTTGTCCTCTTTTATCAGACATTCACAGCTCAATAAGGTCATAATAACCCATTGACAGCAAAGTGCATGAGTATCTGCAAGGAGCAGTAAACAAAAGAGTGAACGGCTTCTACTTCTGAGTTCCAGGAATTTTCTATTACATTTGGATACAACACTCTTATGAATTAGTCTTGCTAGCCTCAATTTTTTGAAGATATAAAAAGCAGGTTTAAAAATATTTAATATAATTTTCTCCTTTTTGTTTTTTCTTACAACATGCACCTCAAATCTCTTCTAAGGAAATTAAAAGGTATTAACTCTACTATGGAAATATATGCAGGATTTTCAGAGTTGTTTTGGTAGAAAAGGGGCCAATAAGCACCAAGTGAGATTTTAATAAGTGATAAGGTAAATTAGAAACATAATTCCCATTGAAATTGTGCATTTAGTGAGCTGGACAATTATTAATTCAGACATTTAAAGTCAAAACACACAGCACAAGTTATATCTTTAAGTCCTGGAAGAAATACTGGTAATGGTGAATAATCAGCAAATATTAACTCACCACATGATGTTTGGCCTACGGAAAAAGAGAAAGGAATACATTCTGAATAGGAATAAAGGGGTTATAATACCTTATCATTTGTATTGATTTGGACAATATGGGCATACCTTGATAATTTCTAACATCCACAGTTCAAGATGAATGTTGAAAAATGGTCAGGGTTTAGTAAAGAACCACGAGAAGATTTGAAAACATGTCATGCAGTAAAAGACTCATGGAGATCAGTTTATTTAATTTACCAAAAAAGATAATGACTAACAACCACCATTTGTAAGCATACACATGGGGAAAAAAATGACATTGAAAGACTTCCTGATTTATAAGCAAAATTATATATGGCTGGAAACTAAATCCAGACAAATTCAGACTTTTTAATAGTGAGGGTAATTAACCTGGAACAGTCTTGCCTAGATTGGTTGTATGGTCTTCCACAGTCAGACTTTTCTACATCGTGTTCTGATATGTCAGGGCATATTGTACCAGCAGGAATCGAATCAGAAAATTCTGCAGTCTGTTTTACAGGGTCAGGGAAACTGGATTTCAACAGTTCATTCTGGATTTGTAATCTTAAAAAAAATCTGCCAAAATAAAACCTCCCCCCCATATCCGTCTGTATTATAACATCATTAATGACTAGATAATTTTTCAAAGAAGTGAGACACATGAATTCCAGGCCATCTATTACCTGAGAGATTTAAATTCGTAACTCTCTTTCTCCTAGAAAATCTGAACACAGGAAATAGTGAATACTTTTATTACAGCTTTGCCATAGTGTGGATTAAAACTTAATATACACTGTTGAACAAAGGGACTATAAACCAGACTATGACTCAATAGGCCAGTGCCTTGAACTCTGACCTGAAGGTGGGAATTTAGTGCTCTTCTCCTTATTTGCAGGTCTGGATATGTATTTCATGACAAACAATGACTGTTTAAAGTAAGTAAATATTTGTGAATGTAGGAAACAGATTCCTGGGCTGCCCCTTCCCTTTTTCTTCTTTCTGCCTCTGAATGTCCTAGTCATTAAATTACAGAGTGCTTCTCCCAGCACCATCTCACAGGCAATCAGTTTTAAATTTATCTACACTGTGGGACAGCTTCAATATGAAGCCTGTCATTTCCTCTAGTAAATGACAGGCTTGGGTTTGACTCCACTCTGGATTTTAGGTAATAGAGGCAGGTTTCCCTCCCGTATAAAGTACTCTAACCAATAGGCCATTAGCAGAAAACAATGTCTCTTTATTGGAATGGAAACCTCTTTGGTCAGCTTCCTTTTTGCTGAGCACAGTGGTACCCATCTGCATTAGGTGTGGTCAGACTGACAGCTATGTTACATTCAAGAGTTTAGGACTTCTTTCTGAATGATGCTGGAAGTTAGGAAGAAACCAGGCACCAAGCTGCCCATAATTAGGCCTCTAAGTAAGTCTCCATTCAAAGAGAGGGAATTATATGAATCCAGGCATCTCCAATGTGATAAAGCCCATCAAGCACAAGCTTTCTGAATTTGTTTCTTAGGCTAAACCATCTAACTTTCACTTAAATCCTACTTTAAAAGCCCAAGTGCCATTTATACACCCAAGTATATGCTCACCCATATTGCCCAGTTTTGGAAGTAGTTCATGTATGTGATAAATGAAGTTATAGAGCCATTAAAATACAGAAAATTAATTAATAAATTTGTGTGATGGAAATAACAATTTGCCAAAGTATGAAGAAAGCGACAGTGATGAAATCAGGTTCACTTCAGTCTTCAGCCTTTGGTGCTCATAGTGTCCTTTCTCGCTTATTTTTTTCAGCTTAAGTATAGATGTTCTGCTTTCAAAATGTCAAGAAACTTCCTGAACTTTTTTATCATAGATATACTGGTCCTTTTTTATCTGATGCAAATTAATTTATATGAAATATTCAAGCCTGAGATTTGTTTTATATGATGACTTTGTATGCAAATGTTGTACCTGTATAAGCCATTCTAAATTCCAAGAAAAGACATTCACATACTGTCTAATTTAAGGAGTCCCTTGGTAACCATCTGGGATGAATTTTATTTTAATTTCATATTTAAAATTGTAAGAACAATAATACACTAAGGATAAAATAGCAAATACTTATATAAAAAATTCTAGTTATTTCTGATAATCTTGTGATTCCTTCCTATGGAGAAAAGGTTTCACTATATATATCCTAGGCAATAAAAGTTTCAAAATTTCAAAAAGAGAACTGTATACAATTACTGAAGTTTCAAAATCAAATACCAGTAAAACTGTGGGTGTTTATTATGAAGCTTTCAAAGCCTTCAAATTCTGCAAAGCATAATCTTATGAAAAACTGTTTAAAGGTGGCAACTTGAAAGTTATGCATGAAAAAGTTCACATGATGCTTCCTTCTATCAATCTGTGAAGCCAAAGGGCTTTTGCAGACTCATTTAAAAAAAAAAAAAAAACTTTTCAGAACTTTTTTCTCTCAACATTTCAGAACTTCCTGAAATCAGATAGATGCAAGAAAACCCAAAGCTACCAGAGCTAACTCTAGTGCTAGCTAATGCTACCAGATGAGTTTATTCCTTGTTTTATGGAAGAAATACTGTCTTTCTAACTGGCAAAAGAAAAATAAAATTCAGATACACTATTAATTTTTAAATNGCAACCGCTCACCACCCACCGACCGACACCCAGCCAGTCCCCGAGCAGCGATCGCTGCCCCCCGGCTAACTCCTCTCGGTTTATATTATATACTGAGCATGACGTCATATGGTATGGAATAGCCCTTTGGTCAATTTGGATCAACTATCTTGGGCTGTGCCCCCTCCCAACTTCTTGTGCACCTGGCAGAGCATGGGAAGCTGAAAAAGAAAGTCCTTGACTAGCCTAAGCACTACTTAGCAACAACTAAAACATCAGTGTGTTATCAGCATTCTACTCCTACTAAATCCAAAACACAGCACTATGCCAGCTACTAGGAAGAAAAGTAACTCTAACCCAGCTGAAACCAGGACAATGACATTATATGGGGTTTTTAGTCTGATGAAGAATTCATTCCGATTTTCCCATTTCAGAAAATTCCTCTGCATTTCACTAAGTTCAAATACACCCTACTGGGAAAAGCATAATGCATGCTATAGTTAGTCTAGATTTCTGTTCATGCTGATGTTAGGTGCAGCTGGATACCTTCAAACAATGGATTACAGTGAAATTCTCCTTGCTCTTCCCTAGCTTTTCACAAAACTTGCAAGGAATAATTATCTTGCAAACCTCTTCTCCTCTTTGAAATTTGTCAAAATCATCCAAATTATTAAAAACTTATTCTAAGGGCACTAACACATAAACATTAGCCTATAACTACAGAAGTACTTACATAACTACTTATGTATGAGATAGGAAACTAGAAAGACAATGTAGTCTCAGCTCTGTATTGGTAATAAAGGGCTGTATTTAGTTCTGCCAACATCAGTGGACTTCTGGCCATTTCCTCCAGAAAATCTAATCCACTGACAGCTAATGGAAAGTCTTCTCTCGCCAAAGTGGTAGGGACTTGTGTATTTAGGGAAGCTCTATTTCCTGTGCCGCATATACTATGAGATTAGCAGACGGACCTGATGCCTTTGTGGCAGCACACATTCTTTTCTATAAGAGGTTTGCTTCCTCTAACTGTATCATATTATTTCCTTTGTAGCCCCCAGTAGTGACTGCTAAAAGCTGAAATTCTAGTGGTAAGTGTGGCTGGAAATAGTAGTGAACAATAGTCAAAGATTATTTTTACAATACCTGGGGATCCAAAATAGCCAAAGATAAGGAATTAATTTTTTTTTGCTTTGCAGTTATAAAATAATTACTTTATGGAAGGTAATTTAAAGTGATATAATCTTTTTTATGTAGCTGTTAGGTAGAAAGACTGGTGGCATCCCCGAAAGAGGCAGGTAGGCTCTGCTGAACAGAAGTGTAGCAGTGGAGGACGGATCCAAAGAGCAAATGTGAAATTCATGAAACAGAGCTGAGATTTACATAAATGTATGTGTTAACTTTCAGATCACAATTAAGAGCAGAACAATTAATATATGTACTTTGAGTGAGTTCCAGCATTCTTTTTTCCATAAGCGCAACATTGATGAACCTGGAGCATTACAGCACTCACAGACTGTACCTGTATTGCTGGTTTTATAAAAATTTTCTGCTATTAACATTTCCCCTTTGCTGAAGCTCTCAGGATTTTGGTATTAAAGGTCTTGATCCTGCTGTAAGATGTATGCATATAGCTGCTAAACTTAGCAAATCTGCTCAAGGCCTCTGGGTTTCCTTTAGTGAAAAGTAATTATTATATCCCTGCCAGGATTTTTTGGTCTTCAAATATTTCAATTATGTAAGTCTTAGTCTTGTTCTAGATATCTTTCACCCAGCTGGGAAATAGATATTTTTGTAACACTATCCTTTCTTTCTTTGCCTGTAGAGATTTAGATAAAACCTTCCTAGAAATAGCTTCTGATATCATCAAAATTAAAAAAAAAAAACAACTCTTGATATCCATATGTATGTTTATAATTGACAGTTTTAAATGTATGTAAATAATAGCCACTGTTCCAGAGTTTATTAGTTAAACAGAGTTAATTAAAAACAAAACTCAGGCTGATCAAGATGACCATAATTTGTCACAGCAGTACTAGGTTGGTAGAGAACAGTTTCCTGAACTGATAATGCTGGCTAATAGTTTTACTTATGAGACTGTCTCTGACCCCTAATGTGCAAGTTGCAAGCAACTTCTGATAAAAATTTATTTTATAAAATTACCTTACCTGAGAGCTATCTAGCAATATTCCCTATGGTAAAGACCAGGAGGATCATGAAATGTCTTGCTTCTCCAGTGTTGGTCCCAGCCTGTTGCTAAGGGGTCACTCACAGATGTTAGAGCCCCAACTCTTTATTCACCGTTTTTAGGGATGCTTTTCCCAAAGCCTACTTTTAGGCTCCTGGTTCATCATGCTCCTAAACTCTCTACAGAATAAGAATATATATTCAGTACTTGCCACTTAAGCTACAAGAAATTAATTTGTTTACACCCTTCTTTGCTGCCTCTCAGGTTTGTAGGAAGTCAGCCTCTCTTTCCTGAGCACTATTTATTTGTTTAAATCTAGGTTAAGTTTGCAGAACAATTGGCAAAGTTCAGGCTGCAAATCTAGAAACCTTCTCACAATCTGCTAAACCTGTACCCACACCCAGGCACCAGGGGAAAAGGTTTTACAAGCTACAGGTTGCCCTCCTCATGTGGTAATTTCCACAGGCCGCAGGGAATTCTGCCTGTCATCTCCCAAGAGGAAGGCTTTGTAATAAGAAATCTGTAAGGAATCCTGCAGGCAAATATGCTCTGATGGGATTTTCTTTCAGACAACCTTTTTCAAAAAATGAAGTCACATTGAACAGGGCATGCCCCCGCAGCTCCACCAGACACAACCATACTTCTGACGTGACACTGAGAACTGCTGTCTGTATTCTTGCTGCCAATAATATTTTAAAATGTGACGGAGTAGCTATCAGAATGTCTGTCTTTGCAGATAAGAATAGATGAGAAGGGGCTTGCTCCTCTATTGTTCTTCTTATCTGATCCAAGAATTGTGCTGGCATCTTTGAAAAGACAGAAGAGATTTTTCTGAACAGAAGCTAATTATTTTCCCAATAGGCAAACAGTTTTTGCTGCCATTCTCTATGTATTTTGGGGTTTTAATTTTAAAAAAATCTTTTTTGCTTGTTTGCAAATTTCTTTTTTGCTTGTTTGCTTTTAAAGTTTTCAGCTTTAAGAGGGAAGTTTCCCAACTTTGTCTCTAGAGGAAAAGTAGGCATTATAATATTTTTATTACTGTGAATTTGCACTAAACAATTGTGCTCTAGGAATAAACAGGGTCTGTGTTCAGCTCAGCTGACTACATAAGGACTACATTTTATAGGTGAGGTAGGCAGTGGGATGCTAGTCTAATTAATCCTGTAACAACAAAGGTGTAAACTACGCAATTAGCCACTAGGTCATTATGCAGGAAATGCATAATGCCAAGGGAACTTTACTAGCACAAAGCTAGATGCCAAGGGACTGTATGCTCTGTAAGATTCAACAGCAGCTGAGCAGGATTTTGTGAATGAATGTGATGAGTGAGTGTCAGAATGAGGCACCTAAAGAAGTGCCTGGGTCCCACTTATAACCCTCGTCCAAAGCCCCACTTTACTTGCTGTCTGATTATTGCCTTGAGCTTCCTGATGTAAGTTTCTATTATCGGGTCCTCACTCCCTTCAGATCTAAAAGAGCCAAAGAACAAGTGCAGACAGAGCTGACACCATGGAGGTGTAGAGGAGAAGAGGGGAGGAAGGAAGGGTGTTTCCTTCCAGAACCATGTTCATTGTTTTGCCCTTCTGCTGCTAATTGCACAAATGAGAGTCTTTCCATCTCTGCTTTAGTGTTAAGATGATCTGTGTTTGTCCATTCTGAAAAAGGAGAGCGATGCTACATAGAAATATGCTCTTTTCAGGAGCGGTTTTAGTGGGAGGAACTAACGGAGCACCTTTTTTGTAGGAGCCTCCATCACTCTGCAGCCTGCACTTTCAAAGGAGACAGCAGTTTATCAATGACCATAGCTACAGTGGCACTCGGGTGAGATCCTCCACCTCAGGAAGGCATAGCTGGTCACACACTGAGAGGACCATCCAAATGTTTTTTTAAGTTTCTGTAACTCAAACCGACTCAGTTAAAGAAAAACCTGCTTGACTAACCAGATGTCTTTCTATGACAAGGTGATCCGCTTAGTGGATGAGGGAAAGGCTGTGGGTTTTGTCTACCTAGATTTTCGTAAAGCCTTTGACACCATTTCCCACAGCATTCTCCTGGAGAAAGTGGTTGCTCATGGCTTGGATGGGCGTACTCTTCACTGGGTGAAAAACTGGCTGCATGGCTGGGCCCAAAAGGTGGTGGCAAATGGAGCTAAATCCAGTTGGTGGCCGGTCACAAGTGGTGTTCCCCAGGGCTCAGTATTGGGGCCAGTTATGTTTAATATCTTTATCAATGATCTAGACAAGGGGATCGAGTGTACCATCAGTAAGTTTGCAGATGACACCAAGTTGGGCAGGAGTGTTGATCTGCTTGAGGGTAGGAAGGCTCTACAGAGGGACCTGGACAGGCTGGACCAATGGGCTGTGACCAATTGTATGAAGTTCAACAAGGCCAAGTGCCGGGTCCTGCACTTGGGTCACAAAAACCCCATGCAATGCTACAGGCTTGGGGAAGAGTGGCTGGAAAGCTGCCCAGTGGAAAAGGACCTGGGGGTGCTGGTCGACAGCTGGCTGAATATGAGCCAGCAGTGTGCTCAGGTGGTCAAGAAGGCCAACAGCATCCTGGCTTCTGTCAGAAATAGAGTGGCCAGCAGGACTAGGGAAGTGATCGTCCCCCTGTACTCTGCACTGGTGAGACTGCACCTCGAGTACTGTGTTCAGTTTTGGGCCCCTCACTACAAGAAAGTCATTGAGGTGCTGGAGCATGTCCAGAGAAGGGCAACGAGTCTGGTGAAGGGTCTCAAGCACAAGTCTTATGAGGAATGGCTGAGGGACCTGAGGTTGTTTAGCCTGGAGAAGAGGAGGCTGAGGGGAGACCTTATTGCTCTCTACAACTACCTGAAAGGAGGTTGTAGCGAGGTGGGTGTCGGTCTCCTGTCCCAAGTAACAAGTGATAGGAAAAGAGGAAACAGCCTCAAGTTGCGCCAGGGGAGATTTAGATTGGATATTAGGAAAAATTTCTTCACTGAAAGGCTTGTCAAGCATTGGAAGAGGCTGCCCAGGGAAGTGGTTGAGTCCCCATCCCTGCAGGTGTTTAAAAGACGTGTAGATGTACTTAAGGACATGGTTTAGTGGTGGACTTGGCAGTGTTAGGTTAACGGTTGGTCTTGATAATCTTAAAGGTCTTTTCCAACCTAACTGATTCTATAATTCTATGATTCTAAGTTTCACACTATTTTAACAGTATAAAATATTTATCTTTCAGTTTAGTGTAAGGTTTTTAGCTCTCAGAAAAGTTGGAATTAAATCAATCTGATTCATTGTGTGCCTCTGTGTGTGAGAGACATATTGAGAAAACCCAAATAATTTTAACTTGGGGTTTCATTTTTAATGCACTTATCTGAGCAAAAAAAAAGTGCATTTACACCACATGTTGCAGGTAGTATTGAAAAAACAGATTCTGATAAAAAAAAGTTTCTTAAATGTTCTTGAGGTTTTCTCATTCCCAGTTGCTGAAAAAATGAAAGAGCAAATTTAACTTGCTAGTTGAACAGTCATTCTCATGCTTCTCTGTGATGGGCAAGGATTTCTACCTAGATTTCTGAGGCTATGGCTATACAGCTAAGCCAAATGGTGCCTTGTTCAGGCACTGGAACTTGATTGCCTACACTGCTTAATTACTAGAAAGGTACCTGGTGCCTGAACCTCTGGCTTGGCCCCACGGCAGCACTTACAAAACACTCCTCAGAGTTAGTAGGAGCCAGGGACCACTCCCAGTGGGACAGCCCTGCATGCAGCCATCCTGTTTTGGAAACTGAGTTTAAAAGTATGGAAGAGGCTGGACCACCCTTTTTGGCCCAGCTAGGCACCACTGCATTTATATGTGTTGATATGGGCTGAGATTCCAGGCATCCATCAATGGCAATTCCTTCCTTCCAGTTTGCCTCTTGAGAATTCGTTTTATGTCAAACACTAAAAAGATGCTAGCATGCATCATTGAAAGAGACAGAAGACAAAACCCAAAAAGTACATCACCGGACCAAAAGGAAAATATACAGTATGCAACCCTGAGCCATGTAAGAAGTGTAAAGAGATTGATCCCTGAGCCAGGATTGCAGTACCTATTATGGAAGGGGTTCTTTGGAGCCTTTATGTACATACTGTCCGGGGGATTTGTTAAAGAAAATAAGATTGACATCAGCTCTTTTCATGTATCTCAAAAGTCCACAGATTTCTAGACACTTTCCCCTCATGGATTCCCTGGTGGGAGCTATAGCTTCAATTCCACCTTTAAGAGTAAATTAAGGTCTAAATCTTAAATCAAAAGAAAACTTCTAAAGTTATAAAAAACAGTCTCAAATGGCACTAGGCACCTATGTTTAGGCAACAGAGCTGAGTTTCCATTAAAAGATTCAATTCACCTGAATGTGTTTGTGTATAAGTTGTGTGACTGAGACTGTGGTTACATAGTCACTTTAATCTAAGACAGTGCTTTTCTGCAATTTTAAAGTGAGCACTGCCAGCTATGACTCCCAGAAATGCTTGTACTCGTGCTGAGTTTTTGCAATCACAGTGGGAGCCAAATCAGGGAATATAATTGGATGAAACCTAATTTGGTCAAAAAAAACCCCAAAACCTGCATATAGATATGTCCATATCCAGTTTTATAACCAATCATTTACCAACTCCCACTCCCATGACACCAAAAAGGATATGGAAATAAGCAGAGACAATAGAGCAAGGTGGGACCACACTTTTGACAACAACCTAAATTTATGTTCATTTAAAATGACTGCATAATCATGTCTTTTTATAAAGCAGTCATCAAGATTCCCTCTGCAATCAAGGCTAAAGAGAAGGCAGTTCCAGAGAGTGATTCATCCCCTTTATTTTAAGAGAGAATGAATCACCCTCTGGAGTTGCCTGTCTTCCTCCACTGATTAGGGATGGACAAAGCCTGATTTAGACTACTTACTTTTTGATAACTAGAGAGAGTGCATCCTATCCTTGGTAGCCGTGAAAAATGGACAGGAGGGGACGTTTTAAGGATAGACAGTTTAAAAAAAAAAACATTTATGAGTGTCTTATTTACTGATGTTTGATGCCAACATTTGGAGAAGTGAATGTTTGAAGTGAAAAGGATTTTTTTTGTATGATACAAAAGTATTTATTTAGCACTTAATTGGAAAACACATGAGTGTAAAATGTTTCTCCAGAAGATGTGGTGTATTTTAGCTTATAGTGTAAATTGTATACTAAAGAACATGCAAATTTTGCTAAGTTTTATACCTAAGGATAGGGAATGCATCAGCAAAGAAAGAACAATATGTTTTATAGCAAATGAGAAAACAGTCTCTAAAATAGAAAAATGAGTTAAATTCTAGACTAAATAGGTTTGAGGTTGTATGGCTTGCATGATTTGCCTAGGATTTAATGTATTGTGTCAGAAAATGCTAAACGCTATTATCAATCACAAGGTCAATCACAGACCTCATTAAAAATGACAAGCATGGGATTCAAAATTCATTTAGGCAAGGTGGAGAAGAAATTAAAAATGTTTTGCTTGGGAGCAGCTGAGGTAGTGCAGGCTAATACCTCCTTAGTCTCTTAACCCGTGCTGGGTTGTACAGGTCAGGATAGTGGTGAGCACAAAGGCTAGAGAACTGACTGATTAGCTGTAACAACACAATATCTCATGAAACAGCAGGCTACAATTTAATGTCTTAAGCCAAGGCATACTTCATATGCTGGTTGTCAGCTGGAGACTCCTGAACAGGAAATAGATCTCCAGCCTTTTTTCCAAGGTCCTAGCTATTCTATTTCATTTTTTTTCCCCAGCTATGGGCTGATCTCAGGTCTCTACAGATTTTTTATCTTATATATCTGCTTGTATGTCTTTTGCTTGGAAGGACAGGACAGCTGCCAACTTATTGCATTGGACCTGGTCTCAACTGGGACTCATAAGCTACATCCGTGCCTGTAAATAAAACTGGTCAGACACTATTTTTTTACACAGGTGACATCCATTCAGTAAGCTCTCTAACCAGCATCCAAACTACCAGTTAGGAATGGTGTCTGTTCCCTACCATCCCATAACTAGGCATAAGGTGTCATCTGCCTGAAATGAAATTTGGCCTAAGCCAGAACTATGCCAGAGTGTGCTAACACTTCAAGATTATGGGCAACGGCTCATTCCCATACCCTGAGCCTTCAGAATACCAATAAGCTAGTAACTCATTTACCAATACAAACTTAGGGATCACGTACCTTCCAGTATGAACATCTTCTGCTGACTGTCCCGTTTATGTTTGCTGTGCCTCTGACAATCTCTTCCTTGGATTACCATCTCCACAAGTTGCAGTGTGGAAACCAGTTACTCATTTCAGGGTGGCCCCACTTAGCTTGTAGCTGGCCACCACACAATTGTGTTAATTCTTAGTACATGAGACTTCCATGTGTGTGAGTGTTAGATCTGTCAGAAACAGAAAAATAATCAGAAAAGCAAGAGCCAGTAAGAAGGCAGAAAAGCAAAAGTGTGATTTTCAGAGACAGCGAACACTTGGGAGTGTGGGGTGAGATGGAAGGAAGATGTGACTGGACTACGGGCAAAGAAAACACTGTACTTTGCCCCCAAAGTTTGAAGGGAAAGAACATTAATATCTATTCTCCATAAAAGAACAGAAATTACCCCCACAAAATATGTGATTTATGTCACCCGTTTTCCCTGCTAATGGGAACAAACCAAGAAGGGCCCAAGCATTTCCTGATTGCTAGAACTGAAGAACCAATGCTGTCATGCAAAACAAAAATCCTTGGAGCTCTTTTAATAAAATAGTCAGTGTAACTCCATGTACGTAAATGTTTGAGAGCAGTTTTGACCAACAGCTAGCCACAGACTTCTGGACTATATTTATATATGTTTGTCTTTTTTTGTGTGAGACTGAAATACAGTAGGGCTTCTCTTGTTAATATGGTTATAAAAAACCTGCAGTTGTTATATCTGCAGCATTGAAACTGGAGCCCTGGCTGAGAACGCTAAGACTGTAAATGTTCACTCAGAGAGGGTTCAAAATACTAAACTTCTTGGCAAATAGGTGCAATGCTGCTAAAATTGCTTGATATGTCCTTGAAATACAAACAAGGACATAAAGTGTCTTGGAGCATAGATTTTCCTCTAATAGAAATAAATGTATTATAATACACATTTTTCCATAGATATTTTTAAAGTATTTAAAGAGTATTTAAAGATAAAAGTGATTCAGGTATCAACGTGAAAATTTTGTAGTTTAATAGAAAATTGTGAACTATGAAAATTTTAAAGTACTTCTGAGACAAAACAGCTCATTTAGTAAAATTGTCAGAGAAGTACTGCACTATATACTTTATCCTCAGTAAAAAATATTTTTAATAACTGTATCTTTTTGTACTTTCCCAGTAGAGTCTCTTTTCTCCCCCTAGACTTACAGCGTATATTGATCGTCTTAATATGTGGGTTTTGTTCAAATCATTGACATTTTTACTTATTGAGCAGATAAAGGTAACTAACAGTCAACACTATCATTTGTCTTGCAGACAAGCTGAGAATGACAAACTAGTGTCATCTTTCTTAACTACTGTTTTACCAGGGTAGAGTTTAATGCTAAATGACATTTATGGATTAATGCTGTGTAATCTGAATATCCTGATGGAAACGACTTCAGAAAACCGACAGGCTGAAAGCAAAGTTCAGGGAAAGCGATATTACCCAGGGACTATCTTCGGCTTTTGAAACACACTCCACAAGCACTAAAATGTAGTTTTTAGAGTCTGTAAGTTTCAGTTTACTTGCATCACTCTGTAAAATTTTATCTGGTATGTGATGTTAACTGGGACAAACCCAGCTAAGACACTTCAAAGAATACTCCACACTTATCTTTTCAAGTAGGCTCAACAATCTGACTGCATACTATGATCCATTATGTCAGTACAAGTCACACAATTATCCTCCAGACAACATGTCATGCAGGTTACATCATGCAGCCCAGTACACAGCACAAGAGATAAGGGTTCAGAGAAAAGTCCCAAGCCTCTGTTCCAGCTAAAAGAAACTCTGCAGTCATAAAGCAGAGATTTAAAAAAGGTTCCTTGAATGCATACTTTTAAAGATGCATTGTGCAGAACTTCCTTTTTAGAATGCATCTCATGTGGCACCCCATTGTATTAATCTTTGCATTACCTTCCAGAACCAACTGTGACAAGTCTCAAAACGTATCTGTGTCACGAAAGATGTCATTTTATTTCCATTAAGTTGAATTAATCCACCTGTTCTTTCCCGCTGAGATTTATACAAGGTAGTATGAGGAAAAACTCCAGCTACTTTAGACCTGCAGAGTGAAATAGAATGAACTTTGCTGTTACAGAGAGATTGCAATACTGAAAGTATCCCAAAATATTTTATGGTATAAAAGAGATGGACTCATTCCTAGAATGTAAAATCTATTTTATATTTCTTATATTCAGTATCTTGGATGTCCATCCTACTTAACATTAGTTTGCAGAACTTAGCCTGGACACGGATTTACATTTCAAGCAATATCAAGTCTTAAAAGCACAAAATAGCTTTAAGAACTGTGTTTCGGCCTCACTTCTAGATAACAGTAACATTGCAGATGAGGAATAGAAACATGGTGGGAAAAGCTGCTACAGTGGTTACACAGTAAATGGGAACCTTTTGACACTGGAATTTGCTTTGCTAAAAAAAAAAAAGAAAGAAAAAAAATAGAAAACCAGCCTGGCCAGAAAAATGTACCTCTCTTCTGTACATTTTTCAAACTGTAAAAGTTCATACCCTGTGTTTCTCCCAGAAAAATGTTAGAAGTAATTGCATCATAAATCCTTGACACGTTATTCCACAAGACCCTAGAGTGTGGTTCAAAAGAAATTATTAATACAAACCTTGTTTTTTTTTCTCCAGTACTCTGTTTAGCATACCTATATCTATATTCTGTCTGTTAAGTGTACATGATGGCTGTCAATCATCTGCAGGTCAATTTCAAAAATATTGGTAAATTTTAGACATATTCAGTATTCTATAAAATTTTGTGACTTTACTGGATCATTTTACTTACTGTGTCTAAACATGTCTTTCTTTATGTCATGTTAGCATGCTCAGTCTCCCTCTCTTGTACCTTCCTTTCAATTTTGATATGACTGACTTCATTTGATCTCAGCTTATGGGACATCTTTGTCTGTTGATTTGCTGTTATCTTTCTAGCCTAATTTTCCCATCCTTATGGGCAGCTGCTTGGCTGGCTTTATACTTTGAGGGACAATTTTTTGGCATAGTTTTCATAACTTGTTGATAGAATTTAATTTTCAATGTTGTATTGGGTTTACATGGCAAGGTTTTTCATAGCAGGGGGGGTTGTGGAGGTGGCTTCTGCGAGAAGATGCCAGAAGCTGCCCGCAAGTCGGACAGAGCGAATTCCAGCTGACTCCAAGACAGTCCTACCACTGGCCAAAGCTGAGCCAATCAGCAACATTGGTAGCACCTCTGTGATAACATATTTGAGAAAGAGTAAAAACAGCTGCACAACAGCAGCTGGAAGAGAGGATTGGGAATATGTGAGAGAAAGAACCCTGCAAGAAAGAACCAAGGTCAGTGAAGAAGGAGGGGGAGGAGGTGTTCCAGGCACCGGAGCAGAGATTCCCTTGCAGCCCCTGGTAAAGACCATGGTGAGGCAGGCTGTCTCCCTGCAGCCCATGGAGGTCCACGGTGGAGCAGATATCCACCTGCAGCCCACGGAGGGCCCCATGATGGAGCAGGTGAATGTGCCCAAAGGAGGCTGTGATGCCCAGGTCCTGGCAGGACCTGTGGCCTGTGCAGAGGAGCTCATGCAGGAGCAGGTCTTCTGGCAGGACCTGTGACCCCATGGGAGACCCACGCTGGAGTAGTCTGTTCCTGAAGGTCTGCACCCTGTGGAAGGGACCCATGCTGGAGCAGTTTTTGAGGAACTGCAGCCTGTGGGAAGGACCCATGTTGGAGAAGTTTGTGAAGGACTGTCTCCCATGGTAGGGACCCCACAATGGAGCAGGGGAAGAACATGAGGAGGAAGGAGCAGCAGAGACAATGTGTGATGAACTGACTAAAACCCCAGTTCCCTGTCCCCCTGTGCTGCTTGGGGGGAGGAGGTAGAGAAGTCAGGAGTAAAGTTGAGCCTAGGAAGAAGGGAGAGGTGGGGAGAAGGTGTTTTTATAGATTTGTTCTTTTTTCTCATTATCCTGTTCTGTTTAATTGGTAATAAATTAAAATAATTTCCCCACGTCGAGTCTGTTTTGCCCCTGACAGTAATTGCTGAGTAATCTCCTTGTCCTTATCTCGACCCATAAGCTTTTTGTCATATTTTCCTTCCTCTGTCCTGTGGAGGAGGGGGAGTGATAGAGCGGCTTGGTGGGCACCTGGCAGCTAGCCAAGGTCAGCCCACCACAAATGTTGATAATTCTTCATCTTCATTTAAGTAGCAATCAAAAGCCTCTCTCAGCTGAATGCCTTCCTGGAAATACTGTATGTTTTCTATTACTGAGCTTCAAACTTTCATGTGTTTCTGGACTCAAAGAATACATAATGCTTTATGAATGGAAGGAATATATACGGAGACATGGTTAGGAATTATTCTGGTAATTCACAGAATCACAGAATGGTTGAGGTTGGAAGGTGCCTCTGGAGGTCATCTGGTTCAATCCCCTGCTCCAGCAGGGCCACCTACAGCCAGTTGCCCAGGACCATGTGCATACAGCTTTTGAATATCTCTAAGGATGTGTCCAACCTCGCTGAGCAAATTCATTTTATTTAAAATGAAAGCAATTTTTAGAACATAGATTTGAACAGAGAGGAGTGATAAACAGTAAAATCAGCCCAACTTTGTCTTAATTATTTGCAAAGCAGAAGGCCACTGTTAGGGCAATCCCCTATCTAGTCAGCTAACCCATGTGTGCACAGAGTCAGCACTTTAACCACTTTCAGCAAGCCCAGAGCAGAAATCACTAACACCTGAGAAGCACACAGGTTTCCAAACTACCTCCCCTCTCCCAGTGCTATGACATCTTTCTAGGGTGGTCTGTCTACCTAAGAGGGCAACAATGACAACTCGTCATTAAATTTGTCTTCATTTTAGTATCTTCCTGCTGTGTCTTGATTAAGACAAGACTGCAATTGTGTAAGGGTTCCTCACTGGTTTGATGATATTCAGCAGACCACAAAACGTAACTCACCTGAATGACAGCACATTTCCATTACCGTAAAAGCTACTTGAGACATGTTGCCAAGGACTGGGACAGTGCTAGGGTGGGACAATACATATGTTTTTAATTCTTCATTAGGAAAATCCTTTACACATAGTATAAAATACATATCCTAGAATTAATGAGCTCTATATCCATCCTGCTTGCCTTTCACATATAGTATAAAATCCACATTCCAGAATTGATGAGCTCTGTTTCCATCACATCTCTACAAGGAAAGGCAGAGAACCGATCTTCTTTACAGTGCAAAAGAGAAAAGGAAAGCATGCTGGTTCCCTGTATAGGATGAAATAAGGCAGGATAATTCCAGAATTAGGGAACCAAGTATTAGGTTAGGGCATTAGCTTGGAAATCTGAATACCAGAATTCAATTTCCTGCTAAGCAGGTGACTTCAGACTGCCTAGGTGAACATTGCCAAGTCATTTAGTCGCACACAACTTCCGTGCTCTGGCAGTAAATTTATGATAAGGGTATTCTCACACTATGAGAATACATACATTAAAGGTTTTCAGGTATTGGCTATTCAAAGATAAAGGATATGAATTGGAGAAATATGAGCACTGCACACACACACTTGGCACACCAGAATGTGCTGCTGTGTGGATTTTCCTCCTTTCAGTTCTAAAATGGGGCTGATTTAGAGCTCAGTAGGACTTTAAACAAACCTAATTCTTTTTGTCTTTTTTAGTCTAAAAATGGTATTTCACCTCCCTGAGAATTCTGATATATCAAAGTTTATTGGGGATCAAAACCAGCAACCAACACTTTTCATTGAAAGAAAGGTTTGGAAATAATGTACTTATTGTTTTAATTAAAATAAAATATTTTAAACTTTACTGAGGTTAAGCATTCCCACCCCACTCTTTATTCTGTAGTTCTTTACTCACTTTGTTCTATTGGAACATCCCAGCTGGTTTGCTACATTTAATATTGAAGTCACTTCCGTATTTGTTTTACTAGTCATGCTAGTTTATTCACATTTTTCACATGTTATATGGATAACAAAGGGAAGGGCACAGGGATCTATTACGTGCCCTGCATATCTCCTTTTCGCCCCCATTTCTTTCTGTGATTCCCTAGAAATCACAGTTTACTAGACAGGACAGTTTGGTATTGGAAATGTTTAGTAATATAGGCTTTTTATCTCTTGCCTCTCAGCTATAGCATCTTTGTAAAATGTTGTATTTATTGGGGTTTTTTTACACTATTTATCACCATAACAATTGATGTTCACACAGTATTAGTGGATTTTGTGACACAGCATTCCTGCAGCACACTGACGTGGTATCACAATTTTACGGACTGGGACTGGGAACAGTGAGGAGAATAAGAAAGTTGGAAATTCTAATAAAGCATGCCATTTCTATAGAAAATCAGCTCTGATATTTAACTGAAATTGGTCTGCTAGCTCCTTTTTTTTTTTTTTTTTTTCAGGGAGAGTAAGTGACTTGCCAGAAGTGTGACAAAAAATCAGTGACATGGTTAAAAACAGACTGCAAGTCCTCTTAGCTAATGTCTTCCCTACATATTTTTTCTTTGAAGTCTACTTTTTAAACTAAGTTAACAACTGGTTTTCTAGTTCCATTTGTTGCTTTTGGAAGCCCCAATTAAATTACCAGTGTTGGGTGCTGGGTTTTATTTTATTCATTTGTAATGTGCAATCATGGCATAGCACTGAAGTTAAGGAAAGCAATTTTCCTCCAGTGCTACTTGTCATAACTAAATCTGTACTATTAAAATGGACCAGAGCCTGTTCTCTGTCCCTGAGGAACAACGGCACAGCACAGGTCACATCATATCCATATGGTTAAAATCTCTTCCTTCCTCCAAAATGGACAGCCCCATCCATAGTGACTATTTGAGACAAGTTCCAATGCCTGTGTCCTAAAGAGTGTGTAGCTGTTCATACAAAGCAGAAGAGGTTTGAGCAGCAGGACCTACACCAGGGCACAGCCCCTGGTGACAAAGGCACTCTTATTGGAGGGAGACTTGAGTGCAAGATGCTGCTCTAAACTCAGAAGACTGCAGGTCTTAGCCTTACCAGTTGAATATCCTCATCTCAGGCTACTTGCTATAATGAGACATGTTTTCATGTGTAAGTTTCCAGATCTTTATTGTACAAGACTAGCTGTGGCAGGAATGCTCTAGGAACATCTGCCACATCTCACCTAAAGGCAAGGTGGTTGGGGAATACATTGCTCTGGAATGCTCCAGAGCTCAGTCTCCAAGCAGTTTGATCTTTAGAGACTTATTCACAGGTCCACAAAATACAGCTAGATATTCAAAAGGGATTTGATAGTCTCAGTGGTAACAAAATGATGGGATTGAGTATCAAAATTAGCATTGAGAAGTCTAGGTCTTTATTATAAGATTAAGCCTTATGGTTCTCTGTACTGTGAAATAGGAGTTCTATTGGTTGAAATACCCATCTGTTGAATAAGAACAATATTTTCTAGGAATATTGTGAGAAAATAGATGTATAAGACTCTGTACTACTATGGTGACAGGGATTGAGAAGTACACTGAATGGATATCTAAATAAAAAAAAACAGCAAAGCATGTAATGACAAAAATATGAGGTATCTGAATACCTGTGTTCAGTTTGTTCACTGCTTACCTCTATTTTCTGTCATGCTTTGTGGGTTGGCTTTTTTTAAGATTTTTTGAGGGGGAGGTAAGGTCAAATATCTCTGAATAAAAGGACAAAAGATAGCTTAACAAAAACACATAATATAATTACCTAGGATAAAATTCAATGCACATATGTAGAAAATGTACAACAGTAAGATAATAGTATAACACCTTAATTTAATATGATGTGACACCACTACTGTGAATAGACTTTCATGAAGAAGTAACACAATTTTAATATGCTTTATAGTGGATTACCCATATTGGATATCCCTATTAAGGTAAAAAAAAAGGAGAAGGGAAATAAAAAATAAATTGCTAGTCTAAGGGACATGAACTTGTTGGACTAAGGGACATGAATATGTGGTCTACACTTGAGTTTCTAGGATGTTGTTCAGAAAATGTGATTTTCATCTGTGTAACTTGTAAATAAAACAAACATTTTTTTTTCATTTATGAGTAGAGTGTCTGTATTGTTACACTAAAAGCAAGGAGGTTATTCATGGTTATGAGATCCAATGCTGAAACATGTTGAAACTAAATGGAATATTAAAAAGGCAGAAAACAGAAATAGAAAAGCTTTTAGTTTTTTAAAGCTTACCTTCATGCTGTGTAATTATTAAGGGACCCACAAGGGAAAAAAAGATCAAAATATCTTCTCTCCTTGAGAAATTAAAAAAGTCATAATTTGGAATTTCCTCTTTAAATGACTTTGAGTTGGCAATTTTTTGTTTATCGTAGAGTCTTTTGTGACAAATATGCATAAGTTTTAACATATTCTTTTCAATCAAGTGTAAAAAAAATATTAATCTCCTAAAATGAGTGAAATTAATATAAAAATTGAATTAATATCAAATTAGTAAAACTTACTGGTGGCTCCTATGCTGTATATAGCTGTACACACACAAGGAGAAATCCTGAATTGTGACAAACACATGTTATCCTGACAAGTTAGATCATTACCATTTTACAGATGAGAGATTTGATTCCAATTTAATGCTGCACTTGAACAAAGAGTAAGTGTGAACAACAGCATTTTCTGGGATATTGGAACTATGTCCACAGTACATAGGCCGCGGTCAACCATGATTTTGTCTGGATTGCCTAACAAAATTTCCTTTCAATAGACACCAGCAGCATGTGGGAGAGAGGCATGGGATAGAGGTGGCTGCATGAGAGGGATGGAAACATATAAATCTTTTCCCAGTTTTTACCCAGAACATAATTAGTGCACACAAGCAGGTACAAAGCCTGGGAAACACTGCTGCTCCAACTGCCATAACCAGAGCGACTTGTGCATGGTCATGAAGAAAGTCAGTGTCAGAACTTGCATCATGACTGCAAGCTCTACACCATGGTCCTTGCCTTGGATGTGAAGGCATTTCAAATTGTTTAAATACTAGCCACTTGCTACATTATGAACAGCTAAATAGACTGCAGTCATTAAGAAGGATGAGCTTTCTCTTTTGTGATTCTCACTCTGTGGAGATGAGCACTTGGATGAAATTGTATTCTTGCAAGCAATATATCTTCAATCAAGGCAATTATTCCAAAAAGGTGGAACCAGAAAACTCATTAAAAAAATGGAATAATTTGATTTAATATTTCTCTTTAACCATGGAAATCAGAACTGTTATAAAAGTGCTAAAATTAAAAACCTGTGTCAAAGAATCATTCTGGATAAATAAATCACCAGAAGAGACCTCTAAAAAATTATATGAAATCTGAGGAATCTGACCACTGTGTCAACCTCTGATCTGTGTCCAGACTAGGAATTGTTGCTTGCATGCTAAAGTTAGGTAGTGATATTTTTTTCATGACGTTCCTGTTCTGATAAAATATGCAATGAACACACTATTATTCTGGGAGAAGAGTAATATTACTATCATCCCAGGAACCAGTGTAACACTGGCAAAATATTCTTTACCTTATATGAGCTTCATTCACACTGAGGTCTCAAAACTTTTTTGCAGTCATTGAAGATGAGAGCTGGATGATAAAAGATGGGAGAAAATTATTAGTATGTTTATGTAGTTGTCCATGTACATGCCATTGAGAGAAAGTAAAGATTTCTCTTTTAACCATATAAAGAGAATAAGCTGTTACTAAAATTATGGCTAAACCACATGCTTTTAAATCAGCTATAAAGTATTGACACATTTATTTTTATGAATTATTAATATTATGGGCTTAGCTCAATTGCCCACACATAGTTATATAGAACTATTTACTTACTTAGGGTACCTGGGCTACTGAATATCCAGTTGGAGGTGGCAGATACAGTTCAAGACATTGGCAAGACCTCCCCATCTGGACTTGCATTTCAGTAAACAAGCATGATACTTTAGGGTGTCCCAAATGACGCTAGACACCTACTTGTGGACAAGTGCATCAAGCCTCTACTGTCTGATAACTGAGCCACTCTCTATTCTCCACTGACTGTATTAACTGGAGACCTGGTGTCATTTCAGACCATGTGGGCCATCCCACTTGGCCTCAGTGGAAAATCAATGTGTCTGATTAACTTCTATAACATCTGTGTCGTATCTGGAAGCCCCATGTGTTTGTTTAGATACCTTACAATATCTTGACAGTATGCATCTGTACCTAGGAAACTGCATCCCCTCTCTTGGGTTTGGTTGGCTGAACAGCTCTCTAGGACCCATGTATATTGACTACATCTCCACAGCCTAACACAGGAATTTAGACACTCATCATGTATGTAAGCATTCAGAGACACATGCCTAAATTTACAGATTTACATCAGATTGCTTCCAAAAGTCCCAGACTGCGGCATGTCTTCCACATCCATATTGCAAGCCCTAGGAACATTTTAGAGGAATATGAGATGGGCATGATAGCCCATAAACTACCATAAGCTCCCTAGTAATCTTCATTCTTCTAGCATATGATTTTTTCCTCTATCTGATCTTCATCAGATATTCCTCTCCCTCTGCCCCCCTCCAAATAAATACACTTTAAACTATTTTCATTCTTGCTTTCCAGCACATATTAGCACAAGCTGGGAAGAAGGGAAAATAAAGATTGTTACTTTACATACGTGTCTTTCAGTGCCTATCTGCATCAGAGTCTTTCAGTCAAAAAACGCCATGCTGGTCAGCCTGCAGTCACCTGGTCCACCCACGTGCCACAAGAACAGGATATTCATTCCTCCCTTAAAGAATCCACTATCAAGGCTTACTAGCATGTTCTGTGGACACCTCTTCCTGCTATTTGCAAGAGGACCCACATACCCGCTGCTTTGAAGGGAACCAACAGGAATGGCAGAAGAGGACAGTACTCCAAAATACTCAGAGACTGGCACATCCCAGGGAGGAACTGAAAAGACCAGTGTGAATTTCAGAGCAACAAGTCTTTTTTCCCAGGGAACTAAGTCAAAAGATGGTGTACTTGCCACTATGTGACATACACTTTATTCTGGGAAGAGCAAAAAAAGCACTATCTTTTTCTATTACAATTTTTTTTTTCTTACAATACATTCAAGCTATGGACAAAAATAGATCCTTAAAGCAAGTACCCCCCAAGCAGTACTCCCCTGACATTAATTCCATCTAGCATTCCAGAAGTCACACAATACTGCAAAAAGTCTCCGCCTCCTGGCTCATTGTGGAATACTCAGAAACTGGGCAACTACCAAAATAGAAACTTAGGAGCCAGGATGAAGTTCCTTTGCCCCTAAAATTAAGACCCCACCAAAAAAAAGGTGAAGTCTAAGAACGTTTTCTGCATTTCATAGAGGTCCCTAAAGTACTTGTCCCTCTGAGACAATTGCTCTGAAAAATACAGAACCCAGTCAAAATGAACCATCCTTCCAAATTGATCTCTAAATCAAATTAGTGGACTGTTTGACCAGGAATTTAGGCAGTTCTCCTAGACAGAATTGTCCACAAAGCTAGTCTCGAAGGATATTCCTTTCTGAAGGCTGGACCTGTTGCAGAGCCGAATTTGGAGATGGCCCAACTCAGTTTTTTTTCACAGACAAATATGTGTATTGAACACAATGAATGAATCATTTGCAGATTCTTTGAACTCCAGCTATTTGAGAGAGAAAAGAAGATACTTGGAGACTCTTGACAAGATCAAGAGCACTTCTAAAGATTATACTGTTTCTTTTGTCTTGGAAGCATTTGTTTGGAAGAATGGCTATTGACACAGACAAGAGCTTCTCTCTTCAGAATTACTGCAATTTATGCAATGGTTAATCTAAGAGTTCTTTGGAACTGGGATTGGGAACACTGAAATGGACTCTGGAAAATAACCTGTCTGCCATTTTCAGAGAGAGCAGCAAGAATAGTGTCTCAGGAAAGAGAGAGGTCAAATCATGGCCAGCTGCCTGCAGAACTAATTCCTAGTCACGAAGCCCTTTTCTCTGTCTTTTTAGCTCTCTTTTAGTTCACAGGTGCATGTCTCCCCTGTGCTTGTCTAGAAGGTTTATGAGAAGAGATTGAGCCTAGCAACGTGAGCAGTGCAAAAGAAGAGAGCAAGCATATTTGCTATGAACTTTCTACATGGTTCTGAGAGCTGTGCTCTGACCAGGTTCACAAGTAAGTGGCTGATCAGTAAGACAAAACCTGCATGGACTGCACTATGGGGATGAGAAGAAAAGAGCAGAGAGTTGAAGGAAAACAACAGCATGGGCAGCAGAGGGAATATTTTGAATCCCAGTACATGCCCTTTCTATTTGAGGTTTCTGTAGCTATATGTTCTTGCACAGTAGCTGCCAGCAATCTATATGGCTGTTCAGAAAAGTGGTGGTGGCCATAACAAACTTTATGATTGCTGGGATAAAAATATGAGAAGCATAGAAGTGGTGAAACAGGTGAACAACTGTGGGTAAGTGTGAACAGTAGCTCTAAAGGACAATGGGGCATACAAGTGTGTTGAGGATGCAAGGCTGTTTGAAGTGTCGACTTGAGGCTCACATGCAGCTTGTTATTAGGCATATTTGGGTTAGTATTCCCAGATTTGATTTTTAGCAGCACTGATAGAGCACAGGCTCCGTGAGGAAGGAAGAGGGGGATAAAATATCTGAAAGTCAATGAGACAGAGTAGAGTAGGATGTAGAAAAGGGGATACAGCCACTTTAGTCATGACAGTCCACCCAGATGACTCTCCATTTGCCATCATGGGGAGGACTCATATTTTCAGACTGAGAGCCTGGCCTGTGATTTTTCTGTGGTGCAGGAAGATTTCCTCTCAGCAATCACTCTTTTGGGGGCGTACCCCAGAAAACTGGCAGAACATGGCACGTTGCATGTGCCAAATTGCTGAGACTATGTGGTGTTAAGGACTAGTACAAAGACAGAGTACACAGACTTCCTTTTCTGCCATATTGAATAAGATAAACTTAGAGCAATGAGGGCAGATAAAGAATTATCAAGACAGTTTGAGAATATGCACTGGACAGTGGTCCCATAAGGCCTGGGACTTTCACTGTAGCCTTTAAATAAATGATTCTCATTACACCTTTCCGTACTCGTTACAGCTTTGAGTGCAATGTCTGGTGATTTGGCCCCAAAAGTATTGCTGGCACTCAGGCATTTGACAACATTGGTCTTAGAGAGTTTGATACTGATAGTACCTCACAATCATTCAGAGGAAGGAGGTCTCCAAAGCTTATCAAAGAATCATTTCAAGGTCAATCAGCAATATATAATAGAGGTGGGATTTTATTTTTTTTATTTTTATTGCAAATATTGGGGATTTTTTGTCTCACCTCTTGCAGTAAATTAAACACATATTCATGCCTGAGTATAAAGATATTTAATGAGAAATGCATTAGGCAGAGCCTCATCACCACACATGGTTCTGCAGGCAGTCTGCAAAGATGCTGCATGAGCCAGTTCCTTATGCGTACTTGCACCAGCACCACTCACATCGTTACAAGTCAATACTTCGGGATTTCTCACCTTATCCACAAGGGACTTTATGGTCCCTTGTATAGAGTTGTTTCCCCTCTGGCATTGCCACTTCCAGCCAGTTTAAGCTGGTTCTGCAGTCAGGCCTTCTTGCCTGCTAAACCAGGTTGTTCTTCAGTCCCTAATTATTATCGCTGAGCAATTACCATTTGAATCTCCACTTCTTTTCTCCTTTTTGTGAGTAGATACTACTCACACACATTCATTATTGCAAGCCTTTCAAATTCCTCCTTATGCTTCTTTTCTATTTCCATTTACAAAAACATTTGTTTCACTTCACTTTGGATTATTCTTTTTGTTCTCTTCTTCATTTGTTTACAGCCCATTTTCAGGCAACATCGAATCAATTGCACCAGCACATATGCTATTATAATGATTAGTAATAGCATAATGGTCCACTTCGAGATCGACCTAAAAATATTCTCAAACCATCCTCTGGTATCTGGCAATGATTCCCACCAGTACCCTTTCCATTCCCATTCCTCTACTTTGTGGAAGCCTTAAAATTTTTCCTTATAGTAGAAATTTCAGTGGCTATATGGCCAGATCAATCAATGTAAGAACAGCTGGTGACATGATGTCCTGGTTTCAGCTGGGAGAGAGTTACTTTTCTTCCTAGTAGCTAGCACAGTGCTGTGTTTTGGATTTAGTGTAAGAAGAATGCTGATAACACACTGATGTCTTAGTTGTTGCCAAGTAGTGCTTACCCTAGTCAAGGACTTTCTTTTTCAGCTTCGCATGCTCTGCCAGGTACACGAGAAACTGGGAGGGGGCACAGCCAAGATANCCCACACTGTAGCAGGGGAAGAGTGTGAGGAGAGATGGTGTATAGTGTTGGAATGTTGCATGCTGAAGCCAGTTCTGGTTCCATCACTGCTGCACTTTCCTCGGTTTCATCAAAGTTCATTCTTCATTAATCTGGGTGATTCTTTCTGTAATACTGCTGATATGGCATATAGCAACCATAGAAGTGATGACTTACAGTATTATATAACAATTAACATCATACAATTCAGTTCATTGGCTATTTTCACCCAAAATCAAATCCCCTTGAGGTACACATTGAACCTTCCCGTCCTTTCTCATTACCCACCAAGTGCATCCAGGTCCTTGGGCAAAATCAATCCCACGGATGGGTTTGCCTGTGTCCAAGGGGCAAGTAACCCAGACTGTCTTCCCCAGCA
>VYZW01020981.1:0-14115 GCA_013401315.1 Balaeniceps rex | reverse complement strand
ACATTTTTTTTTTTTTTTTTTTTAACATGCTTTAACCCCTGTGTCCTCAGTTGCAAGTTAACATTTGAGCCAGACAGCACACATCTCCACTCCCCAAACTTTGTGGACAAGTGACTGGAGTCCCACTTGCCTTGAAACAGGCCACATCTCTTTTGGTCTGTGCAGTCACTGCCCCTAGAAAGAAAGGGCTCCCAGACTCACGTTTGGCAACTCCTGTTGTGTGGAGGGAGGAAGGAGAGAGAAAATCAACTTCATGAATATGCTGAATTATTCTGGGGAGCGCTCAGGATAACACCAAAATGAGAGACATAAAACACTGGCCAGATAAGACATCGTGTGCTGGAGACTAATAAGGATTAGATAGCAGACCTGACGAATCATCAGTTTGCACCATTGCGGCAAATCTTACGTTCCTTTGGGAACATACAGAATTACTGGCATTTGACTTTCAGCTTGGATTAACTATCAGAAAGAAAAATGCTGACTCAGATTAAAATATGTCTGGTTGCATGAAAAGACAATTTCAAGGAGATGGATGCTTAAACACTAGGGTATGTAGCCAAGGCTGCCTAGCACGCAAATCACTCAGTACCCATTCAGCTTATCATTACTATTTCACCATCCCTGAGAATCTGCCAAGAGCCACGGGGAAATACCAGCCTTTCACCTTGCAGCAGCATTTAACTACAGAGCAAGCAAATCAGAGCTGTAAAAGGTGACAGAAACCCTTAAATTCTCATTCACGTGTTAACGGAAATAGAGCTGATAAACCCTAAAAAAGCCCACAGAAGATACACAACATGGTTAGCATTAAACTCCAGCTATTTCAGCTAAGGGAGTAGGAACTGTGTGCTCCATGCTTTGCTTAAAGGGAACTGGTGGAATTATAACATGGTTTGTGCAGAACGAAAGAAAATGAGAGTTGAAAAGCTCACCTGTCAGGGAAAGGAAAACACAGGGACACTGTACATTGCATAGCAGTGTTGCTGTCTTACACACTAATGGATATTTCAGTGCAGCAGCCCTATATATTTAAATGCAATAAATTGCATTTAATCTACCTCAGATTTTTTTTTTTTTTAAAAGACGGTTTAACTATGAAGGGAACAGAAATTATTTTAGTCGATGAGGATGGAGATGGAATGGATAAAACTCCTAGTACTAGAATTAGAACTGCAACTTGTAATGTTTTCATTAAGAACAGTACTGGAAATAAATTGCTGCACAGGGAACTAATTAAAAACAGAACTAATAAATCACATAGATGTAAATATAATGCATTTTTTGCATCCATCTGTACACTAGCTGTTATTAACTCTGGGTGATGCTGGTTTTACGTACATATGTTGGTGTTATTCGTACAGATGGTGCCAGGGCTGAAGCACTGAATGGAAGTACACTTCACACGGTTGCTTCACTTACACACTAGCAATAAGTACTAGATTAATGCAAAACCTAATCCCATCAGAAAGGAGATATTTTAGTAGACACCAGGGAGGCTAAAGCAGCTAGTCCCTGCATCAGAGCAAAGGTTTGTGGCAGGAAAACGCAGATATGTCAGGGAATTCACTCTGAAATTTGTAGATAACCTTGATATGTCTTTTCGTTACCTCTTCATTTGGTCCTTATCTGGCTGTTCATAAATGAGGGTAAGAATAACAGAATCACAGAACCACAGAATCTTTTGGCTGGAAAAGACCTTTAAGATCATCAACTCCAACCGTACCTGTCCACTCCTAAACCATGTCCCTAAGCACCTCATCTACCCGTCTTTTAAATACCTCCAGGGATGGGGACTCTACCACTTCCCTGGGCAGCCTGTTCCAATACTTGACAACCCTCACCGTGAAGAAGTTTTTCCTAATATCTAATCTAAACCTCCCCTGGTGCAACTTGAGGCCATTGCCTCTTGTCCTATCACTTGTTACTTGGGAGAAGAGACCAACACTCACCTCACTACAACCTCCTTTCAGGTAGTTGTAGAGGGCGATAAGGTCTCCCTTCAGCCTCCTCTTCTCCAGGCTAAACAACCCCAGGTCCCTCAGCCGATCCTCATAAGACTTGTTCTCCAGACCCTTCACCAGCTTCGTTGCCCTTCTCTGGACATGCTCCAGCACCTCAATGTCCTTCTTGTAGTGAGGGGCCCAAAACTGAACACAGCACTCGAGGTGCGGCCTCACCAGTGCCGAGTACAGGGGAAGGATGACTTCCCTGGTCCTGCTGGTCACACTATTTCTGATACAAACCAGGATGCCGTTGGCCTTCTTGGCCACCTGGGCACACTGCTGGCTCATATTCAGTCAACTGTCGATCAACACCCCCAGATCCCTCTCCGCCAAGCAGCTTTCCATCCACTCATCCCCAAGCCTGTAGCATTGCATGGGGTTGTTGTGGCCCAAGTGCAGGACCCAGCACTGAGCTGACTTTCCCTTTGATCTCTCCCACCATCCTTCTAGTGCAGGTGGGTGAAATATTCTGTCTATTGCAGGTTTGTCCCTTTTTCTACTGCCCCAGGCAATTAAATATGGAGCACTATGCATGAGATTTTTTTCATCTGAATACAAATGCTCCAGCTCAACACAAGTCACCCTCATTTCCCTTTATATAGTGGAGAGATACAAGCACTTCTGGAGGACAGTCCAGCTCACCTTTAACTAATCTATTCAACAGGTCAGAAAAATCACCATTTAACATGTCTGTATCTATACATTACCGTGAAAGGCAGCATTGGGTGTCTAGTTCAGGTTTAGTTGTTTAAACTTCAGTGAAATTAATCCCACCCTGCTTGTTTTATATTTTACTTCTGGAACAAATATTTTTGTATTATCTTATTCTGTTCACAAGTTTTCATGGTTTGCCTTGTATATTTTCTCTATAAATAAATCTTCAGTGATCAGATACACTAGTGTTGCAACCACTAGTATGAGGAAAAAAGCCTATCTTCATAGGAAGAAGGAGTGGAAGATCACTTCCACTGCCCTGGAAGTGATAACATCTGCTTTTTTTTTTCCTTTCTTTCTTCTTTTTTAATGTGTTCCCATTTTCATATGGACACCAGATTATCCTAATTTCCTTGGGCAGTATTATTGGAAATATGCATAAGTATGAGCTCTCATGCTGGGTCCTACTGACAGCCAATTAATGAAAACCTCATAAATTCTTTAGTTACTGCACAGATGCGGCTTCCTTCTTGTTTTCCCCATGATGTTCTTCATAACACAGAAAAGAAACCCCCTCCTCTAATATATATGTTCTCTTGCAATCCCCACCAAAAAAGAAAAAATAAAATAAATAAAAACCACAGATTGAAGGGAAGAATGGAAAAATATTTCAAAGAAAGACCTCTGAGTTACTAAACAAACAGTGGTGTCAGAAGTCCCTGAGCAGGAAATAACCAGAGGCTTGGACAGTGCCTTGGACATCATCTGTTATTACTCTTCTCTGGATGTCTGCTTACGGGTGCCGCTGGAGGCAGTAACTGGATGAAACATTCCTTTTGTACTGACAAGAGTGGGTGTCCTTACACCCTAGAAATCAGCCCTGTCAGATTTATCAGGGTGCTGCATCGATTTGACTCCTCTCTATTATATTTATCATGAACAGCATCACTAAAGGGATTACGTAGACTTCCAGAAATGTCTTCATTTTCTTTTGAAAAGAAACAGAACTTTGTTGGGGAGGGAAGATAATCACGAGTAGTCACTGAAGAGCTGGTTATACATTACATATTCTGCATTGTGCCTCTGGTTTCATTTATGTGAACGGAAATGATTAAGATTTTACTTACTCTTTAGCATGTAGTGCTATAAGGGATTAACAGACAAAAGAGGGGAGATGAAGTTTTTAAGGGCTCCAGGAGACACACAGAGAACTTTTGGTTATCAAAGAAGCCTTTTACAGCTAAAGTCTATTAAATGAAAGACAGAGGAAGGAAAAAAGGAATATCCATTTAGGTATTTTCAACAGATCTTGGATACCACAGTGACTGAGGTCTTTGACACGCATAACATAAAAGTGAAAAACTAGTCTAGACAAAATACAAGAGAGTAAACTGTAGGGAATTACTATGAATCCATGGAATGGAAAGAGATTTTTGAGTTATCTTTATGTCTCTAGAGTTACTTGAAAAGCAGAATAATTGTGGTAGTTACTGCAGAGTCTTCTCCATCTGGTACAACGGAGTTCTCCTACAAAATAACAATTAGCAACGAATTTTGGCACTGCCCACTGCCTTTTTCAGAGTGATGTTACTGGACATCATATTTAGTGTGACTGAGCAGAAGCCCACACATCCTTACATGCAGCAAGCAGGAGGTAATCCTCTCTTGAGATACTGAAATTCACCCTCGACAGGAATGAGAGTGGCATTGAAAAAGCAAGCAAACAAGCAAAGAAATAACAAATCTGTAATATTTATCATCAGTTCTCTGCTCTGTTCTTGACCTGCAGTTGGCAACAGTTGGGAGGATCAGAATAATCACAAATTACACTTTGTCAAGTCTCTGTTTAGAGGTCATAGAGTCATAGAATGCTTTGGGTTGGAGGGGACCTTTAGAGGTCATCTAGTCCAACCCCCCTGCAGTGAGCAGGGACATCTGCAACTAGATCAGGTTGCTCAGAGCCCCGGCCAACCTCACCTTGAATGTTTCCAGGGATGGGGCCTCCACTACCTCTCTGGGCAACCTGTTCCAGTGCTTCACCACCCTCATTGTAAAAAATTTCTTCCTTATATCTAGTCTAAAACTACCCCCCTTTAATTTAAAACCATCACCCCTTGTCCTGTCAGCACAAGCCTTGCTAAAAAGATTGTCCCCATCTTTCCTATAGGCCCCCTTTAAGTACTGAAAGGCCGCACTAAGGTCTCCCCGCAGCCTTCTCTTCTCCAGGCTGAACAGCCCCAACTCTCTCAGCCTGTCCTCGTAGGAGAGGTGCTCCAGCCCTCGCATCATTTTCGTGGCCCTCTTCTGGACCTGCTCCAACAGCTCCATGTCCTTCTTGTGCTGAGGGCTCCAGAGCTGGACGCAGTACTCCGGGTGAGGTCTCACCAGAGGCCTTTTGCCTTCACTGCACAGGATTGGAATTCCTTGTTTGGAGGTGGTAGATTTCTGCAGCATGACACCCCAGTCCATCACTTTAAGTGACATCTAAAAGTACGCAATTCCTCTTCCTCTTCCCCCACTCAATAATGCTATATTGCAGCTGCATTTTGAAATAAACAACTCCTTTCTCCTCTGTAACAGATGGTGCCGTGTAACCCAGAGTACAAGCATATCTGTAGCAGCAGTAATGAAGTAGGAAAGCTGGGCAGACCAGGGTGGGAGGGACCATGCACCCTCAAGAGACCACTTTTGCCAACAGTGAAGATATAGGAGATGTGAATCATTATGAGAAGGATGGGAACACTCATTGATACGTGTCAGGCTGTATTTTATACCCGCTTCATCTTCGTTTTTTTCTTTGCTTAGGAATAGTAAATATTTAAGGGGAAACTGTGATGCTACTTAAAAAGCACTTACCTAATTAAACCTCAAATGCAGAAATCACTATTCACTCAGAGATGCATTCTGTGATGCTCATCACCTAAGGCCATGCCTTAGCCATATGGCGCTTTAATAGATACTAGCAGAGGGAGCCCTTTTTATATTTTAACAGATGGGTGCATGTTAGATACTGGGGATGGAGCAGAGGGGAGAGTGAAAGAAAAAGTACGGAAAGAGAATCAAGAAAGAAAGACGAAGTTCAAAGGATTAATTCTTATTGAACACTTCCATTTCTGCTCAAAACAGCTGGAGGTCTTGTTTCTTTCCTAGCAAGAACTTCTGTTGTTTCCAAACCCTTGGACTCAGACTCGCTGATCACAAAACTTTTCACAGCAGAACTACTATGTGCGGGGTTGGCCTTATGGCAGAAATACCACTAGTGATTTCAGAGTTTGCTTGGCCAACCAATATTTGCATGAGTCTAGGAGTAAGATTCAAGTTTTTATAGTGTTTCTTCTGCTGTACCTTTCCCCTCCAGGGTCATGCTCACAGTGTATATTACAATCTCAACAAGTTTGGGCTGCATCAAAAAATGGCTAGAAGACCTCAGAAGAGAAAGTCAGTGCCATAGCACATTGCAGAGGAAACATGGTGAATATAAACTCCAAGTAAAGAGTCAGAAAAGAGAGGGTTATTTGAAAATAAGCCATTTATTGGGATATCTAGCTTTCAGATAGGTCCTGATTTGGTAAAACTGTGGTTTTAATTGCAGACATTGCATTACCAAAATAAGACTTAACAGCCAAAGGGACTGTAGGGCTAAAGTAATATGGTTCCATTTACATTATGGTTGCTACATGGTTTAAAGTTTTCCAAATTTGTTTGGATGGCTGCCGTTTCCTCTTCTGGAGCAAGTGTCAAGGATCTAAGATGATCATGGCTTCGGTGCCTGAGCTAAAACGGTATATGATAGCTGTCACCCCTTCCCATTATGCCTTACAGTACTTCCATAAATAGCATTCTTTTCATCACATGCATTCGTTTCCCACTTCTCAGGAAAGTTTAATTTTTCTCAAAAGGCCTGTGGGAACTTGGTAGCAATCTTTTGTCCTCCAGGGACTGATAGGGACCTCTCTCTAGGGCATTGTGAAAGCACAGCATGCAGAGCCACTGGTTTTTGCAATGAATGGAGGAGATTTCAAATTAGTGGCATTGTGGCTGTACCATCCAATGTGGCACTCTAGATAATTTGCTCTGCTAACATTACAGTACCGATTCTGGGACTGTATCATGCAGGGTTACGTATCTACAGCAGCTCAAATAACCTTGCTGCAAGGATACAGAACATGTAAAGTATGCTATATGTGCTCTTGATAAAATACAGGGTGTATTATCTTGTTCTATAGAAACTGTGAATCTACAAGACGTATTAAGTCTTTACTTAATCTTTTACTATTTGTTCCAACTTCTGATGTCCATCTGCGTAACATAAAACCCAGTGTCCTGTGAATGTATTCTCAGAGCATTAATTCCTTTATTGAGAAACTCTCTTGTTATTTTAATCCTTCATCTGAATTCTTTAGAAGGAAAATTATAATTAACGTAGGGTTTTTTGGTTATTATTCATTACTCTCTGTGATAGTTCAGTATTTTAAAAAGGCAAAGCTTGATGTTTCCAACAAAGCACAGCTTTCATATTGGGTTCTACTGAATTTTAACTCCAAGAAATAATAAACAGAAATGTATTAAGATGTCTCTGTTTATTTCAGATTTTATTTCCCAAACTCTCTGTAGATCTATGTCAGATTTCAATGCCTGTGTGAGCAAATTAGATCTACCCATGGCTGTCACCTTGCAAGTCTTTTAATGGGCTCAGTAGGTCTTGCTAAACATGTTATTAAATTATATCCTTAGATCATTATCAATTCTTATTTTAAAATTGCCTGTTACCTAACACTTTGAAGATTTTTTTAATGGAGCTACCTGGCTTATTTGTTTTGTTTTTTTTTTATTTTATTTATTTTTGTCGGTGACTAATCTAGGGTTTCTCTCCCAAACATTCATGATTTTCCATCAGACTTAAAATACTGGCTTCTGAAAGGGGTAGCATTGACATGTAAAAGCACATCTGACTACTATTTTCTGCCTTCCTTCACCTCGCCCTGGATCCATTACTTCACCTGAGATCCGACTTTGCTAATAGCTGGAAAAATCATTGCATTCTCCAGAAAAAAGGAAATACTGAAATATAACATGCTGTTCACTGCTTCCAGAATTTCCTAAATAGTTGATGATATAAAGGCAGAGATTACATTGTGAACTTGGCCAATGACATAAGGTGCACCCTTCTTTCAGTCATTTCCATGCGTGGGATTTAGTTTCTGTGCCCCCACGTGGAAAGCGACAGCAGAGAGGTATGTCCCTGAATGGCTTACCTGTCCAGTCCTGTTTTGATTAGGTTGTGCTCAATAATTGAGAAGAAATTGTCATGAATCAACCGTACACAGGGGTAGGATATCCCTAAATCCAGCGTGGGTATGATGGAGCTAATAACACAGTTTCAGCAATGCATTTGCTTTTTTCGCAGAATTCTTTTAATGGATCTTTTCTTATTTTTAATGGATTCCTTTCTTGTTGGACAAGCCCAACATCATACAGCCTGAAAGGAAGAAGAATTTCCAACCTGAGAGACAGAAAGCAGCTGAGGTGAACCCTCTGTTAGAAACAGGAAAGCAAGCATTATTGAGGGAAATGTTGTACCATCTTTGTGAGGTTGATTGTAATACTACTGTAAACACAGAGGGTCTGGTTCTCACACTAGAAACATTTTACGCTTAATGTAATTCAGTTTATGGCCCCAATGCACTGCAAGAATGGTGTAAAATGGCATTAAAGTTAATGAGAATCAGGCCTAGGGATTCTAATATTTGCTCTCTACTGTGCTTGAAATTACTTCTCTTGTTTTATAGTAATGTTTAAAAGTCAGTACAGAGACATTATAAATAAAAAATCCTGGGTCACATCCATCCATCCATCCATCTATCCATTCATCCAAGAGAAATGCAATGCAGCAGTTGTAACAGAGTCTAAGCCTTGACTGAATTACAAGTAGGATTAATTTGGCCTTTTAAATTTGGATGTTGATACAGTACTTTCTCTAAATCCATGTCTTTCAACCATTTCAAATCAGCAACACTTTATTCAAAGGCAAAAGTTTTCATGAGCCTCATTTTACATTTCTTCTGTGAGTAAAAAATGGATTGAGGATAACAATGCTAAACCTAAATAATGTATCGTGAATATGTTTCAAAATGCTGACAGAAAATATTTGCCCTTGCATGGAAGAAATGCTTGGGGAAAACAGAAACAGAGATTTCCTTTACCTTCAAATGTAATAACCTTTTTAATGACTTGTGAGCCATCTGATTGTTTGTGATGAAAACTCCCTGTTTCTGCTTATGTAAGGATTTTATTTATTATTATGGTAGTATTTGGCTTTCTGTCTCCACAATTGGTTGGAGCCCAAAGGAAAGTATTAAAAAAGAAATCCCAAATTTCTGATATTTTGTCATTCCAACAGTTACATTATAAAAAGCATCCAGATCTCTCAGGTACTCTCAGAGCTGTATTTTGCAGAAGTATTACACTTCTATAAGGCTGGAGAGAAATATAACAGAAATCCTATAATACAAATGTATTAAGACCATACTGCTATTTGGAGGAGTGAAAGTCTGTATGACTACAAAACAGTAGTTGCAATGCATGCAGATATTCTTTGCATATATCATTGCATTTTCTTACTAAAAATGAACATTTTTACATAGACCAAAATAAAACAAAAAAATACTTCAAGTATATTATTACCATACGTGTTTTGAAGGCAAGGGGAAGCAAATAAATCTTCAATTAATCAAGGCATTTGGAATATTTCTTGAAAAACGTGTTCAAAGTTTAGTGCTGCCTGCCCCGAAAACCATATAAAACAACAGATTAACGTTCAAATGACATGGCAAAGGAGATGTACTAATCTTTACATATAACTGTATATTCTTACTTTTTGTAAATTTTATAGATATTTAAGGTTGGTGATTATATGGTATAAAAATCCTGTTGAAGCAAAATTTTGTAACATGGAATATTAATTTGGGATTACTGTAAGTGTTAGAATGTATGTCACATGGGAATCTCTGCGTAGCTCAGTGACAAAATTATATGCTTGAGGCTTGAGGCATCTTCAGTATAGTGGAAAAAGGACACATAGCAATCCCAACAGGAAAGAAAAGACCATATTCAAAATACAGGTTGACCTCCAAATTATGGTCCAGAATACCATACAAAGTCTATAATACAAGCCCTTACATAAAACTGGAATAGATCTTTTGGAAACCCAAGCAGTTCTGATTCACTATTCATACAGTTTGAAACATTCAGAATACACCTAAATAAAATTATTTAACTTGGGCTAATTTTTTCATTAGGCATTACAGAGGATATTTTAAGAAAGGACTTGGAGAAGAACAGGGAAATAGATTTCCCTTTCTTTCCCCGTCTGGAGATCAAGACGGCAGAAATTCTTTCCTGATGCTAATGAGCACTTCATGCCTTGAAACAAAAAAGTTGACAATTACAATTTCTATTTAGAAGTTAGTGTAATTTTCTCCCCTCCAATATATGCTAATCAGCTCTGGAAATGCATAAGATGTTTGTGTAAATTGGTGGCTTCTAATTTTTCAAACTTCACAATCAGGACAGAAATTCCTAGTAATGCCATACTTTTGTCTGATGCTTTTCTCTTTTTTTAAAGCGCTGCCGGTGGAAAAAGTACATTTGCTTTGTAGAACCTGTTTCTAAACCGAATAGCGTGACTTCCAAACCCTGTAAAACCACGCTTCTTAAAAAAAAAAAAAAAAAAAGACAGTTTGCTGAAGCAAATTATCCCTTGAAAAATTCACAACTACATGGGCTACCCTCACCAACATCACCAGGGCCTCACACTTTGACATATTCGTGAAACGTTATACAAAAGAAAAGCTAAACATTCCTTTACCAGCACATCCATCGCCTTCCACCATATGTCATTTCCTTCCTCATATTTGCATTTGAAAGCCTTTTACTGTATTGCCTTCATATCACATTTGAGTAAAAGACCTCAGAAGAGACAGCCTGAAAGAGAAACATCTGTCATGGGCTGTGGTGTAACATGCTAGAAGTGGCTTTGTGGAGTTGACAGTTCATACGGAGTTGACAGGCACATTTTTGCTACTTTCACTCACTTTCCTGCACTGCTTATGCTGTGCCATGAAGCCTTGATACCCCATGTAATTTTTAGCCCATGGACACTAAATATGTACTATGTTCTACCATTTATATGAGCTATGTCTGAACATAAATGAAAACTCACGGGTCTTATTGGTTGGAGGGAAGTCTGGCTTTTAGATAAAGGCCTTTTGATTGCCTTATCTCTGAGGAATATAACTTCCTGTCTACTACTCTTGTTTTAGGAATGGGATGGGCTACCAAATGCATTGTCTAGATCCAGAAGGACCACATGGAACCTGGAGTGATAAACTTGAAATTGGAGAGTCCAGGTCTCACTTAAGCATTTTACAATAGGGAACACCTACTTTAGTGATGTTCTGTCAAGAGTTACTGCCCCCCAAATTGATTTACGGGGAACAGTGCATGCCATTACAGTTATTTCCAGCTAATAATTTAAGCTAAGCATGAGAAGATACTGAGCTGAGGACAGTAATGCCAAATCCATATGGGGGCAGAAATTTCCAGATGAAAAGTGAGGATGAGAAGCTGGAGTATTTACTTCTTAAACATTTTGAAATAGATTCTCAAGCCCACAGTACTCAATGCTTTATTCCAAGGATGTAAGTGCCTGAAAACCTCTCTTATCCTACCAGAAAACCACCAAAATCCTGCTGGATGAGAATGTTGTGTTACTCCCAGGGTCTTCTTGAGAGTATTTATGCTTTTAAAATAAGTTCAAATTGTAGAATGCTTTCCTCTGCATAAAACATTTTGAAGAAGGAGAAATTAGAGTATCTATTATATTTTCTCTTTTAGCAGTGTCTTAGAATCATAGAATCATAGAATGCTTTGGGTTGGAAGGGACCTTTAGAGGTCATCTAGTCCAACCCCCCTGCACTGAGCAGGGACATCATCAACTAGATCAGGTTGCTCAGAGCCCCGTCCAACCTGACCTTGAATGTTTCCAGGGATGGGGCCTCCACTACCTCTCTGGGCAACCTGTGCCAGTGCTTCACCACCCTCATTGTAAAAAATTTTTTCCTTATATCCAGCCTAAATCNACTATGTTCTACCATTTATATGAGCTATGTCTGAACATAAATGAAAACTCACGGGTCTTATTGGTTGGAGGGAAGTCTGGCTTTTAGATAAAGGCCTTTTGATTGCCTTATCTCTGAGGAATATAACTTCCTGTCTACTACTCTTGTTTTAGGAATGGGATGGGCTACCAAATGCATTGTCTAGATCCAGAAGGACCACATGGAACCTGGAGTGATAAACTTGAAATTGGAGAGTCCAGGTCTCACTTAAGCATTTTACAATAGGGAACACCTACTTTAGTGATGTTCTGTCAAGAGTTACTGCCCCCCAAATTGATTTACGGGGAACAGTGCATGCCATTACAGTTATTTCCAGCTAATAATTTAAGCTAAGCATGAGAAGATACTGAGCTGAGGACAGTAATGCCAAATCCATATGGGGGCAGAAATTTCCAGATGAAAAGTGAGGATGAGAAGCTGGAGTATTTACTTCTTAAACATTTTGAAATAGATTCTCAAGCCCACAGTACTCAATGCTTTATTCCAAGGATGTAAGTGCCTGAAAACCTCTCTTATCCTACCAGAAAACCACCAAAATCCTGCTGGATGAGAATGTTGTGTTACTCCCAGGGTCTTCTTGAGAGTATTTATGCTTTTAAAATAAGTTCAAATTGTAGAATGCTTTCCTCTGCATAAAACATTTTGAAGAAGGAGAAATTAGAGTATCTATTATATTTTCTCTTTTAGCAGTGTCTTAGAATCATAGAATCATAGAATGCTTTGGGTTGGAAGGGACCTTTAGAGGTCATCTAGTCCAACCCCCCTGCACTGAGCAGGGACATCATCAACTAGATCAGGTTGCTCAGAGCCCCGTCCAACCTGACCTTGAATGTTTCCAGGGATGGGGCCTCCACTACCTCTCTGGGCAACCTGTGCCAGTGCTTCACCACCCTCATTGTAAAAAATTTTTTCCTTATATCCAGCCTAAATCTCCCCTCCTTTAGTTTAAAACCATTACCCCTTGTCTTGTTACATATAAAGTCATTAAGAATTATTAAGAACATTGAAAATTTTAATAATGTAATTAGAAACCTAAGTAACTATGGGAAATGTAAAATCAATATAATTTGTGTCCCAATTCTTGGGTTCTGCTGCTGTTATTGCTTTGTGTAGCGTCATCACAGCAGACTGCATGGTCTGTGTGACCTTCACCTTGGCACAAAGTGGCCAAGACTTACTTTGAATTCCACTCCATTTGTGAGAATAAATGAAAACTCATTGAATTTTAATATTAAATCCCACTGATAATGGGTTGGATTTGGATTTGGTTTGTATTTAGTACAGAGGAGGAAGCCATGTTTTTCAAAATGACAAATAAGAAAAAGGAAAAAAAGCCAAAACATTAATTACATCTTGAAATGAAATTGTTTGGGATAAGTTGTTCAAATTCCCTTCTGACTAGTGAGTCAGTGCACTTGTGAAAATGTGGAAAATGTTGTGTTACAAAACTAATATCTTTTTAATTCCTATTCTGGTCGCTGAAGGTACATTGATCAGCCTTAGTGGAGTACAGGGCAGGGATCTGTGGTTTGTTTCAGGCCTTTCAAAAGAAGCACAGAAGTTCAGCTTTTGATTTCAGCTCTGAAAAAAAAGGACTTGTGTTTATTGCATCTGCAACACCACTGAGTCCTTCTAGTGCCCAACACCAACTAACTGCAAAGTTCATTAAAAAACAATATCCTATCATGAGTGGTAACATCAACTCCCAAGCTGAAACTAGTCAGTAATGGGACTATTTTATTTTTTTTACAGCAAAACCAAAAAAAAGATGGGAATTTAGTCAGATGAATATTTCATCACCTGGTTTACTCCTCCACTTTGAACACAAAATGTTGCTTGAGCAGGACTAGAAGGCAGGCAGCCACCTACAGAACTTCCCCAAGCAGAAATCATATGTATTTTCTGAAGTTAAACCAAAATAGGATAGTGACATTTTTTTCCATTTTGTTGCCTTAATTGACAGACAAAGTGCAATTTTCTGTTCTGTTCTATCAACCAGATGCCCTTGTCATCCACCATCTTACTACAGTAATGGAACTTGACGTCCTCTTTGTTGTTTCTCACTGTATTTGTGTGACTCACTGTGCAAAAAAAAAAAATGTACTAAGAATAGCAGAGGTTGTGTTAATGGCAAAGCTATGAAATTCCCTTCATCTAATTGCTTTCAGATTTTTTTTCAGCACTAAGGCTCTTGAAGTTTTCTTGATATGCTATGAGCACTCATCCATGAAGCTATGTACCAGTGTCCTGGTTTCAGCTGAGTTAGAGTTACTTTT
>VYZW01020978.1:43456-64101 GCA_013401315.1 Balaeniceps rex | reverse complement strand
GAGCAATCATAATTTAATAACTATCCTAAGATTATTTTGCTTAACTTTAACTTCGCATAACCAAGGTTTGGTAAAGAACTTCACATGATTCAAACCATGGGATTGCATACCCAAATTAGCACTAAAGCAATTATTAGTATTTGCCCAATTACACTCTGCTGCCATCAAGCCATGTTTTTTTTGTTGTTGTTAGTTTGTTGTACTCTTAAACAGTGTTCAACAACTTATAGTTCCTCTTTGCTCACAGTTCAAAGTGTTGCTCAGTGCTACACAGCCTGTTCAAGGGATCCTCATGGCCTTTCATAATAAAATACATTTTCTTGGCTTGAATCAAAACAACAAAAAAATCCCCACTAGGGTTTTATCATTTCAACAGTAAGAAAACCATCCTTGAGTTTTGTAACATACTCTAAGAAAATATAATTATGATATATGACACAATAAAACAGATAATTTGTCACACATTTTGATTACTTTTATCACATAATACCAAGCTTGAGGGTTAATTATATTTTGTAATTCCATTAAAAGCATAATCATTTTTGTATGCCAAAATCTCATATTTATCATAGTGCTGAGCTCCCAGCTCAGAATTCTGTCATTAGAAGTTAGAGCACTTTACAAAATAGGTTAAGTGCCAGTTGTGATTTACTGATGGATAAGCTGAAGTAGAGAGGATTGAAGTGATTTGCCTATGGTAGTCAGCAGACCAGTAGCAGCTGAGGGAATAAAGCAAAGTCCCAGTAGGGTGCATTCCTCATCAGGTAACAACATCAAAGTGTTTTAGTGTTCTTACATTCTTTATCTTTTATTTACATGTTATTTTATTTTAGTGGAGATGCAGTTTTCTGAGACTGTAATTTTCAGTATCTTGTCTCCTTGCAGACTGGGGTTTTTTGTTTGTTGGTTTTTAATTTACAATGTGCTTGAAACAAGATTTTTCAGAAGTGGATGCAGACTTTGGATCTCAACAATTTTGGAGAGCCTATCTGGGGAGTACTTGAATTTTCAGATGTTACTGAACACTTCCTCTGAATATGGCCATTTTTACTTGCTGCAAATCAATAACATTTTAACAAAAAGTTGATCTTGGCTTCATTTTCTGAGAACTTCTAGTTTTTCTTATATATATATATAAAAATATTGAATATTAGAATTTTCCTATCTTCTCCAACTCAGTCATTCTGTTAATCTACGAATTCCCTAGTATTCTGCAGTCTTATTGTCTGTGTCAACAGTTCAGTATTTTGTAAGATTTATTACAAATACGAAATGTAATAAAAGGAATTAAATACTTCAGTCTCTGAGCCCTGGCATTAGCTATGACTTTCTTCATGGTTTGTCTTGTTGTTTCTCCTAAGTGATAATTGTCCCTGTTATCTTTATTTACCTCTTACTCCCTTGGGAACTCATTTGATTTATTAGAAAATAAATCTCAGTCTTGAGTTAAGCTTCAAGCAGTAACGTTGTAAAAACGATATGGATAAAAGAAAACCAGACTCCAGAACTTTTTCTAGCAGGCCTTAATTTTGACTATACCTTCTCATTTTGTTGCTTTCTTATTTGCACCATTAAAAATGTTTACACAAACCTGAAGTTTCATTTCAAGTAGGGGAAGATTTTTTTAAAGAATTACACAATTATTTCTAAGTTATACACTCATCAAATTAACAAATACTGCTTTAAGAGCCTAAGTTTTCAAAACATACTATATCCTACTGATAAGCCTAAACTAATTAATAAACGGAATTGTTCACTTTTAGCCAGCTACATAAATGGTATACACTGAAGCCAAGACCCATTGAATCTCTTGTAATTATATGGCAGAACCCTCACAAATATACTGAACTAACACCTGAATTAGATTAAAAACTTTGATGATTTTAATCACACATTTTCTGCCTAGGACAATATTGGAACTTGTGGAAGGTGATAACACAGTGCATTTATCGTGCATCAGGGAAATGTTAAAAGTAAAAATGCACACTTTTAGAATAGAAATACTTGTGCTGATGGTATTTGTGGGGAAAAAATATCCTGGAAAGAAAGATTTCAGGTAAATTTCAAACCTCGGTGTCAATGAATATTCGGAATGTTGTACTATATCTAGGAAAACCTAATGAGTTTGGGGTTTTTAAGGAAAATCAAAGGTTTCAATGCTTATTTTGATGTATGGTTAATTTACAAGCACTGGATTAAGATTTTGTACAATTTTTGCTGGTTTTCCCCTAATGCATGTGTTCAAAATATATTAGTAAGACAGATAGCATTGTTCCTCAGAGGCCACTGTGGTCCATCAGGTAAATAATTCATATTTTGTGCTGTATAAATACATAATTGTGTTTTCTGCAGTGAATGATAGAGGGTCCAAGTTTTCTCTCCTTTTATTAGCTTTACATAAGCATTAGGGACATCACTCCAGAGACAAAGGGGAGGGAACACAAAGCCTACTTTTAGATAAATGATGTACATTCTAACCCCTGTCTCTTTCTATATTTATTACAGACAAAACCGAACAACAGAAGAGAATATTTTCAAGGCTGTGAAGCCTAGCAATTAAAAATTAGAAAATGCCAGAATTAAGATTGCACTATGGGTTTTATATACATGTGCTTTCTCCCTCACCCATAGGAGTCATGCCTCAGCCAGTTCCTCAAATCCATATGTGAATACAGGAATATTAATACTCTCATCATCTTGGCTACCGCAGTCATTGCTCTGGTATCTATGGGCTTCAGAAATATGAATTAATTCATTCCCACAGTATCTTCATGGAGGGAGGTTACTTCCCAAGGTCACAACTGAGGATCTGCTGCATAAAATAAGCAAGGACCAAGTTTTCACTAATTTGGGTTGAATGACTAGAGGCCCTGAGGTCTTTTCCTTTTTTTTTCCAACAGAGTACTTAGCACTATATAGTATCCAGTATGGTCAAGAACAGCTCCAAGCATCTCTCAATGCAGCTGTAGAGGATTAGCATCTCTGCAAATCAGACCCTTGAGCACCAATATAGAAACCCAGAAAACAATCCAGTTTCCCTTAGCCATCTGGCTCTCAGTTTCATTTTAGTCAGATTATCCTCTTTCCCTTCCTTGCTCTGATAAAATGGCAGGCCCTAGTCAGATGTACAAGCAGCACATCATTGATCAAAATTCACAATCAGACCCTATACCAAAACACAGGGATCCTGGGTTGCTCAGAGAAAGATCTGTTTTTTTAACTTGGTCAGAGACAATATCTTTTCCCTTGGCAACAATGGATTTTTTTCTAGCTGGAACCTTCTGCAGAAATATTGAACCTGAGTCAGCCCTTTAGCATGGAAAATTTCAGCACCCAGAGCCGTGCCTGCCTGCAATATTACTTATCCTTTGACCTGTGGGCTTAGCTAATAACTAATACCTGTGCCCTTTCTGGGCTGTTTCTCAGAGGAAAATTTGATGTTATTAGTCAGATATTTTTTAAGTTTCTTCCTGTTTATCTGCATACAAAGTCATTTTTTTCTGAACACCACTGTGGAGGGAAAGGGAGTAGAGAAGAAAGCTCAGCCTCCTTTTTTTAGTGTGTGTGTTTGGTAAGCAGTTTTTCCTCCCACAGTCTGCAAGTTTGTCTTTGCCCCAGAGACCTTTCTGTTTTCCTTGTCAGTGCAGGACTACTGACCTTCCTTCCTACTGGCTTTCTGTGTCTCTCAAACACCACCACGGCTGCTGTAGTCAGACTCTTAGACTCCAAGCAACCACCCATTCCTGGTTGTAAGGTTGAGTAAACTTCTTTACATCAAGTGATGACGTATGGCCTTCTGGGTGCTGGACTGTAGCTTGAGTCAAAAAAAAGAACTTATCTTGCCTGACTTTAGAAGGCTACACCCGAATTAGTAAACCTAGGATCCCTTTGCAATTTACAGAGAGAAACAGGTGTTTCTGGAAGGCAATTCATTGGTTTTATTGTATATATTTACTTTGGGATGGAATGAAGCACTCTGTAAAAATGTTTCTTTTTCCCTATTAGCTATAAAGATAATTTAAAAAATCAGATCAGAGTTGCATATTTGGTCCGATGAATGTCATGTATCATACTAAGAAACAAAATCTTGCTCTGGATATGTCCTGGTGGAATGGACTACAGCTCAATTCCTTCCCTTCTCCTATCTGTTAAGATAAAAAATGGAGTTTTGCCCCTGAATCTAGAGCTCTGTTCAAACCTGCACCTAAGCATATGTGCACCTTGACCAATGGGCAAGTCTGCATTGGGATCTGCTCCTGAAAGGAAGCCAAATCTCCAAAGACCACCCCTTAGCTTTGTTATGCGAACTGCTGCTTTGGCTGGTAGCTTCTATTGTTTCCAGTTACTATGAAACGAAAAGCATCCCACTGCTCATTAATTAACATTAATTAAAGGGTCCTATCATTTCTATGTGCTTTATCAAGGTCTGTGATTGACAACAGTAATTACTATCTTCTACCATAAGAGTTTTTAATCTGAGGGCTAGAGTTGCCGTGTGGGTTGTTTTGTGTTTGTTTTTCAAACAGTTCAGCATTCTCCAAAACACAAAAAAATCCAGCATGAGTGCAGTATTATCATAGCTCTGGCATCGTTCAAGCAAGAGTCCTTATGGTTTTAAATGGAAAACATCTGCAAACAAGGTATGCCTCACAAATGGTTCTTGGCTTTGAAAGTTATCTTCCCTCTTTGTCTGGGTAAGGGCAAAATTTCTTGTTTTGCACAACTTTGGGTAGGTTGCTGGGTTGGTGATACATACTCCAGGTTTTTTGTTTATTATGCTTGTCAGATGGAGTTGCACGCTCACTGGTGCACTGACATCTGGAGAAAGGTTAGAATATTTTTAATTTTTGTATGCTTCTGGAGTAAGGTTAGTGTATAGTAGCTCTGCATGCATCTCTGAAAACTGGAAGAAAACAATTCTTTCAGATGGTTGAGGACACATTTTCATGCAGATGAGTGCAAAGCTTTTCTTCTTTTGCTTGTCTTCTGGGTTTTTATTAATGGGATTATAGAAGGTGTATTGGCCAAAGGTCATTCTTCTCTCTCCCACTTTCCTTTTCAGATGCAGAATATATTTATTTCACTTTCAGGACTGAAAGCTTCTGAGTGAACCTGAGATTCAGTGACCAGGAAAAGGGCAGGACACAAGGGAGCTGCAAAATTGGAGTTGTAGGATTAGCGAAGCAACAACTGACATTAACAGTGAGTCAATGAGCTATATGCGAATTCAGATAAAATCTAACAGTTGACAGAGGAACTAAGAGCAGGGAGATATTTGGAAACCCAATTTCAGATTTAGCCAGATGTCATATCAACCACTACACCTTTCGCAAGAGATCTGATTCCATTTTCTAGATGTCTGTCTCTAGCTCCTGCTCTGGCTAACTATGCAGCAGTTTATCACAGCCTTGCTTGCATGTCTGTTAGCCTTCAAAGAAAAGAAAATAAATTTGGTTCTTGTGTTGGTTCTAAGAAGAGGAAAAAATCCTTCAACAGCAGCAGTCTGTGGCAGCTTCATTCTGAGGAATAATGGGTAGGATAAAAATATCCTTTATCCCATTCAGTAAAGAGGGTCTTTGCCAGATGTGGAAGGGTTCATATCAAAGGAAAAGGTCTCCAAGGCTCAAGAGACTGGAGGAAATATTCTTAGATTACTTCTTCTCATCCATTCTAAGGAATAACAGGACCATGCTCCTTCCAGAGCCCCTGACTGCTGAGATTTGACATATATTCCAATTTTTTCAAGTTAGGTTTGTTTTTTTTTTTCTTCCATACTATTCTCAGATTTTAGGGAGGAAATGACTCTCCAGAGCCTTACTCCTTCAAAGGGGGCCCAAAGATGACTTATAAGAGCTGTTAACCTCTCCTATCTTGTCATGGTTTAACTCCAGTCAGCAACCAAGCCCCACACAGTTGCTCGCTCACTCTCCCCCCCTCCCCGGTGGGATGTGGGAGAGAAAGGGTAAAAGTAAGAAAACTCATGGGTTGAGATAAGAAAGTTTTAATAATTGAAATAAAATAATAATAATAGTAATAATAATAGTCATAATAATAGCAATAATAATAACAGTAATAATAATAATAAATTGTAATGAAAAGGACAACTACAAAAGAGAGAAAAGAACAAAACCCAGGAAAAACAAGTGATGCAACCGCTCACTGCCTGCTGACCGATGCCCAGCCAGTCCCCAAGCAGCAGTCACTGCCCCTCTGGCCAACTCCCCCCAGTTGATATACTGAGCATGATGTCATATGGTATGGAATAGCCCTTTGGCCAGTTTGGGTCAGCTGTCCTGGCTGTGCCCCCTCCCAGCTTCTTGTGCACGTGGCAGAGCATGGGAAGCTGAAAAAGTCCTTGACCAGTGTCAGCACTACTTAGCAACAACTAAAACATCAGTGTGTTATCAGCATTATTCTCATGCTAAATCCAAAACACAGCACTATGCCAGCTACTAGGAAAAAAATTAACTCTATCCCAGCCGAAACCAGGACATATCTTTATCTCCACCCACTGCTCTTCTTTCGTATTTTGACTTCAGTCGTCAGATTAAACATTTACTTTCTGTTCAATTTGCACTTTCCCTTTCATTTCAGAAGAGAAAACTCATTCCTCTGAATACCATTTCCTCATTTTTTTTAATAAGTTTATACTGTGATCTTCAAATGAAAATGAATATTATCTAAAGGAATTCTTACATGTGCGTTGAGAACAAACTAATAACTGAAGGAATGACAATAATTACACAGTATCCTTTACAGAGCAGCTCAGGTATGCCTGGCAGAAATTCACAACTTGTAAATGTCAATGATGTCACAAGGAGATTATATCACAAAGACATAAATGCTTTCTGATTCACTGGATGAAAAATTTAAGTGACCTGTGGTAGTCATTCAAAGTGGCCTTTTTGTGATGGGACAATCTAATTTTCTGTGAATGCTGATATTTAGGAATTGTTCTAGGTTGAACATTTGAATTATTTGTCAAATAAAATTGAATACAGTGATGGTTCAATAACGCAAATGTTTGCCTTTACCATACTTGCCACATTTCTTCCTAGTTCTGGAGGCCTAAAACTAAAAATCACAAGGATAAAAATATATCTAATTAGATATTTTTCATTACAATTATTATTAAAAACCCACCAACAACTCAATATTAATTTAAAAATAATTATTTTGCTCATTTTCACTACATGAAGGTTTATGGACAAAGCCTATTGCTAGATCTAACAAAATAATTAAGGATATTTATACTGTACCCAGTGTTCTAAACACAAAACTGAACCAGGTGAAAGGAATTAAGGCCATCTGCAAAACCAAAAACTTCTTTTGAATTGTCTTGTGTATAATAACATTGAATGATGAATTGAGTAGATTTCTGGGCCTACTCCACTACTAAAAAACTACCAAGAGTTAATTCAAAGACAAAATCAGTTTATAATAAGGAAAATAGTTCAGTACAGAAATATTATTTTTGGTTCTGTGTCTCTTCTGCTAATGGGTATGGAGAAAAAGGAATCAAAATCATTTCATATGTGCACAACAAAAGGAAAAAGAGAAATAGATAAAAAAATGATAAAATCAAATAAAATTCTGATTGGATATTAAGAAAAAAAAATAGTCTTGAAGGTGATCAAAGAACAAAGACGGTGATCCAAAACAAGGGTCCGGAGAGGTAGTGGAGTGCAAGCCTCCATCCTTGGAGATAGCCAGGATTTGGCAAGGTCCTGAACAACTACCACCATAGTCACTTCTTCTTTGAGGAGATAGCTCAACCAGGAACCCCATGATGTCCCTTCTAACCTGAATTATTCTATCATACTATGATTTTAAGTGAAACATCCTCCTTATTAGGTAAATTGTCCGTATGAATGCACAGGAGGAAATAGCATCATGCTTGGCAATGATCAGTGAGAAGCTTCTGGTTTGAAATGACAACAGGTGATGATGAAAATGTTTAGTGTTGCAGGATTTCATTTATGGTAATAGGACTTGTGCTTTTTTCTTAGGAGTGACTTCTGTTCATTTCCAGGACTCTCAAGCTATATCTGTGAAGATATGCCCCAGTGACAAATGGTTTCCTAGGAAGAAGACTGAGCAAGAATGTATTGGGAGAAAGAGCAGAGCACAATTCATCCATCACCAGCTTCTGACCCAGTGACCATGGTCACTGGATGTAGTTCTCTGCTATGCTGGGGATACACAGAAGATGACCCCATGTGTAAATTGACCCTGTCACTTTTGGAATAGATGCTTTTTATGTTCCTTCCCCTAATTCTTAGGAGGTTTGTTCCAGAATCTCATTCTTAAGGCTAAAAATTGTATAACATTCAACCAAATGGGACTTATTCCAAAATTGTCCTTTACAATACCTCCTTCTCTTTTGTAGTTGTTTTTTTGTTGTTGTTAGGCTGGTATTCTGTAGAGAACACTTATGGGTCCACTAAACCAGCCAGTTTTCTCCAAAACTAACAGGATGTCTGTTTGTCTGATCATCCTAGCAGCCTTTCTGTTCACTTGTTTGGACTGAACACTCCTCTTCAGCCAGGTACAATACAGTATCCCCTGTGGTGCTTGCAAAGACCTTGTATAATGGCCCTAATATTTACCCAGATCTACTGGAATATTTTATCTGCTATGCATTTTTGCAGGCACATCACATTGTAGTCATGCTGTAACTGGTAAAGCCCCTGGTCCTTCTCTCCTTTTGTATTTCAAACTGATTTTATAGCAGGAATCCTTGGGTTTAGTCCCTTCATCTTTTTCTACTGCAGAATGTCATTCAAATTGTAGTCTAAGTCCTCAAGGTCATCCATTGCTTCCTCTGTGTTTATCTTGATCTTCTTTGCTATTGATAATGCCCCTCAGATTTGCTTCAGTGACAAATTTCATTAGCATAGTCCTACTTTTTGTGCCAAAGTTCATTAATGAAAATACCCATTAAGTTGCAAGACCATTCCTCCACTGGTACTGTTCGTTCAGTAACCCCTGCTTTGCACACCACCATTGTTACAAAACCGTCTTTACTTATTTTTGTGGCTTCTTTTATTCCCTCCATCTATGTTCATTAGGAATTTTTCATGTGGCATTTATCAAAGATTTTGCTGCAGCCTAGGTAGGTTCAGCATATTGTACATCTTTTGTTCCCTAAATCAGTTAGTTACTTTATCAAAGATATACATTATGAAATTACAGCATGTGAAGCCTAAAAAATATAGCAGGAATGGATATGTACAGCAGAAAGTGGAATAATGTAAGTATAATACAAATGTCTTTTTCGTAACACTAAATTATTGTGTTGTGTGCTCTTTTAAAATAGTTTGGTTTGGTGCCCAGAGTTATTTTCACTAGCTTGTTACACCTCCAACAAAAGTAGAAATCTTTATTTTTGCACTTGTTAAGAGAAAACTAACCTGATTTCACTGAGCACAGCTGTCAGAACACTCAGACAGCAGGGGAAGTACTTCTCACTACCAATAAGCTCTGAGAAGTATTTTAAAGCAAAGCTTTAATTACATTTGTCATTTCTGAGTCTCCAGTCCAAAAGTGTTAAAGTAGAATTTTAAGCAGAGAAATTATTTTTGATGTTGCAGCATGAACACAATGCAGTTACCACGCTGAGATTTCTACCTTTTCAGAAAAGCAAGCGGGAGAAAATTTAGGCCTAAAAAGCATGCTATGTGTAAGTAAATGAACTACGAATATGCTGATATTGGAAGTTGCCTTATTACCCAGAAGTCTAAATTAACTTTATATTTTATCAGAGAAAAACACAGAGATGTTATTTTTGTTAAGCTGAAACATTTGGTCTATAAATTACAATTAGGTTAGTAAGCTACCTGAAAATCAAGTTGTAGTAATAAAAGCACAGTGCTAAGTGAACATTTTGTTCATGCAAGCATGGGATACCCTGCATTAAACAAGCCTGAGCTAGGAGATGTGTGGAGAATACAAACACGTCCCCCAGTGTGCTGTGCTGGACCTGTGACTGCCTGAGATAATTTTTAAGTAACTGGCCCTACCTAATTTGATAGTGAGGTAGGTTGGTCCCATACCTGTTGTGAAAGTGGGAGATGTTAGCAGATGAGGCACATTCAATGAGAAGAGAGATAATGCCAATGACATTGGCAGCAATGGAGCACAGTGTCAGACTCTGGAAAACAGGCTCATCTGAGTGGACAATGGGCACCCAGATGATGATGAAGGTAGTCCTGAAAGTGGGACTACCTGAAAGCAGGTAATCCTGCTTGTCTTGAGAAACTATCAGGTGCAAAGGCATGATGGACGGGAGGGCATGTCAAAACAATAAGCCAGTAAGGGAGCTGAAAAGTTATAAATGTTCCAGTGATTTGATGATGATGTTATTGGAGGTGATTTGAAAGGGCAGAATATGAGTGTTTAATGTCCAAAACATCTTGAGCACTGTAACTGTCCAGTGCGTGCGTTTAAGCAGAGGATTGGGCTTGCTTCCACATAGGACATGAAGATGACATGCATAGTGTCCTAGAGATGGTCCCACGGTTGCTGCAGGAGGGAAGAATGACTTTGTCTTCATCACATTGTAGGCACTGGGCATAAGCTCTGATTTACCTACTTTGGCACAGAAAGTTTGTATTGATCTGTGGCAACTCTTGCCGCAAATCAAGAGAGGTTGCTGTTTAGAGAAGGGCTGAGGTCCTCCTTTCACTTTCAAATGTTTTATAGTTTCTCTGTGCTGGACAAAATTTTCTTTTTTCTTTTTCCTTTCCAAATTATCAGGCTGCTAAGCTGAATAAAATGAATGAGTTTTGCTTTTAAACATTTTGGGTAATTTATATTCTTTTTGCAAGTGCACAGTTTTAATCACATAAATAACTCACAACTCTCTGTCCAGACCAACCTGTAGGGCTTTAAGCCTTCTTTATACGCCATTTTAAGCCTACCCAGTAGGGGAGTCTGTCTCTTCTCAACTGCTGCCACAAGTCGATGTGCCTGGTCAGCATGATACTATTGTAAAGACAGTGTGTACAATCCTTGGATGTGTGATAGCTCTGGTATGAGAAGTCTGGCACACCGCAGGAAAGAGCAAATTCCCTTTGCTGGTGTGATACTGCGATGGTTGGACTGTAGTCAGAAATGTATAATCATGAGAAAGCCCTGCAATGACAAAAGAAACTTATAAATGTCTACCTGGCTTCACTGGGTCCTGTTGCAATCAATTGTTCCAGGTATTGAATGGAAGACAGTGCAAAAGCAGCTTCTACATACTCAAAATATCTGTCAGCCTGATCTCCCCCTGCCTTAAGACACTCTCCATATGTAACCTTAAAGACATTGAACGGAAACCCCTTCTTTTTGAAGTTTATAAAATCCTGATCTAGTCCACTGTTTGGTTCTGCAAAATCCTGATTTAACAGCTGTTAACAGCTGTTGACAACCAAGCATGTCAGCATTTGGTGAGGTAAAAGCACTAAACAAATCGAAAGTTTGAAAGCAAAAAAGGATTTTTCAATAACGTCATGGATCTAGTGGTAGAATATAAAGAGGTAAATGTAGTGGGGAATGTGGAGACTGACACTAGAACTCAGCACTCACAGTAGTACTGAGCTTTGAAAATAGTTTTCTTTTTTATTTTTTTTTAATTCTTATTTTTATGTTAATGGCCCAGATATTCTGAGTAGGCTTCTGTCAGGTTCCAGACCTGATGGTATAAGGACCAGAGTTGTACTAATATATGTCCAGACACATGTCCTCACTGTTAGGGAAACCCAAAAATTCTAATTCTGGCACCTCCGTCTTTAATACATGTACTACGTGTGATATAGGATTGGAATATGTATGTATAGCCCTGGAGGCCGGCTGAGATTTCCTTTTTCCTCTCTTCACTTACTCTAGCCTTAAGCATCCCCCAGCCTGCTATGTGCAATATACTCCTACATTATCTATTACTAGCAGGTTTTTGCTATGTTGTGAAGCTGATGCTTCAATGTGCGTGTTCCTTGTACAAACTCAGAGAACTGATAAATGCAGTTTCCAAGGATGCAATTCCAATGGAAAAGGAAGGAAAAGAGCTGGCAGTTTCTCTGAGAAAATGATATTACAACAATGCAAACTATCCCAACAGAGAGTAAGGATAAGAAGCGTAGTAAGTGGCCAACTTGGTTAACTCATGAGCTCACTTCAAACACAGCAAAGAATAGTGAGTTTTCAGTGACAAAACTGCAAAAGTCAAAGCACTGGCTGTGAAGTAACTTGCAAGAGAAATTAAAAGTAAGAAATATCATTCTATGCTTGTGGTAGGAAGGGAGAGAATTTTTTATCTGCTCCTCGGCTGAGTGAAAGCTATCAACAAATGATGCCAAGAACAGCTTAATGTTCAGTGTTTGGGGTTTGTGCTAGTCTTCACTAAAAATGCCAGCAGTAGGAGGTAGCGAGCACAAACAATACCCGGTGAAAAAGCATGGATTTCTGACTTATAATAGGCAAAAAGTAGATTAAAGTATGTTCTTAAATTGATGTTTTAAGCCAGTGTATTGGGCCTGGCTGAGATGGAGTTAATCGTGCCCATAGCAGCCCTCATAGTGCTGTACTTTGTGTTGGTAGCTAGAAAGGTGTTGATAACACAGCAGTGTTTTGGCTACTGCTGAGCAGTGCTCGCACAGCACCAAGGCTGTCTCTCCAACATTTCCCCCCCTCACCAGTAGGCTGGGGGTGGGCAAGATCTTGGGAGGGGACATAGCCAGGACAGCTGATCCAAATTGACCAAAGGGATATTCCCTACCATATGATGTCAGCTCAGCAATAAAAGCTAAGAGAAAGGAGGAGGAAAGGGGGGCATTTGTTATTTACTTTTGTCTTCCGGAGAAACCACTATGCGTACCGAAGCCCTGCTTCCTGGGAAGTGGCTAGATATTGCCTGATGATGGGAAGTAGAGAATAAAATCTTTGTTTTCCTTCTGCTTCTGTGCATGGCCTTTGCTTTTGCTTTTTATTAAACGGCCTTTATCTTGACCCATGAGGTTTTTTCCATCTCATTTTCTTCCTGCTTGTCCTGCTGAGGAAGGCAGTGATAGTGCGGCTTGGTAGCACCTGGAGTCCAGCCAAGGTCAACCCATCAGAGCCAGCTTGGCATTATGAGTTTAGTCCTCAGGTATCTGAAAAAAAATATTTTATGTAACCTGAGGACCATTATTGTTTATCTTTCAGAATTTTGTAGAGGATGGGTGTGATGGTAGAAGAAATGTGGAAAAGAGTGAAACTGTGCCACTCTTCTTAAAGTGGCTAAGAATGGAATTATGGACCAGACAGCTTAAATTCAATCCCCAGGAATAATAATAAAAAAAAGGCATATAGTATGATTATTTGTAAGTATCTGGAAGATAACAAGGAGATGAGCAGCAGATAACAGAGATTTGTCAAGGACAACTTGTGTCAAACCTATCTACTTTGCTTCTGCAAATAAAATAACAGACACCATAGGTAGAGTAAGAGCAGTAGATGCCAGATAACCTGATTTTAGGGCTTATTCTGGTATAAGTCAAAGATGTTGAACTGATTTCCTCCACAAGAAAATGTACCTTGTTATATCTAGTCCAGTTAAGCAGTTTCAGTAGAGTATCATTATAACTTGGAGACGTGAACACAGAAGCAACAAATCTTTGGTAGCTTGGAATGAGCAGAAGTAAACGGACATAACAGGATAAATAAAATATTATTGAGGAAATATGTTGCATCTGAAATTTAGTGTATGATTTTAATAACAGCTATACAAAAGAAATATTTGCAAAAAACTGTGAGAGAACCTTGGGCTTCTCAGTGGGTACATTTTTTAACACAAGGGTATCAGAAACAGGTAATCACATTTTCATGTCCCCTGAAGTTTTTTCTCAAGGTGAATATCTAAAAATAGAGACACCAAAAATCACTAGTAATTTCCAATTTGATCGTTATTAATTTTTAAACCTACATAAAATTTTACTAAGTTTAATAGAAGCTATTTCTGAATGAGACTTCTTTTTTTTTTAATTGAATAACAAAAGGTGTCTGAGACATCTGTACTGCTTTGATACACATGAATCAGAACTTATTAGAGGTCCTTAGCTGTCTGGAATTAGCAGTTTTGGGATTTGAATCTAAACTCAGAACCTACATTTGTGTTGTGGTTTAACACTAACTGGCAACTAAGCACCACACAGACGCTCGTTCACCCTCCCCCGCTCCAGTGGGATGCGGGAGACAATTGGAAAAAGAAAGTAAAACCTGTGGGTTGAGATAAAGGCAGTTTAGTAGGACAGCAGAGGGAGAGAAAATAATAATAATAATAATAATAATAATAATANAATAATAATAATAATAATGATAAAAGAATATACAAAACAAATGATGCACAATGCAATTGCTCACCATGCACCGACTGACGCCCAGTCAGTCCCGGAGTTGGCCCCCCGGCCAACTCCCCCCAGTTTATATACTGAGCATGATGTCATATGGTATGGAATAGCCCTTTGGTCAGTTTGGGTCAGCTGCCCTGGCTGTGCCCCCTTCCAGCTTCTTGTGCACCTGGCAGAGCATGGAAAGCTGAAAAGTCCTTGACCAGTGTCAGCACTACTTAGCAACAACTAAAACATCAGTTTTCTGTCAATATTATTCTCATGCTAAATCCAAAACACAGCACTATGCCAGCTACTAGGAAGAAAATTAACTCTACCCCAGCTGAAACCAGGACAATTTGGCATTGACTAAACTGGCAATGGAAACAGTTGGAAGTTGCAACCCACCCTATATGTTCACTAGTAGGTGGTCTGTAAATATTGGCTCCCATGGATCCCATTCTTCTGGATGCTGCAATACAGCTTCTCATATGACAGATTTTGAAGGTTTCTTCAAATGTTTAGGAAGGTCTAACCTCTTCACCTGATCTAAGTTTTCTACCTTTTTTTTTTTTAAATGAAAAAAAGCTTATGGCTTACAGGGGATTATTTTGCACTATAGAACCCTGTTCTCTTTTCCACCGAGAAATCTCAAGCCATTTGATACCTTAACTTCTACCACAGCTTAAACTAATAGTAAAAGTATCAGCGGCACATATTCTCTAAATATTTATACTGAAGTTCAATGATGATTTCAGGGGAAAAATGTTTCTAATTAGTATTTCAATAAATATTCTGGAACCATGGTTCTTAGCAGGGATAATGCAGGAATTTTTAACTATAAAGGGAAGTAAAAGTACTGAGTTTCAATACACAGTTTCAGGAGGAGGAGGAGGAAGAGGTGAAGGAGGGGAGAACGCACACTGGAGCAGAGAAAAACTGTGAGGAGGAAGGAGTGGCAGAGAGAAACAGCGATGTACTGACTGTAAGCTCCCGTTCCCCATCCCCTTTGCATTGTTTGGAGGGGTAGAGGGGTCTGGAGTGAAAGAGTGAAGTTGAGCCTGGGAAAGCGGATCTTTTAATATTTGTCGTTTTGATTCTTTCTACCCCAAATTATTTTAATTGGTAATAAATTAAACTAATTTTCCCCAAGTTGAGCCTGGTTTTCCCATGACGATAAGTGATCTCCCTGTCCTTATCTGAACCCACAAGGCTTCTGAGTCCTTTTTTTCTTATTTTCTCTCCCCTGTCCCACTGAGGTGGGGTGTGAACAAGAGCCTGAGTGGGAGTTTTGCTGTTAGCTGGGACCAACCCACTACAATCTGCAAGGTCATGAGGAAGTATAACAGCAGATTAGAAAAGCCAGCAGTAAATGTTCAAACCTGTGCTGAGCAGGAAGGCCAGGACACCGAGCCTTTGCATCACTCTTGGATTCATATTATCAAAAGCTGAAAATAGCAATCTCTAGGGAGAGCATGAATAACTTTAAGGAAGGATGGTGCTGTGGCTGAATCAACCTTCATTACTTCACCCGTGTTCAGGAGGAAAGTATTACTGACAGGTGCCCTAGAACTATATTCATATGTATAATTGCATTGGGTGTGCTTATGTATCACATCAAATTAAGCACCAGTGGTTTTTGTTAGCACTTCAGAAAAACTCCACTGTTAAGATTTTTTTTGCTACTTTTAACGAAATCTCCTAGTATTATTCACTTTTGTGTTGTTAAATGCTTGAAACAGCTGTATGACACTATTCTCTGGAGCAATGGTAAGCTGGTAAAGCAGAAGGCAGTTAATATGACTGAACTGTGTTTCCTTGTTTTGTTTCTTTTTTTTTTTCTGATTCCTTTGTCTCTATTGGAGGGTTGAGGAACATAACAACATTTTATTTCAATATTGTCATGATGATGGATACATATTTGGAAAAGATTTTCTGGAATATAGAGAGTGATAGAAAACATTTCTTCTATCTGTACCCAGGAAAAGATATTAGGGTATGGACTCTCTGAACCAGACCCTGTGCCTCCACAGCAGACATTTCTGCACATCTGTACAAGGTGGAAGGTAGCAGATCTGGAAACTAGACTCTTCTAAATCAATAAATTTTTCTCAAGTAAAACAGAGACAAAACAGAAGTCACCAAGTTTCTACTCCCCCATCATTTTTCTAAAGAATTCACATGGTCTCCTTAGAAAAAGAAGTTATTGCTTTCTGAGAATGACAAGACTCTATCTCTATAACCTCTGTTTGCTTCTTTTTTGATATATTATTTTCAAGGAACAGTACTATCTGCATGCCACGTGGCCCAACCATTGCTTCCCCCAAGAGTATGGATGATGAACTTACGTTGTGTGCTGCTCTTCAGAAACTGGTCAGACACTACCACTTTCTCTGAATGATAGTATGGATAAAAGCATTTTCCTGAAGTATACCTCGAAGCTTTGGAAGGAAGGGTTCTTACTAGCATTGGGCCAGTGATCTGACACGATGGGAGAGAACTAGCCGTTGCACCTTTTCTCTGGCCAGATGCAGAGCTGAAAGATGCTGTGTTAGCCTCTGTGATACGGATGGCTGCTTACTCAGCCCAAAGTGCAGAGGCAGGGTTGGACTCAGGGAATGGTATGTATCAGACCACTACATATGAGCTCGTTGGCTTGGATATCTTTATAGTGAACACAGAGAAACAGAGAAGCCTAGGACAAGGTTCTTCTCATTCTGAAACATACCTATCCCCCCAAAATCACAACAAGTCCCTATATCTCTCCCTTGATTATAAAGCTAAAACGTAAATTCCAATAATGTACTTTTCTAAATTTTAATGTGACAATCTCAGCTGTGGACATCCTCAGCTGAAATGGAAGTATGTACACTTTCCTTCATTTAGCCTTTTCTCCCTATTTTCTCACAGTGATTAGGACCACCAAAATCGCTGTGGTCCCACATTTTAAGAACAGATTCTACTTTCTGGCAGTTCAGTAATATGCTCTAGCAGTCTTTGACAGGGAGTCTATGCAACGTGTAGGTGATGAGGCCCACATCTTTTGAATCTAGTGCCTTATCTGCAAGCTTTCTTCATCCTGTCACATAAATAAAGATTGTAAACTATTATATTCACAAAAAAAAAAATCTTACCTGTTTCCCCTAACTGCCTATTCAATTGTAGCTGTTAAAATCATGTGTGATTTGATTCTCTCTATGGAATTATTCTCTTTTAAGAATTTAAAAAAAAAAAAGAACAAAATCCCCCAAGAGATAATCTACATCTCAGAGTGAAAAATTCAAAAGTAACTACATGGCTAGCTGCTTCAGTGGAGGAATAACTCTGCTGGAAAAAAATTTTTGACTAGATGAGCACTCCCTTTTATTTCAGGGATCATACTGGGAAATGACGAATGAGCCCATCATGGCTAAAGGCAGAAGCTTCCCTAAATGGCCATTGGCAGCACTCTTTTCCAAGCTCTTCACACAAACTCCTAAAAACCTTGGTGATATTGGTAATTAGAAGATTTCCAGGTGCCTGAACTATCTACATTTCTCGCTACTTGTAGTCAGCATAAATCTATTAGGTGAACAAACATATCTTTCCCATCTGCAGAGTGCATCATTCTGAAAGTGGCTGAAAGTGAGCAGTTATGGCGAAAATTGTTTTGAAAAATGCCCAGACATTATACCAGCACAACAGACGTCCTTCAGTTTTTTTCCAGTGCTCAGACACAAAAAGAACTGTGGGTCGAAAAAACATTCTGGTAGATGACATCTAAGTAAATATGCCCATAATATATTCTGGTTTTCTTTATATTGTTACCTACAGTAAAGCCATAACAAGACCTACACAGCTTTCTGTAGTTTTAAATTCCATTCTGAAGCAGTCCTTAGCATGAAACTTTTCTAGAAATCTTAAATTTTCTATTTACTTCTTTCTTGACACAATTATGTCTAAGCTCCAAAGACAAGCAGTGTCAAAGCTTTTGAGATGTTGTGCAAATAAGCCTTGCAATGGGACCTTCAGCCTTGAATTAGGTAATTGGTTCTCAGCCTTCAACTAGGTAATCACTTCTCCAGTCAGGGCACTGGGAGAATTAGCCTGTTAGCTGACAGTATGCCTTATGCTGTATTACTGCAGGATGATGTCAAAAAGGGTTGGCCTTCTCACCACAGGTTCTGTCTCTTTAGCTTCTCTTGCAAATCTCATGTTCATGTAGCCATAAGGTAAATTAGTTTAGCTTGATGATGTGATATAGATGTAAGTCATCACGAAAAAGCCTTCCTTTAGATCAGTTTGTGGAGCCAGCTTACTCACAATTACAAGATCTAATGAAAGAAAGGGCTGGAAATGAGTAGTGGCAACTAGGAAAAGAGTGGGATTTCCTTTCTGAAGGTAGCCTGAAGTTCGAAAAGTGCTCTTTCATACTTAAAGACAAGATCTCGAGTTATCAGACTTGAAATCCTGAGATATCCAAGGTGAGAATACTGAAGAAGCAGTCTTGGCACCTAGCCAACTGCTGCTTGGGAGCATCACTTGGTGGTAGATGTCTAGGCATCAAAGGCTTTGTTTCGTGTATTTAGGTACCATGTGGAATGGCTGCCAGAAAGACACTGGAATCAAAATAGCCCTCCATCCACCCTGTCTTCCAGTGGGAGAATCCTCAAAATCTGTTTTGAGGTAACCTAGCTGTCCTCTACAGAGAAGCCTGGAGTCCACTCAGTGCTGTAGAATCCAGCAATGTATGCTTCAAATGAGCATGAGCAGGTCTCCAGCTATTTCGTCTGCTTTTGAAGAGGAAAATCACAAAAGATTTTTTCATAGAATTATCAAATCATGGAATAGTTTGGGTTGGAAGGGACCTTCAAAGCTCATCTAGTTCCAACCCCCCTATCAGGAGCAGGGACATCTTTCACTAAATCAGGTTGCTTAAAGTCCCATCCAACCTGACCTTGAACATTTGCAATGATGGAGCATCCACAGCTTCTCTGGGCAACCTGTTCCAGTGTCTCACCACCCTAATTGTAAAAAATGTCTTCCTTATATCTAATCTAAACCTACCTTCTTTTCTGTTACCCTTGTCTTAACACTGCCGGCCCTGGTAAAAGGTCTCACTCCATCCTTCTTATAAGCTCCCTTTAAGTATTGAAAGGCTGCAATAAGGTCTTCCCAGAACCTTCTCTTCTCCAGACTGAACAACCCCAACTCTCTCGGCCTTTCTTCATATGAGAGGTGCTCCAGCCCTCTGATCGTCTTCGTGGCCCTCATCTGCAGCCACTCTAACAGGTTCATGTCTTTCATGTGTTGGGGACCTCAGAAGTGGATGCAGGACTCCAGATGGGGTCTCACGAGAGCAGAGTAGAAGGGGAGAATCACCTCCATTGACCTTCTGGCCACTCTTCTTTCTATGCGTCCCAGGACATGGTTAGCTTTCTGGGCTGCGAGAGCGCATTGCTGACTCATGTCCAATTTTTTATCCATCAGTATCCCCAAGTCCTCCTTCACAGGGCTGTTCTCAATCTGTTCATCACCCATCTGTATCGATACTGGGGGTTGCCTCAACCCAGGTGCAGGACCTTGCACTTGGAATGGAATGGAATGGCATGGAATGGCATGGAATGGAATGGAATGGAATGGAATGGACTATTTCAGTTGGAAGGGACCTACAAAGATCATCTAGTCCAACTGCCTGACCATTTCAGGGCTGACCAATTTAAAGTGTGTTATTAAGGCCATTGTCCAAATGCCTCTTAAACACCAACAGGCTTGGGGCAATGACACTTCTCTAGGAAGCTTGTTCTAGTGTTTGACACCCTCTCAGTAAAGAAATGCTTCCTAATGTCCAGTATAAACCTCCCCTGGTGCAGCTTTGAACCATTCCCACATGTCCTATCACTGGATACCAGGGAGAAGAGATCAGCACCTCCCTCTCCACCTGCCCTCTTCAAGAAGCTGTAGAGAGCAACGCGGTCACCCCTTAGCCTCCTTTTCTCCAAATGAAACAAGCCCAAAGTCCTTAGCCGCTCCTCACAGGACATTCCTTCCAGCTCTTTCACCAGCTTTGTTGGCCTCCTCTGGACACATTCAAGGACCTGAACATCCTTCTTAAATTGTGGGGCCCAGAGCTACATACAGTATTCAAGATGAGGCTGCACCAATGCTGAATACAGCAGGCTAATCACCTCTTTTGACTGGCTGGTTATACTGTGCTTGATGCACCCCAGGATGTGGTTTGCCCCCTTGGCTGCCAGGGCACACTGCTGACTCACATTGAGCCTGCTGTCAACCAGCACCCCCGGATCCCTTTCTGCA
>VYZW01020978.1:22081-42261 GCA_013401315.1 Balaeniceps rex | reverse complement strand
GATCATCTAGTCCAACTGCCTGACCATTTCAGGGCTGACCAATTTAAAGTGTGTTATTAAGGCCATTGTCCAAATGCCTCTTAAACACCAACAGGCTTGGGGCAATGACACTTCTCTAGGAAGCTTGTTCTAGTGTTTGACACCCTCTCGCATGGAATGGAATGGAATGGAGAATGGACTATTTCAGTTGGAAGGGGGGCAATGACACTTCTCTAGGAAGCTTCCCAACTTGGAATGGAATGCTAGTGTTTGACACCCTCTCGCATGGAATGGAATGGAATGGAGAATGGACTATTTCAGTTGGAAGGGGGGCAATGACACTTCTCTAGGAAGCTTCCCAACTTGGAATGGAATGCTAGTGTTTGACACCCTCTCGCATGGAATGGAATGGAATGGAGAATGGACTATTTCAGTTGGAAGGGGGGCAATGACACTTCTCTAGGAAGCTTCCCAACTTGGAATGGAATGCTAGTGTTTGACACCCTCTCGCATGGAATGGAATGGAATGGAGAATGGACTATTTCAGTTGGAAGGGGGGCAATGACACTTCTCTAGGAAGCTTCCCAACTTGGAATGGAATGCTAGTGTTTGACACCCTCTCGCATGGAATGGAATGGAATGGAGAATGGACTATTTCAGTTGGAAGGGGGGCAATGACACTTCTCTAGGAAGCTTCCCAACTTGGAATGGAATGCTAGTGTTTGACACCCTCTCGCATGGAATGGAATGGAATGGAGAATGGACTATTTCAGTTGGAAGGGGGGCAATGACACTTCTCTAGGAAGCTTCCCAACTTGGAATGGAATGCTAGTGTTTGACACCCTCTCGCATGGAATGGAATGGAATGGAGAATGGACTATTTCAGTTGGAAGGGGGGCAATGACACTTCTCTAGGAAGCTTCCCAACTTGGAATGGAATGCTAGTGTTTGACACCCTCTCGCATGGAATGGAATGGAATGGAGAATGGACTATTTCAGTTGGAAGGGGGGCAATGACACTTCTCTAGGAAGCTTCCCAACTTGGAATGGAATGCTAGTGTTTGACACCCTCTCGCATGGAATGGAATGGAATGGAGAATGGACTATTTCAGTTGGAAGGGGGGCAATGACACTTCTCTAGGAAGCTTCCCAACTTGGAATGGAATGCTAGTGTTTGACACCCTCTCGCATGGAATGGAATGGAATGGAGAATGGACTATTTCAGTTGGAAGGGGGGCAATGACACTTCTCTAGGAAGCTTCCCAACTTGGAATGGAATGCTAGTGTTTGACACCCTCTCGCATGGAATGGAATGGAATGGAGAATGGACTATTTCAGTTGGAAGGGGGGCAATGACACTTCTCTAGGAAGCTTCCCAACTTGGAATGGAATGCTAGTGTTTGACACCCTCTCGCATGGAATGGAATGGAATGGAGAATGGACTATTTCAGTTGGAAGGGGGGCAATGACACTTCTCTAGGAAGCTTCCCAACTTGGAATGGAATGCTAGTGTTTGACACCCTCTCGCATGGAATGGAATGGAATGGAGAATGGACTATTTCAGTTGGAAGGGGGGCAATGACACTTCTCTAGGAAGCTTCCCAACTTGGAATGGAATGCTAGTGTTTGACACCCTCTCGCATGGAATGGAATGGAATGGAGAATGGACTATTTCAGTTGGAAGGGGGGCAATGACACTTCTCTAGGAAGCTTCCCAACTTGGAATGGAATGCTAGTGTTTGACACCCTCTCGCATGGAATGGAATGGAATGGAGAATGGACTATTTCAGTTGGAAGGGGGGCAATGACACTTCTCTAGGAAGCTTGTTCTAGTGTTTGACCCCCTCTCAGTAAAGAAATGCTTCGAATGGAATGGAATGGACTATTGCAGTTGGAAGGGACCTACAAAGATCATCTAGTCCAACTGCCTGACCATTTCAGGGCTGACCAATTTAAAGTGTGTTATTAAGGCCATTGTCCAAATGCCTCTTAAACACCAACAGGCTTGGGGCAATGACACTTCTCTAGGAAGCTTGTTCTAGTGTTTGACACCCTCTCAGTAAAGAAATGCTTCCTAATGTCCAGTATAAACCTCCCCTGGTGCAGCTTTGAACCATTCCCACATGTCCTATCACTGGATACCAGGGAGAAGAGATCAGCACCTCCCTCTCCACCTGCCCTCTTCAAGAAGCTGTAGAGAGCAACGCGGTCACCCCTTAGCCTCCTTTTCTCCAAATGAAACAAGCCCAAAGTCCTTAGCCGCTCCTCACAGGACATTCCTTCCAGCTCTTTCACCAGCTTTGTTGGCCTCCTCTGGACACATTCAAGGACCTGAACATCCTTCTTAAATTGTGGGGCCCAGAGCTACATACAGTATTCAAGATGAGGCTGCACCAATGCTGAATACAGCAGGCTAATCACCTCTTTTGACTGGCTGGTTATACTGTGCTTGATGCACCCCAGGATGTGGTTTGCCCCCTTGGCTGCCAGGGCACACTGCTGACTCACATTGAGCCTGCTGTCAACCAGCACCCCCGGATCCCTTTCTGCAGAGCTGCTCTCCAGTCACTCCTCTCCCAGTTTATATTTGTGCCTGGCGTTCGTTACTCCATCTTAGGTAAAGAATCTGGCATTTTGACTTGTTAAAGGCATTAACTTGGCCTTGTTGAACCTCATGAGATTTGCATGAGCCCTCTCCTCAGGCCTGTCAAGGTGCCTCTGGATGGCATCCCTTCCCACAAGCAAATCAACTGCACCACTCAGAGTGGTGTCATCTGTAAACTTGCTGAGTGTGCACTCAGTCCCACTGTCTATGTCATTAATAAAGATATTGAACAGTACTGATCCCAGTACAGACTCCTGAGGGATACCACTTGTTACTGATCTCCATTTGGACATTGAGCCATTGACTGTAACTCTTTGGATGTGGCCATCCAGCCAACTCATCAATTGAATGGGGCAGGGTACAGGTAGATCTCTCTTGGAGATCTTTGATATTGCTTGATGTAAAAATTGGATTTGCATGCAAGAAGCTTATCGGAGGCACTGAAGCTATATCCTCATGAGAGTTTGCCATTCAGTGTGTCCTGTCAGGTAAAATGTGGGTAAACCCATGTGATGAAACCCATACTAATGTCCTTGCTTCCCTCAAGAGTTATCTGCAACAGGTACCACTAGAGAGACTGAGGCAAATTCACTTCCAGATTAGCCATTAGTCTTTTAATTCACATTCTCATTTTGGAAGTGAGAGAACCTGGTGCCTAAATCAGACAGAGTTTTGGCTTTCGAAATCAGGTATCTCATCTCCTACACGGTCTTTATTCTTGGAGGGACACATGCTTATGTTGTTCATTCCTTCAGCATCCTATTCCCTTCTTCCTTCACTGCAGTCTGGCAAGTGTTGGACTTCAGACATCTTCAGAGTGCATCTACATGACCAGGTGAAACAGTGCTTAAATATCTTGTTTCAAGGTCTATAGGTTAATGCCTTGAATCTGAGCTCGAAGAAGCTCATTGGATATAAACTGATAGAAGCTTTTAGGTACCTTTGTGTAAGTCCTGCTATTAACCATTGCATAGGTGTCATCTTTATGGCCATTTTGAGAACATCAGAAGTGCCTAAATGGTAGACTTAGGTGGTTACACCTCTGAGGTGACATCTTTGAGGATGTGAAATGAAATTAATACTTGGTTTGCTACAGTCTTCTGTGGAGACTTTGCAATTCATGGGAAACACCTATAAACTAACTGCCTCCCCCCATTTAAAAGTCTGTGATACACATATTGAATTTTTTAGACAAGATATACTTAACAGGTAATTAATCTTTGCATTGCTTAAGAATTTTCAACTGTAGGAACATCCTGAGCCGCTAGATCCACTCTGATGCTTTCATGCAGTCATGTCATATAGCAGTATGACATGAGCATATCAAGCTCCATCTCAAAACAAGATTTCTTTTGGCTCTCAGCACTGAAATTAGGACATACCTCCTAAATCTTTCTCTACTAATGAGACATTTTCTTCTAATTTCTACTGGAAATTAATTCAAAGACGGTTTTGTGCTTAATTTCCATTAAAATAGTCCATTAGATTACATACATTCCCTCTTTTCCTGAGGTTGCTCACCATTCTCCATCTCTTCAGTCCCCATCTTCAAGTGTATTTATAGGTTTCAGGCTACCTCTCTGTTTTAATTTTGTCAGTTTTTACAAGTCCATTCTCTTGCTCTTTGCTCACAAGACGAGCTCCGTGTTCCGTATAGTATTCTATCAGCACCTGCTCCAATCTGAATTCAGCATTTGGAACATGGGTCATCAGGATTGTAAACAATATTCCAGAAGAGGTTTCTCTAGTGTCTGTCACAGTGTAATTAATAGCTGTAAATCGCCACTGGTCATACCTTCATTACTCAGCATATCCCAAGATTTTGTCGATGTTTTTCATGGTCTCATCATCCTAGCAATTCTTTATGATCTTGTGATTTACTGAAAAACAAAAGTCTCTTCTCCCTCTCTGCCTCTCCTTGTTACTACTGAAGAAATCTCTTCCAGACACAAGCTCAAGACACTGATTCACATCCTTCCCAGGTGGGCTCATTATTTTGGACCCTTTAATTTCCTTGCAAAGGAGTTTGGCATTTCCATGAGAAGCACTGCCAGAAACTCACCAAGCTGCTTCTTCAAATCTACACTGCCCTTGTATAGAGTTAACTCCTGGTTCTTGAATCTGCTGCAGGGGTTGGGGACCTAAAAGTTAGCTTGTCATGGAGAATTAAAACAAAGTCAATATCCTCTCAGAAGGTGTCTAGAAAAGCTTCACTGTGAAATGTGCCTATTGCTTTATCTCAGTCATTTAACAAGCTATTAGTAGTTTAGTCTAGCAGAGGAAACAACTTAACTGAACCGCTTAAATAACATTAGCAGTTCCACGCCAAAGAGGTCAAGTTCAGGAGAAGAAGATTGAATCTGCCGCCTTAAGAATCATTCACTGCTGGAAGGCAGGAAAAAGGAGAGAGTTTAAGCAGTAATGAACCCCTGAACAGGCCTTAAGTAATAATGGAAATAAAAAATCTAGCGTGCTTCCTAGATTTTCTCCTACGAAATCCAATTGCAGACTTGGGATGTTAAAAAAAGCACAAAGACCTTGACTATGTAGGTTAATAAACATCTCAAACTTGTCTCCTGAATGCTGGAAAAGAGAGAAATGCCTGATGGATTTCATCTTGGGATCAATAACAGGTTAAATATATATTTTTTATTCCTTTTTGACCTATAACTCTAACAAGCCATTGGACCCTTCTTGACCATTTTTCATTGGAACCTTCCTGAATCACTCATCAACCTAAGACAATTCTCCTAGAAAGGTGAAGGTAACAAGAAACACACAGCTGCACAGACTAGTTTAGGAGTTGATAGTGCTGAAGTCACTCAGCATACGTGCTTTCCAGGGCCACTACTAGCTAAAGAATTTTCTTGGCATGATCCGTGACAGTGGGAGCAATGCCAGAGTCCTGAGGATTAGGGAAGTGTTTTGCATAGGTTTACACTCAGCAGTCTTTCTCTCTGTAACGGTGTCACTTTGTCCTCATGGACCTGCTAGATCTTTAGCTCAGGCGTGGAAGCTCACACTATGAACCAGAGGTAACTCCTGCTTCTGATGATCTACTAAAGTTAATTTTGCATCTGGCAGCAAAGTGCTGAGTTAGGTCCCCATTCAGTCTGTCTCACCTTTCCCTGCTGTCCTGGTTTCAGCTGAGTTAGAGTTACTTTTCTTCCTAGTAGCTAGCATAGTGCTGTGTTTTGGATTTAGCATGAGAAGAATGCTGGTAACACACTGATGTTTTAGTTGTTGCTAAGTAATGCTTAGACTAGTCAAGGACTTTCTTTTTCAGCTTCCCATGCTCTGCCAGGTGCACAAGAAGTTGGGAGGGGGCACAGCCCAAGATAGTTGATCCAAATCGACCAAAGGGCTATTCCATACCATATGACATCATGCTCAGTATATAAACCGAGGGGAGTTAGCCGGGGGGCAGCGATCGCTGCTCGGGGACTGGCTGGGTGTCGGTCGGCGGGTGGTGAGCGGTTGCATCACTTGTTTTCTTTTCCCTGGGTTTTGTTTGTCTCTCTCGTTCTCCTTTTCATTACAATTATTATTATTATTATTATCATTATTATTATTACTATTATTATTATTATTTTATTTCAATTATTAAACTGTTCTTATCTCAACCCGTGGGTTTTCTTACTCTTGCCCTTCCGATTCTCTCCCCCATCCCACCGGGGAGGGGGAGGGTGAGCGAGCGGCTGCGTGGTGCTTAGTTGCCGAGTGGGGCTAAACCACGACACCTGCTCAGATTTGTGTTACTGACAAGCAGCTTTGTTCAGGAAGGAAATTAAAAGAAACTGTAGATTGAAGTGATCCTTAATTATTGAGAGAGGTTTTATTCTCCCTTGATTTCACATGAACTCGTATTCTACCCATCTGTGCAATGCAATCTTTTGTCTTCTAGCCAGTGTCACTGAACAGTAGATAAGTGTTTTGGATTACTGTCTTAAAATATGCCACTCAACTGAAGCCAATCTAGTTCTCTTGTACTACACATAAGATGTATAAGTAATTTTTGTCTCCTGGATATGTGTGACACTTTTAAACTGTTTGCACATTGTGCAATACATATATTTATGCTAACCTGGTGATTTCAGTAGTTTATATAATTTAAAAATGTAAGCCTTTGACAAAGTATTTTTCTTTGGCGCCAGGCAAATGATAGATAATTAAGATGGAGAAGAGCTGAAATTCATCTGGGCTGTGGACATCTTCCTTGGTCCATGCAAAAGGCTTTGTAGTCTTTTCTGTCACTAAAATTTAGATTGAAAAATGTTATGTTTACTGATGTAACGTGTCCTACTAGTTTGAAACTTGGATAAAAGCCTGTTGTATTAAATCTGGATAAAAACATGTTGTAATTTGCTCATTGCCTATACACTCTTTGGACTTGCATAGGGTCATTGAGATCAGAATCTGGGCAACCGTGCCCAGGGTTTGTAATTCACAGATGATTTTTCTTTTCTATTTTCAGAAGTTTGACCAGAAGGAGAGTTAGTTTATCTGATCAGCTGCTGAATACTTCCATGCTTGCTTTGCATTCCAAAGCTTCCTAAAGTCCTAAAACTTCATTTAGCTAAATCCTGTTTTCAGTTCAACATGAAGAGACAGAGCACCAACCAGTCCCTTTGTTCCAACAATTAATCATTTGTTATTATTAAACAGTCTGACAGTTAAAAAGTTTGTCTATTGGCTATTTTAATTTTTAAAGTTTCACTTCCTGATCACTGGTTTTGTCTTGATTTTTTTCTGCTAGAATAAAGAGTTGCTTAGTATCCAGTATTTTCTTCTAACGAAGATAGTTCTGTACTGTAACAAGCATACAGCTAAATTGAAATCAGATTGAAATCATCAGTGCTCTCAGGGTAAGAGCTCAGGAATCACTCATGGCCATCCCCTGTGATATCTCTTGTTGTTTTATAATTTTTCCAAAAGCCAGATGTGAAAACAGTATGCAGTATGCTCCTATCATTTTCATTATTTTCATATCCATAGGTAAATTAATTTCCAAGATATTATGTCTTACTTCTTTGCTTACAAATTCAGAAAACACACTAACATTTTCTCATCCATAAAATGCCTTCTAGAATATGAAGAACTACCTCCTAAGATACTAAAATATTTTCCAGAGTAATGGTTTTCAAGTTGTTTTCAAGTTTTCAATACTCCCTTCTTAAGGTACGGCCTTTCTAGATGTACAGCAATAACTGTGGCTGTTTTAAAGAGTCTGAATTAACATAGCTCAACATATCTGACTGTCCTTTCTTTGTAATTAATTATGTTTTCAGGGTCTTTTTGCCATCCACAAAATTTATCAACAGTTATTTGAGATTCACTTCTGTGTATTGATAAGAGGTTTTAATAATTCCCTAACTCTGATCCTTGCAAAATCTTTGTAGATACATGATCTATAGATGGCAATCTCCCTGTTTTTGAGACCTGTCAGTCTGCTGTTGATGCCTTTAATTTGTGGTACATTTATATTGCTAATGTGACATTCTTAATCCTAAAATAATAATTGTAAAAAATCAAACAGTTATAAAGCTCTGAGAATGTTGTATGTACATAGTTATCACTGTCAAATAACCAGCAATAGCATTAAGGAATTAATTTCTATAGCTGTCATGTTGAAACAATGCTCTGCATGTAGTTGTCTATGGACACAGAGTGTAGTCATTCAGACATAGTTCTTCCTTCTCTTAACACAAAACATTATAGTTTCAACCAGTGTGGGTAACTGCATCTGTACACACAGAGCACAATTCTTCTTTCATTGCCATATACACAAAGATGGTACATAATTTCTCTTCTGCCCCGATAACTAAATAGACCTCTGATGTATTTTGAATACATACTGTCTGACCTTGAAGCTCTCTACCTAATTAAAGAGGACTTCTATAGGAAGTATAATTAATCAGTTTGAGCACAGTGCAACCATTCTAATTTTTTAAGACCAATTTTGACATTGAGTTAATACCTTGTGCTAGGAGAATCACATCTTCTCTGGTCAAGAGTGAAACAGCTATTACATCAACCTGTCTATCTAATATATAACAATGAAGAGTCATTCAACATTGGAAAGTAGCTTGGGAGCCTCAGAAGAAAGACACAAAATGGAAGTGCAAAATATTATCTAAGACAAACTCCTGCAAGGAATGACATCCATCACCAGCTTCTGACCTAAAGCCTAAAAGTTACCCATTGAAGCATATTAATTGCATTTAAAAACCAGGCTCATCACATATACCTACAAAACCCCTGAAAGAGATCTATGTTCAGACATCTGCCTCTTTAGAGAGATGAGAAATTGAATGTGTCATACTCAATAGGTGTTAATTGTATTTTTTATGTTTAACAGAAACCATAGCATAAAAACAAAGCAGCTAAATTGATATCCATTTCTTATTATAGCTTTACTTTTTGAGTTTGTTGAAATTCTTCTTTCAAAATGTTTTGCAAAGTTAAGAGAAAATATTCTTATAGACCAGTTCATATATGAAGAGTACTGCTCTAAAATTTGTTGTTTTTTTTTCTTTTTTTCCTTTTCCTCTCTAGAGTGTGCACTTTGTTACACGATTTTTGGGAAAAGAGCTGTAGCTTGGACAGATCTTGTGTTCAACATGAAAAAAAGCATTTTGACACCATATTCAAAATCTGTCAAGTTTCTTTTATCTGAATAAAAAAGAATTGAAAAATATATGAGCTGAATTGCAAAGAAAAATGTAAAGCTTTTTTTGCTATACTAATCAGACATTTCTTACCCAAAATATTCATGATACTGAAGAAAACCCAAACAGTTATTGATATTGATGAGATAGACCTGCCAAATCTTTGTTCTAACTGACAGTTACTACATGCAAATGTCATATGCTAAACAATGGGAAGTTTAAAAGTACAAAGGAATACGAAGATTAGAAGGAGCAAGAGAAATAAGGTTGATAGCAGTCGGTCAAAAAGTTTAAAATTTCTGACTAACACCCACTAAAGAAGATACTGTAGAGTTATGTTCATACAAACAATTAATTTTGTCAGCTGCTGAATTTTCATGAACCATGAATGCAAGGATTATACCCTTGATTCAGCTCTTGTGTAGTAATGTCGTCCAGCCCCTTAGAGTTATGCCAGTGCTTAAGTAGATTTGCTAAACTGGAACCTGTTTGGTTTGACCCTATGATCTCATGGATTTTCAGTGAAGTTAAGAAAAATACGGTAGTGATGCTGTGCAGAGTGGGATCTAAATGAGGTGAATTTTGTAAGGAGAGATATTATCTTTTACTACACCAGCTGAAAATGTCAGTGGTACAGTTTGTAACAGCAAATGGCCCACATGGTTTAGACTGACAGATTTGTTGAGATTTGTTGCCCATTTTCCAGTCACTCCTTTATCTGATTTTTATAAACATTTGTTTTTGTGAAACATGTCTAGCAAATGTCTGTGATGAGTGACCCTTACCACACTCAAGTGACCATTCAATGGCTTTCTAAATGATTGATAATACTATCCAGGGTGGTCCATAAGATCTTTCTGTGAAGCAAGAACTTGAATGTATTTTTTATGAAACAATCATAGAATAAAATTTAAAAATGGTCTGTCAAGCATGAAATAGATTTTAAGGTGCCTGCAGCTTTTTGCCTTATCTACTAACCATGCTTGTCAAGCACATCACCAAGTTTTGGGGCTTTTTGTGGGAGGGGTGTCGCGAATGGGTGATTTAGACCGCTTGAAGAACCACTGTCAAAGGTATCAGCAAAAGTGGTTTTATTAAAATATGATGTTGTAAAAGTACGACTTAACAAAGTTTGATGGCAAGGTTCACTCTATTACTTACTGCAGAAAGGATATAACAATGATTCAAAAGATTCAGAATCAAAGTTACCAAGACAAATTCAAAGTTACCAAGACAAAAATCAAAGTTACCAATACAAAATCTTAATGCACTATAATGCAAGGTGTGATATCGGTCACTTGCCAAAGATCTGCAGTTGGTGAAAGGTCCCTCTGCCTTGAGGAGAAACCTTGAGAGGCGTCCCAGCTCAAGGGGAGATCACCCCCATGCAGCCAACTGCTTAGCAAGGAGAGCTCAAAGAAGGCTCACTTAGCCTGTCATATTTATGGAATGAAGTCGTTGGCTCATAGTCAAATTACATGCGATGGAAAATGTATGAACGAGATTCATCTGGTTTCAGCTGGGAGAGAGTTAATTTTTCTTCCTAGTAGCTAGCGTAGTGCTGTGTTTTGGATTTAGTGTAAGAAGAATGCTGATAACACACTGATTTTTTTAGTTGTTGCCAAGTAGTGCTTAGACTAGTCAAGGACTTTCTTTTTCAGCTTCCCATGCTCTGCCAGGTGCGCGAGAAACTGGGAGGGGGCACAGCCAAGATAGTTGATCCAAACTGACCAAAGGGCTATTCCATACCATATGACGTCATGCTCAGTATATAAACTGGGGGGAGTTGGCCGGGGGGCAGCGATCGCTGCTCGGGGACTGGCTGAGTGTCAGTCGGCGGGTGGTGAGTGGTTGCATCACTTGTTTTTTTTTCCTGGGTTTTGTTTCTCTCTCTTTCTCTCGTTCTCCTTTTCATTGCAATTTTATTACTATCATTATTATTGTTATTTTATTTCAATTATTAAACTGTTTTTTATCTCAACCCGTGAGTTTTCTTTTGCCCTTCCGATTCTCTCCCCCATCCCACCAGGGAGGGGGAGGGTGAGCGAGCGGCTGTGTGGTGCTCAGCTGCCGACTGGGGTTAAACCACGACACTTGTACCCACAACTTTCTTTGTTCTTTCATAAATGAGTCTTGGAAAAGCCACCTGCTGTTCATGTGTTAATTGCATGATCGGCGTTCCAAGCTCATATGCATCGATGCTCACTGTGTCACTCTGTTTCTTTTGTGGGTTTTCAGAGAGTATATTGGACCTAGAGAAGTTCTTGGCTTGGTTATGGCTTAGGCCTTTGCCTCCTTTGGAGCCTGTAATCAAAGTACCGCTAGTTTGGTTAAGGAGTTGAGTGCATCTGTCACAAGGGGGTATTTATTTTCTGTTTGTTATGAAACTTAGTCTCTTTCAGCATACTGGAGAGTAGGCCCAGCTGCTTTCCTCAATATGTTTCTTAATCTTACAATAATTTGTAATAACGTACAAATACCCTTGCAAGTATCAGTTACAGGTTGTCTTTTTTTCCAGTCAAAGTTAATTAGCCAAGAATAGCTTCCCATCTCATTGATACTAGTGCCTTCATACTGCTTTAGCTTTACTGTAGATTGATAAAGCTCCCACCCTGCCCCAGCACATCCCTTCTAAAATCTCATTATTCAAGAAAACCTCTTTTTTGTACCTTGTCACCACATCATTTAACTCTCTGCCATTTAAAAGTATTAAAATAGAGCTTGGACATTATAACAGTGCAGTTCACTTCCTAAGTGGTCTCAGACCAGGCAGACAAATCTCTATGCATTCAGGTGTATGTTAAAGAAGATTTTATTCACAGCAATTTCAAAAATCCTCCAACTTTTTACTATTTGCTTTAGATGGAATCCAACAGAACAAATATAATAACTTTTGTTCAGGAGAAAAGTATTTAGAATGGACTTAAGCTTTTTTCTACTTTAAGCAATGGGTGGTGATTCCAGTCTTTTCTGAAAAGGTCCCAAAGATTGTTGGCAAGCTGGAGCTGTTATTTGTGAAGCAAGTGGTAAAGCACGTTTTTATCCAGGTATCACTGTCCTTATAAAATGACCCTTTTATTCCTCTCAGTTATGGCATATTTTTTATAGATTGAGTAAGAAATGAAAAGAGGGAAAAATATCTCCCGAACCACTTCCTTCTCTGCAAAGGTTAAGTAGGATTTATGCTTCTTCTGTTTGTTTGGTTGGGTTTTTTTTTTTCCCCCTAAGAGCAAGGCAGTAAGACTCATACAGGAGAGAGATTTCTGAATAGCTTTGAGGAGGGTTCCCTTTTAAATAAGGGATGAGATGACAAGAATCATCATTGCTGCTTCTGGCTTTGCTGTTACTTCAGAGATGAATTCTGACTTCAAAGTTGAATGTAGAGGACAGCAAGCAGTTTTATTGCCTTGGGATGAGAGCAAAAGCCGGACTATTCAGTTGTTATCTGCACCATGCTCTCCTTAAGATATCTACCCCTGCTGACACATGTTTTTCCTTTTTCTACAATAACTCTCATTTGCATTCTGGCCAGTAGACTGAAATATAGCCAAAATTTGAGTCTGTAATCAGCTCTATTCACGCAGATCCTGCCTACCTGTGCATTGCTTGTTTCCTTCTACCTTCTTTGTATGTGCCTTGTTTCTTAAGATCCTTTACACTATACATGCCAAGTAGCACTCAGGCTTGATTTACATGTACAATGCATTTGTGCACAGAGGAGCAATCACACCAAGTTTATACACAACCCATCATTAATCTGTTCAGCAGTGCATTCCTGTGTTAGCGTGGAGACTCATTGACTTTCCAGAATCACACAGGGCAAAATTCACTGCTGTTACAAGGGCTTAGCATGAGTTTTCCCCTCTGTGATATGTGACTAATATTATCCACTTAACATCAGGAGGCTACAGCTCTGAAGCTCAATTCATTAGCATTTGTAAGATACATCAAAAACTTGAAGTAAAAAATGTTATCTGCAGAAAAGTGTCACTGTTAAAAATGTAAAAAAAAAATTATGCTACCAAGTGAATTGTCCTTTTTCATTAGCAATGGTGCTTCTCCTGTTCCTGTATGTCTGCCATTCTCACATTTTCTGAATGTTTTCTGATCTATGACATCTCACATTCATTTTCTTGTGTAATTTTTCAGAGTCAAGCTCAGAACTTTTTCCTCAAGACCTCAAAGAAAACTAAACTGAAGTGAGAAGTGACTGTAGCTCTTAGCTCTCAGCAGCTTTTGGAAGAAGTGGCATTGCTATCATTTAACCCCAGATAGCAATTAAGCACCACACAGCCTCTCACTCACTCCCCCCAGGTGGGATGGGGGAGAGAATCAGAAGGGTAAAAGTGTAAAAACTCATGGGTCAAGGTAAAGACAGTTTAATAGGTAAAGCAAAAGCCGCACACACAAGCAAAGCAAACCAAGAAATTCATTCACCACTTCCCATCGGCAGGCAGGTGTTCAGCCATCTCCAGGAAACCAGGGCTCCATCACGCAGAACAGTTACTTGGGAAGACAAACGCCATCACAACAAATATGTTCCCCCCTTCCTTCTTCTTCCCCCAGCTTTATATGCTGAGCATGACGCCATATGGTATGGGATATCCCTTTGGTCAGTTGGGGTCAGCTGTCCCAGCTGTGTCCCCTCCCCACTCCTTGTGCACCCCCAGCCTACTCGCTGGTGGGGTGGGGTGAGGAGCAGAAAAGGCCTTGATGCTGTGTAAGCACTGCTCAGCAATAACAAAAACATCCCTGTTATCGACACTGTTTTCAGCACAAATCCAAAACATAGCCTCATACTAGCTGCTGTAAAAAAAATTAACTCTATCCCAGCCAAAATCAGCACAAGCATCAAAAAAAGCCATAACAAAACATCCTGCTCCTATTGTATGGTTCTGCAATTGTTGAGTCAAACTGAGAGACTTTTCTGCTCATCAATATCTTCCAAGTTGATTTGTCTACTGAAAACAGTGGCATTACCTGTGAAAGTATGCTAGTTATTATTCATTGTACATTAAGATTACATAATCTACTCTTTCTTACTTTGCTTTGTTCTTTTAGATACTGTCATGGTTTAGCCCCAGTTGGCAACCAAGTACCACACAGCTGCTCGCTCAGCCTCCCCCCGCCCCTGGTGGGATGGGAGAGGGTATCAGAAGGACAAGAGTAAGAAAACTCACGGGTTGAAAAAAGAACAGTTTAATAATTGAAATAAAATAATAATAATAATAGTAATAAAAATTGCAATGAAAAGGAGAACAAGAGAGACAAACAAAACCCAGGGAAAAGAAAACAAGTGATGCAACCACTCACCACCTGCCGACCGACTCCCAGCCAGTCCCCGAGCAGCGATCGCTGCCCCCCAGCCAACGCCCCCCAGTTTATATACTAAGCATGACGTCATATGGTATGGAATAGCCCTTTGGCCAGTTTGGATCAACTATCTTGGCTGTGCCCCCTTCCAGCTCCTTGTGCACCTGGCGGAGCATGGGAAGCTGAAAAAGAAAGTCCTTGACTGGTGTCAGCACTACTTAGCAACAACTAAAACATCAGTGTGTTATCAGCATTCTTCTCCTACTAAATCCAAAACACAACACTATGCCAGCTACTAGGAAGAAAATTAACTCTATCCCAGACAAAACCAGGAGAATTGTCAACTAATGTCAAGCTGCTAGTGAGCCTTCAGCCCTATAAATTCCCTGAAATATCTTACACCTATCCATAAGGTGACTTCTTTTCTTAGACAAAAAGTTGCGATAATCTTGTGAAACTTGGGTGACAATGTTTTATTCTAAGCAATACATTACAGAGAGGAAACTTTATAGTTTCCTCAAGATCATATTTTCTTGCTAGTGGACAGTGCTCTTGCCCTAAGATATACAATCCAATTTTCATAAACTTTAATTTAAAATGGCACTTATTATCTATTTTAGTATATTTTAATACAGCTTTTTAATTCAGTCATAAAAATGTTTACTGTACTATTAAAATTAATTTTAATTTGTATCTCAGCCACAGCAGAATCAATATTTAGCAGATTTTTGCTAAAGTCTGTTTAAACAGTGAAAATATTCTTGCCACGGATATATGTAAGTGAAGAACTAGCCATAATAAATTCCACGAGTTGCAAGAGATTGACAAAATGAGTATTTGAGGATGGAATTTCAGACTGTTTCTTAATACAAGACTTCTTAAGCTGCATACATACATTATTACCCTGTTCAGAACACAGACAATCCTTATCCAGCCTTTTTTCAAGTCTTAGCCTTTCTTTAATGCTTATCTTTCACTGAAAAGGGAAAAAGAGAGATAAAATGGCAAAATCAGGTTAAGATAATTTTGGTTGCTCAAATCCCAGTAAGTAGTCAGGCATTTTGGAACAGATACATTACTGAATGCAAATGTGTCTGCATTTTTTTAAGCTTTATCATGACATGTTTCTTAAAAGAAATCATATTTATGACTCAAGAATTTGCCACCATTTCTCTGTCGCAATTTATCCTTTAATAAAATTAATTCGGTCAGAATGTTCAAAACAGAGACCCTGATTGTATCTGATGTAGGGATTGAATCACAAGATGGCATGAAAACTTTCAGCACTTTGGGAAAGAAGTTCAGTCACTGAAAGTCTCTGACTTCTCCATCTTCATCATTCGTTAATAACTTTAAAATTGCAAGTCTGCAATTCTCATTAACAGTCACTTCACCTAACCCCTGCCATGCAGAATTTAAGTCTATACATTTTGGCAATGATTCTAAATTAGTTTTCTAGGCTTCTTGTATTATAAATGAAGAGATATATGAACCTCCTTGCATGGGTCAAATCCCTCTAGGGAATGTCCATTTCTCTCGGTTCATTTGTAGCAAGGATGTGCTCTGTACAAGTGGCTGATTTAAGCTCCCCAGGATGTTCTCCCTTGCATATCACAGCCTTATCTGTGTCACAAGGCCGGGCATAGACCATGGTTTAAGCAACAAACTCTCATACACAACTGTAATTTCAGTTGTACAATTTAAATGCTGGTTTTGGACTTTTCTTTTAATTTTGATGATACTTCTCAGATGGAATTGTACCCTGAAGAAAAAATTCATGAAAAGTAACATTACTTGGCTTTCTGTAATATTTGATTTAACCTTCCCATTCACCATGTAATGAATGAATGCTATAAGGGACATAAACTCAAAAGAAAATGGTGACCTCACACGACAACTAGGAAACAGGTAGTAACCTATAAAAGTTTAACATTAAATACTTTGTCCTCCTTATATAACCAAGAATTAAAAAAGAGGGGGGATCTTGGATAACAGTGTTCAATACCTTTTCCTATCATTGACTTTTCTTCTTTTATTTTTTATCAATCAAACTTGGAATATGTTCTCAGAAATAATTTCTGAGTATTTTGTTGGCATGATTTTCCAGCTCAAAGGGCACTCTCTTAAAAAAAAATAAATTTACAAAGAGGGAAGTAAAATGACTATCACTATAAATCATCTTATTCTAAACTGAAGTATCTTATTTTAAAATGGACCTAAAAATGCAGAGCTTTAATGTCCTTCAAAAAGAAGCTGGCGTACATAATTTTCTTCTGTTTCCTGTGTTTCATTAGGGGTAAATTGTTTTAGTTTCTGTTCTGTCCCTAAAGGACTGTTTTTTGTATACTCTGGGTCTTACCCATAATTTGCTCTGAGTCCTGGAAATTACACGAGGACTCCAAAAGAGGTATAAACTCACCAACAAACCTGACCAACAGGACAGAAAAACAAATAGAAGTGTCACTCTCCTCTGGCAATGAGAATTACTCAAAAATCCTAAGAAAAATCCTTAACCTCCTTTTAATGGCTTCCTCTTTAAGCTGGTCCTTTCTATAGTCAGAAACAGAAAAATATTTTTGGCCACTATTAGCAAGCTAGAGGAAAACTGACTTCACAGTTTACTGCAAAAGTTCCTTTTCTGGGATATTGGAAATCTAAAGCTCTGCTTTATGATTTTCCTTTACATTTTAGTATTATTATTTGTAAATAATGATTATCTGGTGAAAAATACACACAGGTAAAATTTGAGAAGATTGAGATACCTATATTTATCTCAGTTCCTCCTATTCACATTCTAACTAATACCTTCTGTGAAGACCAGGTTTCACTTTACCCAACACAGCAGAGGTATCCAGTAGTAATTTAGACATTACCGGACACCCTGCCAGGACCCTAGGTGCCTTTTCAGAAGGGTGTGGGTATCATATCTCCTAACTTAAGTGGATGTCTTAAATACCTGTACTGGTTTCAGCTGGGATAGATTTAATTTTCTTCATAGTAGCTAGTATGAGGCTATGTTTTGGATTTGTGCTGAAAACAGTGTTGATAATAGAGGGATATTTTTTTTATTGCTGAGCAGTGCTTACACAGAGTCAAGGCTTTTTCTGCCCATCACACCACCCCACCAGTGAGTAGTTGGGAGGGGACACAGCTGGGACAGCTGACCACAACTGTCCAAAGGGGTATTCCATACCACATGACGTCATGCTCAGCAATAAAAGCTGGGGGAAGGAGGAGGAAAGGGGGCCATTTGGAGTGATGGCATTTGTCTTCCCAACTAACCATTATGCAGGATGGAGCCTTGGTTTCCTGGAGATGGCTGAAGACCTGCTTGTCGATGGGAAGTGGTGAATGAATTTCTTGGTTTGCTTTGCTTGCGTGTGCGGCTTTTGCTTTACCTATTATACTGTCTTTACCTCGACCCATGAGTTTTTACACTTCTACCCTTCTGATTCTCTCCCCCATCCCACCTGGGGGGAGTGAGCAAGCGGCTGTGTGGTGCTTATTTGCTGGCTGGGGTTAAACCACAGCAATACACTAGAGCATCTCCAAGAGTACTAGACACACTTTTGGGCAACCAAATCTTGTTGTGGGTGTTTTCTTGAGGGTGAGCCCTGTCACTCCATACCATTGTTTGTCCATATTGGCTGTAGGAGAGCTTAGACATTTGGTGTACATGTAGGAATCTACATACATGCACCCAGATGTAGGTATCCTTATATAGAACTGATTCCCATGTAAACTTTCCACAGAATAAGGGATCCTACCAATTATGGACTGCTACAATTGTCCTAATTAACCTATCAACTGCTACAACTGTCCTAATAACCATCTTATTAGTGCTTCAAACCATCTCAACACAGGAGGTTAAACACATTCAAACAACATATTAACAAAATGAGGTCTTCTGAGGACATTGGTAGACAAGGGCTGAAATCATGAGAGAAATAATTTCACCTCTGCCAAAGCAATGGTCCAGCTAAGCATGCACAGCAGCACAGTTGTACTTACCAATTTGGAGTTTCTTCACGAAACCTGAACTGCTCTCTAATGTCCAAGGATCAGTGAAATGTTTTTGCTTTGTTAGGCAAACTTCTCCCCATTTTCATCTTTTTTTTGTAGTATTTTTTTAATTCTGTATCCTGCAGTTCTGCCTTTGAAATCATCTGCTGCAAGATGACAACTTGATTTTTCCTGTAGTTTGTCACAAGGGAGTTAAATTGTTGATGTATTCTATTCTAATTGCATTAAGATTGGCTCAGTTGGCATACACTTTACTCAGAATGTCACTGGGCCCTCTTACTTCAAGGAAAAAAAACGATTGATTTTTTATTTAAAAAGACACAAACCAAATTTGTCTAGAGAAGAGTAATTAAATACAGATTTTGCTTAGTTTCAGAGTCTGGCTCTTTAAATATACAGTCAGAAAATTATCCAAAGAGCACTACTAGCTTATAGTACAATGACAATTTAATTATCTATTCTAAACACAAACACATATATCATTACACAGAGGAAAAAAAATACATAAAGATACTGTGTGAATCTTTGGTTCTCAGAAATCAATAACAGTTTTGCTCCTGACCTCACTAGGGACAGGATTTTCAATGCAGCGTTTGTAAACAGTAGCAGAGGGACAGCATGGAAGGAAAACAGACCCTCCAGTACCCTAAGAATAGCTATAGGTGGAGCAGCAATGTATCAGCTTCCTGATAATAAGACAGATCTTTCTCTTCCCCTTTCAATAACACCCCAGATTTCATTGGGAGTGTAAGTTTGGATTTGGGTTTTGACATTTTTGAACCCACACACCTTTTGAAGGAGGCTAGCAGCATGGTTTGTGCTTGGCGAGAGAAATTCTCTTAGGCAAGGATCTGAAATGAAGGTTTCTGTTCATAAGCAAAGTGAAGAAATTATATCAAAATTATATGAAAATAGAAGAGAAAGTGGAAATCTGATTTCCAGTTTCTTTTTAAGTTTCTTGAACTGTCCAACCAGCTGTAGATGGCAGGTGGTTTGGGTCATGCTTCATTTCATACTAGTGACTAAGAGAGAAAATGGTTTATTTTCAGCAGTGCTAAGTGGCTGTGGAGCCAATTGCTTCAATAGGCTCAGCAACCCTGTGAATCAGGCCAATTTTATAGGCTCTGTATCATCAGCTTCATGTCTTGTCCAGTTCTCTAAAACTCTTAAGCTAAGCACATACTGTCCAAGAAAGGACAATAAAGCACACAATCTCATCAAATAGTCTGTATAGTAACACGCTGCAAGAAGGCATTCAGTATGTTAAGAATATAGATATGCTTCATAGCACTGCATAAGTGATTCTTCCCCCACATACTGCTCATGTAGACACTTCTAATCTTTATTGGATATCCTTTCTATGCTTATAGTAATAAAAAAGCCATTTCATCTAGACACAGTTTTCAAAGGATTTTGCTAATACATTATTTTTTAAGCTTGAAACTGATGGCTTCAGACTTTTGCTCATATACGTGGTGTTTGGAAAAGAAGAAGTAAACCCATGTGTCACAACAAAAAAATCCAAAAGGGAAAGCCATAGAACAGTTTTGATCTGGAGCAACCCCGATGATCTAAAGGACTTGTTTCAAATC
>VYZW01020977.1:0-13126 GCA_013401315.1 Balaeniceps rex | reverse complement strand
ATTTTAGTTGTATTATGTTAACTGTTCAGCCAATAACATTTATCATCCTACAACTTTATTAATTATTTGACTTTTTCCAGTAAGAAAAGATGGAATGAACTTTAACCTGCATTATTTCATTTAAAGTGGCAGTCTTAAAATTTAATTCAACTTTTCAACTCCTCGACTTTCATAGAGTTTTTAATTAACCCACCGTAAAATCTAAACAAGTATTAAGAGTCAAGTGTAAGAAATACATTTGCTGTGTTCTTCTGCCCCATTCTACATGACCATTCATTTTGGAAAATGGATCTGTACAACTTGCAGTTGGAGTGGAGGTGAACTATATATGGACAAATAAGTTTTCAGGTACTTTTTAATGTATTTCTTTGGAAAAGGATAATTACAGTATATTAAAATAACAGCTTACATAAGCGAGTGGTTTTGTTATTGTTAAAGGTTTTTTTTCATTTTAATGTGGGACACATTTTTAAGGGACTGGCAAATTACATTAGGTCCATTTTCATCTCTTTTTGACTCTTAGTTCTGGTCCCATAAACCACAGTAATTTCATTCCAGCATGGTCACTTGGGCTGATTAAAAATCAGGCAAAGTCATATAAAGGTGAAGAAGTTCATTAGTCTTATGTTGCCACTGGATTTGGGACAGTCCGACTTAAATATCATTTGATTTGGTTTAGTAATCCAAAAGTATTTGGCAACAGAAAGAAAAAAAATTAATGATTAGTTATGGCTGCCATGTGATATGAATTCCCAAGGTTGCATACGATCCATTGAAATCCATTTTGATATGAGAAACAGTATTTTGTCTGTATATTAACAGTAAAGGCTAATGTAGATTCTTTGATAAGCTAGGTTTCCATCAGATCAAACTGTGAAAAGGAAGAGGAAGAATTAAGTGTATATTTACCTTTTTAAAATCTATTGCTAACAAAACCAAGACAAGCCTAAAAGGAAAACAAAGTCACCAGTTGTCATCAAGGAAGTATTACTGAATTCCTAAGAGTTTATTGTGGAAATAAACCTTTTCAGCCCAGGGAAGGTTCTTTTACAAGGCTATAATACTGGATACCATTTACTTCTGGGTACTACTGAGCATCATTTTTATGTCCATTATTAGACACTGTCAGAGTATTACATTCTGAGTAATTTATGGCTAAAATTGTTATCCTTTTCTAGAACTGTTGCTAAGCAAGAAATTATATATTTGTTCTTATCTGTTTGCTTTCTTTTAGTTTGTTAACATCTATTAGTACATATTTTATCACTTTACTAGAGGAAGAGGCAGTTAAATTGATTTTCACTCTCTTTAAAATTAAATTTCTTGTTTCTCAGATTGGGCTAGAAATCATTTGAAACCTGTATGCCAAAACAAGGCAACTTCGGACAATAGTTACTTTCAGTGGAAAATATAAATGCTTTAGGCAAAGAAGATCTTGAACTTTTGCCTTCTGTCTGAACCCTATATATGCTAGTTTAATTATGGAAGAGTACACAGTGTTTGGAATCTATAATATTTAATTTAAAATTGATTTACTGTAGTAGGTGTATTATGTTGGCATTTTACCATCTTTCTAGATAATCAAACATCAAGTCTAAACCCATAAAATTTCTGGAATCTTTTGAAAGCAGGATAAAAAAAGAGATAATTCCTTTTTTCCCCAAAAAGAAATTTCATTGGAAACTTTAAATATAGGAATAGTTATTTGCTTATTAAAATAAACATATGCATTAAGAATGATAAATCTATTTTATTAGTGTCATTTATTAATAAAATATGTAAAAACACTTTTGAATAATGGCAAATTCACTTAATATGAGAGATGGAGTTAGGATCCGTGTGCTGATGCTAGGATTCCTCTGTGCAAAGCTAACCATATACACCTAAACAGCTGACAAACCCTAGGCTTCTAAGATACCTTTTTCATAAATGCTTTGTGTATGCTCCCCTGACAATCTCTAGCTCAACTTCAAACTCTGTTATAAGGTACTCCTGTTTTCCAGACATTTTAATACAGGTAACCCTAAGGCCACTAGGCTTTTCAGTGTGAGCTATAAACATTTTGCCTTTTTACTCAGCGCATTCTGGGAAAAAGATATTTCACATAAGCAATCTTCATATTTTCCAAAATTATTTATTCTCTCTCTCTTTGACTTTACAGAAGAAAGAATTGAAGAGAGGTAGAGAGTTTTTTGTTTATGGATTTTTTTCCCAGAGCTGCATAGCTCTAGGCCAGACATGGTTAACTATTAACAGTTTAAATTAAACACTTCACATGCATAATAAAAACCAGGTCTTGTGTTGCTGCTGAAGCAGAATGGCTCTTTTTATTCAATATGTGCTTTGATAGTATTCCAGATTCATCTTTCTGCATTTAGATAGGTTAAGTGGTGCCTGAAGGATGATTTGTAAATTATTACAAACAGTGTAGCAGATAGTCTGCAGCAAAAGAGGAAATATTAAAAGATGTTTTTCTTTTTTAAGGAGAATGTCATCCAAAGTTTAATATCCATGTGGAGCAGACATATGCTCATTCTATATTCCCCCATCAGAATTGCTCTTTTACTTTATGTCAGGCAAACTTCTGTGTCTTTCCTCTTGCTATTGGCTTCCCCACAGATGTTCATCTACTGCCACCTGATAGAAAAAATCTCACCGCTGTCTACCCAATTGATTCCCCCCAAATATTACTTTAAGGTTCTGTAATCTCTTTGTCCTATAAATCTCTGAAGTTACTTTTTCATCATGGAGATCTACAGTGCGAGATGTTCCCAAGCATGCAAGAGTCTTACCAGTTAGATTTATTAAAATCAGAAGAGAAGCAAAACAAAATGCTTCCATTAACTTAGTGCATGCCATTTTTTTCTTCTGAACTAAACTAAACTAAACAACTAAACTAAATAAGTCAAACTGTATAAACCTCTTTTCATTGAGTGAATGGTTTCTTTTCTTTCCTTTCAGTATCCCAGGTCCTCTTCTTCAGTAACGTTGGATTTGGATTCTAGGAAAAAAACAGTAAGAAAATGCACAGTTTGGGTTTTATCCTGCCTCCCTTTAACACTGTAATTCTATCAATGGTGTTTGCTAAGCTACTTTACCTCTGACTTTAAAAAAATGTATGATTTCTTGAGGTTGCTTTTTAGATTTCTTTTTATTTTGGATAGTTGTCTAACAGCACTTACTGAATTAATGTAACTATCAACACAGCACAGAGGTTTTCAATGCTAAACTTGTTTTCTTGGAGAAAGAATTTGGGGCAGTGTAACAGGACTTTCCCTTAACCATTTCAATTAGTGAAAATCCACCTCTGGGTTTTTTTCACAGATTTTCTGCATTAAGTCTTTGCAGGATAGAAAGAGAAGAAATTATTTCATTAATATGTTTTTTAACAGAGGAAGTTAAAAACTGAAATTTGATTTATTCATCGAGGTTTTCTACTAGAAGGAACTATGTATTTTCTGGAAAGTATGATCACACTATTTTTATAAACTGGAATGCTTGGAGGAGCCTTAAGAACACACTGCTGAGACCTCTGCTACCTGCACTGCATGACTCCTTTCCTCATCCTTGACTGAAGACCTGAAGACTTTTCTGAAAATTAAGAAAATACAAAAAGATACTTAAAACTAAGATTGATCAATTAAAAAAAAAAAAATTGGAAATGCTATTTTTAAAGTATTCCCTAAAGAGTTGGGTAAGCATTCAAAAAGTCATAAATTTGTGAGAAACTTGTATGTAACAGAAGTGAGAAACAGATTAAAGGAATCTGTAAAATCTTTAATCAGACTTTGGCCTTTTAGTTATGCCTGTAGAATAAGCATTCTGGACTGACTCAACAGAAAATATTTTTTCCTGAGGTGCCCAGTAGAACATGATCAGCCTTTTCTTTGATAGAGATAGTATTATTTCCCCTGTTGAGGCCATTCAGAACCAGATGCTGAGGACTGCACTTCTTTCTGGTATGTGCCATCTGTAAGATGATAAAAAGAGTAAAATCATATTAATTCCATGTACATTACATTTCACCAACCTGAGTGGGTGATAAAGGATCTAAGAAAATGAATGACATGCTAAATGATTTTTGGAACCAGCAATGGCATGCTGGAACAGCTGCATTTACCTGGTTAATAAAACAGCATAAGAAGAGAAGTGGGAAGAAGGCAGATGGTTATGTTTTGATTACAGCATGAAGCCTATGTGCCCAAACTGAATTTCCAGATCTCCCACAGTTGTGTGACTTTGAGCATGTCTTTTACATGCTCCAGCTTTGTACCATCAGCAATGACAATATTTTTCCTATCTCCACAGAGTTCCTGGGGGAACTTTGTGGCAAGAAGTACTATCTAGCAACAACAAACGAAAATTTTAAAATTGCTTTGTGGCTTTAGCCAAATAAGAAGTAGTGCACTTTTATCATATACATTTCATTTCAGTTTAAAGCATTTTAAAAGTGTCGTGGTTTAACCCCAGTTGGCAACTAAGTTGGCAACTAAGCAGGCAACTAAGCACCACACAGCCGCTCGCTCACCCTTCCCCCCGCCCCACTGTGGGATGGGGGAGAGAATCGGAGGAAAAAAGTAAAACCTGTGGGTTGAGATAAAGACAGTTTAATAGGACAGCAGAGGGAGAGAAAATAATAATAATAATAATAATAATAATAATAATAATGATAACAGGATATATAAAATAAGTGATGCACAATGTAATTGCTCACCACCCGCCGACCAATGCCCAGCCCGTCCCCGAGCAGTGATCGCTGCCCCCCAGCCAACTCCCCCCAGTTTACATACTGAGCATGATGTCATATGGTATGGAATAGCCCTTTGGTCAGTTTGGATCAACTGTCTTAGCTGTGCCCCCTCCCAGTTCCTTGTGTACCTGGCAGAGCATGGGAAGCTGAAAAGGAAGTCCTTGACTAGCCTAAGCACTACTTGGCAACAACTAAAACATCAGTGTGTTATCAGCATTCTTGTTACACTAAATCCAAAACACAGCACTATGCCAGCTACTAGGAAGAAAATTAACTCTCTCCCAGCCAAAACCAGGACAAAAAGATTAGGCATAAAAATACCACCTGGATAATCTCATTTTGAACAAATCATTTATTTGTCGATACTTTTATTAATCACCACCTTAATTGCTAGTCAAATTTTCTGTTTCATTTAAGTTGATTATACATTTAAGGTATCTGGTAACGTGGGTCACTTACTACAACAACAAAAAAAAAAAGGAACCTAATGTTTTTCTCCAAGTTGTATCTGGTCTCCTAGAAAACCATTTCCTTCTTTAGAACAGCTTTCATACAGAAATAAGATTTCTTTCAGCATTAGGGTATCTAAGATAAATGACACTTTCCACCTCTGTATTTTGTTGGGTGTCTAGGAATAATGTAGACAGCCAGCATCTGTGCTACACATGAGCTCTTACAGAGAATCTCCCAAACAGAGTGAAAAGATCATTAACAGCCCAGATTTCAATCTTCTTTATGCAGCTCAGGTACCAAATGAGTAATTTGCTGTCCGTAGCTTTGAGAAGCTCAAATATAAAAGCTACAAGAGACAGGATAATGGTATCTTAGTGATTACACTGTTTTTCTAACTACTTCTAAGGCTTTTGCTTTCAGTTCTGCCTTAACAAAGAGATAAGCCTGAAAAAGAGTCAGGTCCTTATTAAAAGCATAGCATCTGTCTAGGAAGAAAAGGTCTTGCTGTTCAGATTTATGTCTTTTGGCAGATTTGTAAGGTGTTTATGTATAGTAGATTTGATCCCATGGACAAGCGCTGAAGGCTTTGCTTAATTTCATAAGTGTTTAGAAATTCTGATTAAAAGAAGTTCTTGGCAATAAGATTTAATTCTTAGTAATGACACTTTTCAGGACCAAAGAAGGTGGTACTTTTACCTTATTACAATAAGCATGTTTCACGACCACAGTCAGAAGGGCCAACCAGTGAGGAAAGGATGGGTTACATGCTGCATCTGTCCAAACTTTGACATACTATTGCTCTAGTGAACATATAATTTATCATCTTTTTTTTATTCAGACATATGCTCAGTAGGCAGTGGGATAAGATCATGAATTCCAGACATGTAACTCTTTATAACTAGCTTTGTTATAGGCAGGAATTTATAACAAGTCTCTGCCAAAATGTTTTTAGGTCATAGTAATTAAATCAGAATCAACTATAAACATTCCTTCCGGATACCTTTAGCTAAGAAGAACAATACTTCAGAGACTTATATTCTAAGTATACATAGTCTGGATATCAGAAAGTGTATGCATGTTCAAGTGAAGTGATTCAGAAAAGGAGAGCATGTGAAATGTATTAATCCTGTGATGTACTGCTTTTGCTTGTTTGCCATAGGGTATTGTTTTACTAGTATCTTTGGTAAAGGTTGTGGAGACTTAGGCTTAATCACATGGTTAAATGTTTGCTTGTGACAAAGGATACTCAAAATGACATGTTAAAAACGATATAATGTATCTTGCACTGAAGGTTTGCTACAGGTCTAAACTGCAGGTTTGATATTTTTCAGGAAATCAGAGACTTTTTTGTAGATTTTATTCTGTAAAGATCAAAGAATAAATGCTTTTAGATATTACTGTTCTCACATTGCTATCCAAGTCACTACTTTTTGTTCATTTGGTAAACTTGTAGATGGATTGTAGTGCTGCAAATAATGGGGATGTTTAAAATGAAATGTAGAATCCTCCCTGGAATACCTAATTATTTTAAAAAGGTCATATATGAATCTGAGTTTTCAGATATGGATTTTCTCCATATCTGTCTTTGTTACAGTATTTCTTTCCTCTTATTGTTCTCTATATGTCTACAAATAATGGCATAAACCTTGAACATCTTCAATATGCAATTTTTCATTCTTAATAGTTCTAGCACCACTTAGAAAAAGAATATGTGGAAAGAAGCATTCAAATGCCTTTTGTTGTAATACAGTTCCAGTATTTCAAATAAAATTCATGGAGAAATGCACAACAGAAGTGACCACTAAGGCAAAATAATTTCACCACAATGTTATTCCATTATATTTTTGTCAAAAGCTAGTATTCTTTATCATGCAACTGGAGAAAACAAATCAAGACCCTCTTCCTGTATATATTTAAATGTCTGTGGTGCATTTAAACATTTAAAGCATTTATTTTTCAGTTTTCTTTTATCAATAAAGAACAAATAGCTACATAAGGAATAGATGACAGAAAGGGTGCTGGCTAACAATCATTTTTAAGACCGGGACAACACTAGCTTTATAAGACTTCCTTTTAGAGTTCTTATTGAATAAATCTTATGATATCAGTAAGTTATACCTAAAACAGTGTAAACTGTTCTGTATTTCTCCCTCCCTCTGCTAACCCTAAACTTCTTCCCTATATTTAGTCCATGTGGTTGGTGGAACGGCACTCCTGCTCCTCTCTCCTCAGAGACCATTCCTTGTCATTCATCACCAATTTATGCACTCTGTTGGTAATGGTTTCAGCTTACAAGTCTGTTCTCCACCATGATAGGAATCTGCAGAAAGCCCAAAGTCTTGCTAACAAAACCCACGTAATATCTCAGCTTAATCTAGTGCAGCATGTATGATTTCTCTGATGTGATGCTGCGGATGTCTCTACCGCTTTCTCAGCAAAGCAGGTTATTCGCTTAGAAGCAACTGAAAATGTGCTCTGTTAAGAGAAGTAGACATCTCTCTGCTATTCTAAGCAATGTTATCAAGGCTTTTTTTTTTTATTTTCTCTGTTTATGGTTCTCTAAATGTTGTCTCTAGACTGTTAACACAATTGCGTGGAGAAGTAGGAAGAGAACACTAATTCTGATCTCAGTGAAGTCAATGGGAATTTGGAGGTTTTGCAGAAATGCAGATTATTATGTTTAGCAAAAAAGGTACTTTTATGGAGGGAAGAACGTTGATAGTTGCTTAGTGAGAAACTATGGGCCTGAGAAGGCAAAGGTACAGTCAAGATAAATAAAGCTGTGTAGTTAGTTAAAAGTGTACTCAGCAATCATAAATCACAGTCCTACTTTCACAGGTGCTACTATTTGTATCAGAAATCAGGTATAAGAAATCGAATATAAGGAAGAGGATGAACCAGAGAGGCAGACATCAAAAAAGTTGCTAAATGCTCTTCCTGTATTTTAAATGGGAAGGGCACATAACACATACAGATGAGTGTTCCAGTTCTTTCTCCTAAGGGGAAGTATGCTACCGAAAAAAAAGCTAAAAGCAAAGTGTCAAGTTTCTGCTAGATATCTGTAGTACATACTTATTTTTGCGCTGCATTTTTCAAAATTATGTGGAAGATTGATAGCTTTAAGAAACAAAATAGAAAATATTTTAATTTGATAGGACTCTAATTTACTATGAAATAAACTTACGTATAGCAATAAAATTACTATGATTCACTACAGAGTGTTCTGAAGAATTTTAAATCTCTTGAAAAGTCTGGTGCTTTAGAGGTAGCACATTTCTTATTGGCTGCATCATCTGATTAACTTTAAAATCTTTGTGATCTTTTCTAAATTGATACGATTTTAAAGAGAGATTTTTGTACTTGTAGGTTACATTTCCAAAGTTTAAGAAATGACAAGGTTCATAATAAACCCAGACTTCGAAACTAGGTTTATAGATCTAGAAACGTTCATCATGAACTCAGTCAGACTGGGAATTTTGCATGGGTCCAAGAATTGAATACTTGCCAACACTTTTCTTATAAACTATACTGAGTAACAGATGAGCAAAACTTCAGGGACTAAACTGAGTTAACTTCAGCTGTGTTGTTGATGGTACCAGTAATAACATTTATTAAAACAATTGACAATTGATTATAAAAATACTCAGCAAAATTCATCAGACTAATGTCACCTGTGCCTCATATTGTAAAACTTACTGGTAATTGTACAGTCGTACTGAAATGTAATCTTAGTCCTTAAATATCTGTAAATATTTTGTCATAAACACTTCATGTTTCAGCTAAAGCGATGTGCTATTTCTTTTTTAAGCAGTGCAAATTTACTGTGCATGTTCAGTGTTGAGTGCAAACAGTTGGATTCGCAATGAGAAATACATGCTGGAGTTTGCAAATGAATTCCCTGAGATGTGAAGTCTTTGATATGTGGTGAACTAGGTTGCAACCTCTGGGTCAAATGTCGCTGTGAATTATAATAATTGCAATTTATGGTAAAGACTAGAGTAAGGTTTGAAACGTGTCAGTACATATCATGAAGTAAAAATAAATTGCAGCTTGTCATAAATGACAGATTTCTTTTAGGTACTTTCTTTCACTTTGACTGCATCAGACCTTTATCCACCCAGCAATTAACTTTATTCACGTTAATATTCAGCAGTGTTGACAAGACTGACACAGTAAAACTCAGTTTGTGTAAAAGTAAAGACAGTTTGATGTAGAGTTATTATATTGTCTCATAATTCACTGTTGAGAAGTAGATCTTGATAAATGAAGAACAAAGCTATTGACTCTGGTGTTGACTTACTGTGCCAAAAAGGACTCTGATTTTCTGTTTTTCAAGGTACACAATTTTTTGTTTGGAAATAAACAGTAATTTTATCTAAAGCATTACTAAAAGTAATATTAATACACTGGTATCATCCTGTTTATTATTTCCATATATTGACTGGTTCCCCAGATCTTTTTTGGATATTTAAAATAATTATGATTACATCTAATGTTAAATGAGGCTAATCATATGTTTAAAGCATGGTTTTAACTTCCCTGGGAAAGAAAAATGTGTGTATTATTGCTACCCCTGCTAAGGCTGTGGCCACAAAAAAGGAAAACATAACTTTTCAACTAAAGTGGAAAGGAAATAACTACAGAAAACAAGAGAGTCCCCAACAGTTGGTGTATCCATCCTGTATAATATTACCCAACAAGAAGTGAAGTTAATCATGAGAGACAGCAGGTTTCCCAATGTTTAAAAGAAGTGTTACAGATGTTGTCGAGAGATTGAACAGCTGCTCTTTTTAGGTTTATAACATTTACTCAAACTGCATTTACAAAATTGCTGATGCACAGTTGAAACCATTACGCAGGCACAAACTTTAAATTAAAGTACAGATATGAGCTTTCTTCTGGTACCATTCTACTTTCATGACATCTTTTATGGAAGAATCAGAAAGCCCTTAATTAATCAAGCCTTATCTCAGGCACAGCGTTTGAGTTAGATAAATAAGATATTACATTACAGTAGTTGACAAAGAGATTTCTGTACAGCTTCTCACTGAATGTGGCAATTTTACAGCACCTTTCTCAACACAGTCTTTGAATGGGATGGAAACAATAATAATTCATACCAGCATTGCCTATAAGTTTAGTCTCTTTTCTTCCCTGTTCTTTCCCATTGAATCTGTACATTTAGGTAGAGGAAATTTACATAAAGGAAGTCTGAGCCTCTGTTGCACGACAGCCTTCTATTGCTACTTCAATATAATGAGACCACAATACAGGTAAAACAAGAACATGTTGGAGAGAACTCATGAATCCTCCACAACGTATTTTGCTATGTACTAAACAAAAAGGAGGTAAATGTCATGGCAGAATGACTAAAACCTAGCTTATTGTTATTTCTTGGTGTCAAAGGGTTTCCTGCAGCAAGGCCAGCTGAGAGCAAATTGGAGCTGTTGTACACCAACAGCTTTGTGTCCTAGTAATAAAAGAAGAAATAAGCTTGCTTAAAAAACACATTGTTCCTCTGTTCTATTTTTCATTGTAGGCTTATTAAACAAGGAACTGAGTTTACTTTCTGCACCTTTTAAGAGACCTAAGTAAGGTTTGTCTTCCCTTCAGAGTTAACTTGGCCACTGAATCTCGGAGTTGCCGATTGTGCTACTCCTGTCCAAGCATGTGGTCCTCTTACCCAAGTGTGTTGGTGCTTTTCAGCCTGGACTGCCCACCCAAGAAGAAGACATAAAGAGGAATTTGATACTGATGGGAGAGGGCTGATGGTGTCATTCTTACCTCCAGGACCCCAGGATGAACATGAATTCTTTGCTCAAAGGAAATTTGACCCTTTGTTTACCACATATCAGGCTGTTAGGCAAAAGAAATATACCATCACTCCTCATCAGTCTTGTGAGTCTAAGGTGAAATTTTATTTTGGCTAATCTGTTTGATAAATTTATAAATAGTTTTAAAATGAATTATATGAATGCATGAATGAATTTATGATTAATTATCTTTTTCAACTAAGCCCTTTACTAGAAATTCTCACCAGCCTGTATTATAAATTCTGCCTGAGCATGCTATGATTTCATTTCGTGGACAGAATTTTCTTGCTATTTTTTAATCTCTGATGTCTGTGGCATTATATCACATTTACTTATTCTCATTTCTCCTGCTGAGTTTAATCATAATTTTCACCAGTGCTGAACACCTTCAGAACTCACTAGAACTTGTTTGGAGATGTAGGCTGTGAAAATGAGACTTACAGTTACACTAGTGAAGGACATATATAGGCAATTGCAGCCTTTAGCTCTCAATCGAGTTCACATACAAGCAATCTATGCAGTACGTAGTTGAACCAGGTTCACAAGAGCCAGCAAGCCAACTAGGGCTGTATCTTGGCTACTTTGGGGACATTATAAGCCACACCGGATCTAGATATTTATCTCTATATGAGTTCCAGTCTGGTGTGAGGTGATTAGATTTGATCAATCCTTTTTTTAAATGAGGAAAGATGAACTGCAATGTTATATTATTACCAACGATGCATTCAGGGGTAGGCAACTTATTTTTAAATCTCCATTCTCCCCGCTTTGGAGGAATACTTTGAATACAGGTCTCTGGAACATGGACCAATTGTGAGGCTCCTGGGCACTCTTAGATGAAGCTCTCTCAGTCATTGGCTTTTTCTCTTTTTTGCTTTAATATGGATATATGTTCACACCTGACTTTCCATGGCACTGTGATCATTTCTGATCACTAGATGATAGACTGAACCTTCTGATTTTCTCTTCCTGGTCCAACAATCACAAAACTATTGATCCACAATGAAAGTTTCCCCCAGAATGCCTTACAATCTCTGTGTGTGTCCTCTATGGACACAGAATAACAGAAATAAGAGTGGGCTGCTTAGATGCAGAGCTGATCTCCCAGGTCTCTGTCTGCTAAGTGAAAGTCCTAACCACACACTGAACAATGTAGCACAACCTTATTACTTACACAAATCTTGTCTTTGGTCTTGAAGTTTCCCTTTGGTGTCTGCATTTTACAAATGTCCTTAACTGTTACTTTAACTGTCTAGTTCAACTTTGGATCCAATGTTTGTGTCTTTCTCAGAGTAACAGGAACAGTAAGAGAGAAATATGAAGCACTGGACAAATGCACAACTACAAAAAAAAACAGGAGATGGGATGACTGGACTAAAGTACTTTTAATTTTTTTATAATGTATTGGATATTAGAGCAATCCTTTTAAAATTCACATAGCCTATCCTGTAATTCTTATTACAATTTTTAAGACTAGTGTGCAGGGAAACAGCTATGAAAGAAGAGCACTTTCATTTGGATTTTTCTCTATTAGCAAAGTTATCATGATTAAGTTTCTGTGAGTATAATCCCTATATTCTCTAACTGTTATCCAGCCGTTACGCCAACAGTGTTGCCCATATTATAATCTGAAAAGCGTTGTTGGTATTCTGTAATAGTGTAAACATTAGGGTATGTTTCTTCAAGAGTATCATCAGGAGTCATTCAGTTTTCCCTAACTTCATGAACATTAAACTTTCATTTACATATTTGTATCCCTGTTGATTCTAATGCACTAAGATTGTTTCACTTTTCCTCAGGTTTCCAGCACCAATATAATACCTTCTTGTCTTTCAGGATTTGAATGATTTGCCATAGCTTTCTAAATTTATTGATTCCCTTAACGACAGGAAAAGTCTTATAGCATACTTGCATTGTCTGCCTTGCTGCTTTCTTTTCCACATTGAGATAACTGAATCAACAGCAAGACAGACCTCTTTGTGACGTTTTGTCCTGCTGGTTGACATTATGCAACCCTGCGTTCACCTAGAGAGCGGTAGAGTTCTTATTTTTGCAATTCCCTACTGTCAATGGCTGTGTCCTGGTTTCAGCTGAGTTAGAGTTACTTTTC